>CM040395.1:8329094-8816594 GCA_022702515.1 Ilyophis sp. 1 JC-2022
CATCAAGAACACATCATGTCACTGGCCCTTTCATGACTGATATATACATTTTTTACTTGTCTCTAAATTGTAAAGAGATTTTTATCCCCCCACAGAGCACTCTAATTTTGAATATTCCGAGCATAACCAAATGGCCGAAAGTATTCTGGACTCACTGATGCACAAGCATAGAGAGAGGCATGTCTGCCCTTCTCAGGGAGCTGGGCCATATTAGTCTAACTGGTTGTTCATAGAGATTGAGATTATTAAAAAACCCTAGATCTACATGGCAAAGGCATCCAAGATGGACAGGGCCAGGCCATTTGGTTCATCTGATCCTGTCAATGAAACGCTCTGCACACTCTCCTAAAAAAAAGGGTTGTCTGGCTTGTCTCCATAGGGAAACCCTTCTTGGTTCTTTATAGAACCCTCTATGGTAGGCGTGAAAAGCTCCCAGGTTGAATCATTCTGCCTGACAAAGAACATTTGAACTTGATAAGGTTCCCCTATGGAGACAGAGGAGCCGTCTTTTCTTTTGAGAATGCAGCCTATCAGACGTAACCAATGCAAGGTCGGGGGGGGGGAGGGGCTTATGAGGGTGGGGGGTCACTTCTTTCAGATGTTAACCTTTGTTCAGTTTCTATGGTTTTTATGCAGATTGAGCTTCACCTCAGTCCTCTCAGCTGCGGTGCTTTGTGTGTTAAATGAAGTGAGGCGAGAAGGAAGGAACTGAAATAAAACAGGCTGAGCACCTCAGGCAACCAGCACAGAGACTTCTGACACACCACTGGCCACAAGTACTGCACTGCCTTTATTTATTCATTAACTGAACCTTCTCATGGTAACTTGCATAGCGTACTTGCATATGTCTGTGTGTGTGTGTGTGTGTGTGTGTGTGTGTGTGTGTGTGTGTGTGTTTGTGTGTGTATATGTGCGTGTATATGCATACATATACTGATATACAGGCATACTATCCATTTTGTTGCTCAAAAGCACAAAAGTAGTGGCTCACCAAGGCAATCCTGTCTGCGCAAAATTGGCTCAATGTTCAGCTCCATAATCAATTTCACCGATACAGTTATCATTCAAATTTTATAAAACGTGCAGTTCAGTAATCTAGCGGCCTAAAAAATGAATGACCCAATTATAAATGAACGTGACAATGTTCGGCAGGTTACAGGTTGCCCATGCACTTGTTAGCTGTAGGTGATGAGAAGCTCATTATGTTGTCTTTTCGGCTGTTGACCACAGTTTGCAGCTCTACACGGTATTTTGAAGAGGCCATGTCGTGTAAGTGGCCCAGCTTTTGTTTAGAGCCCTGAGCTGTTAAAATTTTAATAGAGTTCTCAAAAAGACACTCGCCCCCTGGGATAGGCAGGAATCCACGCAGGTGTCATGTTCGCTTACAGCCCAATGAGAACCCGTCCTTTTCCTGACTTTGCCTCTGCAAACCCGTACGGATTTCTCCCCACCACTCAACATGACTCGGATAATGAGCGCTTCAAAGCTCTAAAGCTGTAGTCTGAGCCCGCGCCTCTCGCTCCGTCTCGTCGACTGCTGTTCCACGCTTCCTCCCTCCCTCCCTCCCTCCCTCCCTCCCTTCATCGCTTCCTTCCAGGATTCTCTCTCTTTCTCTGCATCCACCCATAAAGTACATTTTTGAGCCAAAAAACGCAGTTCGCGGACAGATGGCGAGGGACGTTGAGTGAGCACCGCAGTCATACGGTTAATTTCGCCTCCCCATCTCGGAGGATACCGAAACCAAAACCGGCACGCCAAAGTTTGCACAAAGGAAGGGCCACTACGCCCCCGTCAATGTGTCCTGAAAGCCCAGCCATCATCAGGTCATCACGTCGGCTTATCGACTTTCAGCTCTGCTTTTCTTTTAAATGCTGCACAGAGAGCGTCTCACATCTGTGCTGGGGCAGTAGGAATATAATAAAGGAACAAAAATAAGCAGGTTGTAGAATCCCTAAATAACACATGCCGTGTTTATGATCCAGAAGTTTGCGGGTTCAGATTCCAGGCAGGTACTGCTGTTATGCTCTTGCACAAGATAAATGATCTAAAATGACAGTGCTTTGGTAGATATCCATCTGACCAGATGAGGAAGTAGATAATATGTATGCAAACAATGTCAAGTGCACTGGATGAAGGCTTCTGCTGCCCAAATAAATGGAGCGAAGCAACACAGCACCTCAATAAGCGTGACTAAATTAGCTGAGTCAAAATGGAGGAAGGCTTTGCGGCTGATTAGGACGGAAATGTGCCACCGTACCTCAAGGACCGAAAGCCGCGGACATAGGTGCCTTATCAAAAGTATGCTGCAGCACACACTGGGGTTTAGCAACTTCTGGAACATGGAAAACCTAAGACTTAAACTTTACAGTGGAAGACCCTCGGGATTACCCCAGGCACGGCGGATCAAAGATGCTCTGCTGAGCCCGTGGTTTTTCATGCTCTGCATGTACAGATCGTCCGCGCCGTTTCCGACTGCATTTCAATAAACGCCTGTCTGTCACTGCCAGGGCAGGCACTGCCGCTGAATCTTACACTAGAAGAAGTCATTCTGTGTCGTCTTCATTGTCAATTTAGTGTGAGATGCAAAATAGAGGGAATATCGGTCAAAAACAAAGCTGGAAATACACCGGGTGAATATTAATTAAGTTCTTATGTGTAAAAGTAAGGAGCACGGGTGATATGTGTGTTTATTAAAATGGCAAAACCTTTTTATGAAGAGTGATGTTGATAGAAAGGGCATTCCATTGCTGGCACCAGTGCCTGGACGTTTAGCGATGAGGTAATGTCATTGCACTGGGAAGCTGGAGACCAGGGATTCATTCACATATCTGGTGAGACAGCTCTTCACCTGTGCTCACCACAATGACCATGAATCGGTGATCTACATACAGTGCTCTTTGACCAAAACATGATAAAATATCTAAATATTCTACACAAATATCAAAATAATACCAATGTCTTATACCAGTGGTTGTCTACCATATCGAGACTATCTCTCAACCCTGATACATATATGTATGGGAATATGTATCTTAGTGGAAAGATTATCTCTCACTCAGAGAACGTTCTCAAACTCTGTCCTGGTGGACCCCTGTGTATGCTGGTTTTAGTTACAGCCAATCTCTTGCTCAATTAAGGTTGTTGAACACGTGTCTCCTTTAAACTTATTAATGCAATGCAGGTATGGCTCGTTAAAATTTGCTTTGTTTTTCAACAAATGGTTAGTTTTACTGGCCATGGGTCCACAATCTCATCAATTCGAAGCCTGTTGATTCACCTCAGTCTTTAATTTGATCAGTTAAATTATATAATCATGTGCAATATAGAAAACTGTGAATATGGGACTTTTATTCTTCATGGCATGTGTATATATTTATGAAATAATGTGGCAAGTGGATAAATATTCCCATAGAACATAAAGTGTAATTAAGAAAAAGCATGGGATACACAGGGGTCCCCCAAGACAGAGTTTGAGCACCACTGCCTTAAACATTACTTATTACAAACAAAATTATTATAAAAATGAAAAACTATACAATTTTAAATGGCAAAATTTTTTTTATTAATCTTGTAAATATTGGCCAAACTCTGAGGCTGTCTGGTCTTTTTATTTTTATTTCATTGACCTTAAACATATTGATCTTAAGCTTTAATTGTGAGGGGGCTCAATATTCGGGGAGCCAGATGCGACAGGAAGAGGGATCAGAAAGCCTTCCACGAGAGTGGAGACCACGAGAGGGGAGAGCACGAGAGTGGAGAGCACGAGAGGGGAGAGCACGAGAGGGGAGAGCACGAGAGGGGAGAGCACGAGAGTGGAGAGCACGAGAGGGGAGAGCACGAGAGGGGAGAGCACGAGAGTGGAGAGCACGAGAGGGGAGAGCACGAGAGGGGAGAGCACGAGAGTGGAGAGCACGAGAGGGGAGAGCACGAGAGGGGAGAGCACGAGAGGGGAGAGCACGAGAGTGGAGAGCACGAGAGTGGAGAGCACGAGAGGGGAGAGCACGAGAGGGGAGAGCACGAGAGGGGAGAGCACGAGAGGGGAGAGCACGAGAGTGGAGAGCACGAGAGGGGAGAGCACGAGAGTGGAGACCACGAGAGGGGAGAGCACGAGAGGGGAGAGCACGAGAGGGGAGAGCACGAGAGGGGAGAGCACGAGAGGGGAGAGCACGAGAGTGGAGAGCACGAGAGGGGAGAGCACGAGAGGGGAGAGCACGAGAGGGGAGAGCACGAGAGTGGAGACCACGAGAGGGGAGAGCACGAGAGGGGAGAGCACGAGAGGGGAGAGCACGAGAGGGGAGAGCACGAGAGGGGAGAGCACGAGAGTGGAGAGCACGAGAGTGGAGAGCACGAGAGGGGAGAGCACGAGAGTGGAGAGCACGAGAGTGAAGACCATGAGAGGGGCAATGAGGGGCAATGGGAGTCCGCGAATGGAGCAGGAGAAAAATAAAAAATAAAAAAATAAAAAAATAAAAAACGGGAGAGAGGAGTAAAAAATGAGAATACTCGAGAGGGGAAGGTAATGGAAGAAGAAATAAGGATGACGAGTAACAAAGGGAAACAAAAAGATCCTCAGATCTAACCTTAACTCTAACCGGAGCTTGCTGCTTAGCTTAGAGAAAACAGCCTCCGAATCCTGTACCTTCACCGGCTTTGTGCAAGTGACGATATAACACAAAGCACCAGAAGAAGAACGCACGGCGTATTCATAGCCAGAACAATCACCTGTAACAGGTGAGAAGAATGATTGCCCGGAAGGGAGAAAAACACGAAATGGATGCTGACCCGGAGCTGCGAAAGAACCGAAGCGAGGAAGGGGGCGGTGACCAGGAAAAGCGTGACATCGACAGATCAAATACAGAGGTTTGGGCTATGATACACGGTTGCATCATCTTACAGACATCTGCTCTTTTGTCAGATGCTTAAATCAATGCCTACTCCTCCTTTTCGCACAATAACAGAGGCTTACTTTCAAAGAAATTATACGTATTGCTTCAGACACATAACAGACACATCTCTTACAGTTATGTGAAATTTCAAAATGAATTATTTTCATATAATTTTCCAAAATAACCAATAGCAGTTAGCATGTCAAAATGTCCCAGCATTACGGTTCAACTTTATTACTAAGATGCACATTAGCTAACAAAACCACAAACAATCTGAGCGGATTTACCTTCACATGCTACGAGTGAAGATGAATAATACTGTAATAAACACCCTGGAATTCCCTTATAATGATTTAATGAACATCAAAGCCCTCAGTATCCAGACACTGATTATTTCAATTCCTTTTTGTGAAATATAGTTATTGCAGAAGCAAATTTAATTGCTTTATTTAGCAGAGTATAATTCAATACAACAACCAAATGATGACTGGTCGACACCTCATTGAATCCAAGCCTATGCAGTGCAGAATTCAATTACTGGGCTCAGGAAGCAGCTTAAAAAAAAAAAAAGCTGTCCAGGAGCAAATGCATTATAAAAAGTAATTTCTCATTTTAAAATGTGAATAGTTTCTATCATTGTCCTCATAAAATATAAATCATGTTTTTTTCATTAGTTCATCAATCAACATCTTGTGACATTTAATTTCCATTAACATCATATTTTCTTGAACTTCATACACAACTAAGTTTGCACAAATATGTAACTTGGAGGAATGCCTTCACTGGAATATAAAGGAAACAGTGATGGTGGCGTATCTAAGCGGGAGACAGAGACAACCCTCATCCCTCAAGCAGGGACTTCAATAATTTAACACGGTGGTTGGTCATCCAAATGTAAGCCATCTGCGCAAAACTTTCTAAATCTTCTAAATTAAGCCGAGTGATGAAGTCCCATCCAGAACATTGTATGTTGTTCATTAAGAAAGAATTATGGGATTCAAAAAGAACATCAGTGCATCCATACCTGATAAATTATCATTTCATAGACTCCTATGAATCAATACTAATCATATCAGGTCAAATCACATAGTCAACCAATAATCATTTCCTTTTCTCTAGCAAGTACCAAAACCCTTATTATTTTTAATAGATTTTTATCCCCGATATTTTAGACTTTCCCAATTTTTTTGGAATGGCGAATCCGATTTGTAAACCTGTCTGATTGCTGGAAATTCAGCAGTGCAGATCGACCTATCTATCCAAGTTTTCTGTTGCTATATTATGTAATGGAAAAATTTCACACAATTTAATTCAAAGCATGTGTTATTCTTTTGTTTATTTTGTTAGTAACATATACTAAATAAAGCTTGGTTAATTTTCAGTCTTTCATTCTAACATTTTTACAGTTTCTGATGTAAACTGGTCTGTCGATTTAGCATTGTGTGTGTGTTTGTGTTTGTGTGTGCGTGTGCGTGTTTGTGTTTGTGTGCGTGTTTGTGTGTGCGTGTTTGTGTGTGTGTGTGTGTGTGTGTGTGTGTGTGTGTGTGTGTGTGTGTTTTAGCATTGTAGTATAAGTCCCACCTAGTATTTCACCAACATCTCACTTATTTCACAGACAAAGACATTGCAATGGACAATGGGAGTTTTTGGAAAGAGATGGTGGCATGGAATCCCTTGCATCCCCCCCCCCCCCCCCCCCCCCCCCCCCCTCAAATCAACACTCAGGCAAAATGCAGCCGGTCTCCAGGTCTGGGGAGTAAATGCCCTTTAGATTCCCTCCTCACCCGTTCCTCCTTTCCCTGTCTTTCCCTCCCTCTCTCCCTCCCTCCCATTGGGGCTCCGCTGTCTTCGTCATCTTTACTGTGACTGCAGGGGCACCTCCTCACAGTCTCTTACAGCTGCGTGGATGTAGCACAGTGGTCCCCAACCCTGTCTCTGTAGGTCTACCATCCTGTAGGTTTTCACTCCAACCTGAACAAAACACACCTCATTCAACAGCTACAGATCTACCGTCCTGTAGGCTTTCACTCCAACCCTAACAAAGCACACCTCATTCAACAGCTAGAGATCTACTGTCCTGTAGGTTTTCACTCCAACCCTAACAAAGCACACCTCATTCAACAGCTAGAGATCTACCATCCGGTAGGTTTTCACTCCAACCCTAACAAAGCACACCTCATTCAGCAGCTAGAGATCTACCGTCCTGTAGGCTTTCACTCCAACCCTAACAAAGCACACGTCATTCAACAGCTACAGATCTACCGTCCTGTAGGCTTTCACTCCAACCCTAACAAAGCACACCTCATTCAACAGCTAGAGATCTACTGTCCTGTAGGCTTTCACTCCAACCCTAACAAAGCACACCTCATTCAACAGCTAGAGATCTACCGTCCTGTAGGCTTTCACTCCAACCCTAACAAAGCACACGTCATTCAACAGCTACAGATCTACCGTCCTGTAGGTTTTCACTCCAACCCTAACAAAGCACACCTCATTCAACAGCTAGAGATCTACCATCCGGTAGGTTTTCACTCCAACCCTAACAAAGCACACCTCATTCAGCAGCTAGAGATCTACTGTCCTGTAGGTTTTCACTCCAACCCTAACAAAGCACACCTCATTCAACAGCTACAGATCTACCGTCCTGTAGGCTTTCACTCCAACCCTAACAAAGCACACCTCATTCAACAGCTAGAGATCTACCATCCTGTAGGTTTTCACTCCAACCCTAACAAAGCACACCTCATTCAGCAGCTAGAGATCTACCCTCCTGTAGGTTTTCACTCCAACCCTAACAAAGCACACCTCATTCAGCAGCTAGAGATCTACCGTCCTGTAGGCTTTCACTCCAACCCTAACAAAGCACACCTCATTCAACAGCTAGAGATCTACTCTCCTGTAGGTTTTCACTCCAACCCTAACAAAGCACGCCTCATTCAACAGCTAGAGATCTACTCTCCTGTAGGCTTTCACTCCAACCCTAACAAAGCACACCTCATTCAACAGCTAGAGATCTACTCTCCTGTAGGCTTTCACTCCAACCCTAACAAAGCACACCTCATTCAACAGCTAGAGATCTACTCTCCTGTAGGCTTTCACTCCAACCCTAACAAAGCACACCTCATTCAACAGCTAGAGATCTACTCTCCTGTAGGCTTTCACTACAACTCTAACAAAGCACGCCTCATTCAACAGCAAGAGATCTTTTTGATTGCATGCTAATTAGTAGCATCAGGTGTGCTAAATTACAGTTGACATGAAAATGAAACAGGGTTGGAGACCAGTGATGTAGCAGCTCACAGTTTGCGTGAGATTGGCGACATTCTAGAACAATGGAGGTGACATCATAATCACATGCATAAAGGGAAATAAAGCCCATCGTTTTTCATTGGTTCTGAGACCACAGGCTGTTCGATCTGTTCAAAGTTTGTACAAAATACAGTAACAGGACACTCAACAAAGCCAGGAGGTCACACTCAGAAAGTGAAGAAGCATGTTTTCGTTCTGGGAGAAAGTGAATACCTTAGAGCTCACAAGGGTGTTTTAGTTCAATGGGGACACCAGTAAAGAACTGCGGCATTGTTCATTTCTTTGTTTACTAATGAGCATGATTCTGAATACTGGCTAATAGTCGGCTTGTGTTGCACTATTTTGGTTTTGGTAGCTCAGGTAAGTTACATTACTCTAACTGAGAGGTGCACTATGCTCCGTGTAGCACAAGCAATTTTTTATATAAATGTTGTATTTACCTATGATTATTAAATTTTTTATGTTGTTGTGTTACATTCAGCCTCTAGCGAGCCCCCCTGGAGCTCGCTAGAACTCTGTGTTACTATGTCTGCGAGACGAATACAAACTTTCCCATCTTTTCCGTTCAGGTGAAAGCGAAGAACACTACGCAGTCTTACGCATTGAGCTACATTGCTACTCATTTATAGCTTCGGTCAAACATTTCAGGGTTTAACCGAAACTATGTGTCAGAAAGCCTGTGGAATTGCATATGTCTAGTCTCCTGAATTTTTAAAGTTTGACTTGACTACAGCGCCGTAATAACTTGGCAGGCTTAATGAAGCAGGAATCCGACCACATATTAAATCCACCGGCAGGAAACAGACTAGCTCTCAACTCCATTTCCAAACACGGAGGAGAGCGTGAAAACCGGTAAGCCGTCGCCTGCTCATTAAAGGCACATCAAACGTCTTACCTTCCACACTTGATCAACCAAAAGCCATTTGCAGTTAACATTATTGCTAACATTAACATGCCACTTCGGCAAATGATACTAATAATGAAAAATGTAAAATTAGCTCCTGTAATGAGGAGGACTGTATCTGGTCCTATTCAACCGCCAAAGCTGCCAATTTCTCAAACGCAGTCTCTTCATCGAGAAGAAAAATAAGAGTGGTGTACACACTACCCGTTCTTTTCATCGTTTCAGCCAGTACTTCAGAAAAAGGTGTATTCTTGTATTCGGAGCGCCGTAGCTCGCTTAAGCGGCCAAATAAATGTTTAAAGTCTTCTTAATGAACTCAAGAGTATGACGCACTCTCCATTATGCAGAGACGCCTTCTGCATTGCAATAAGCTGCCTGACCCAAGTTAAGTATGCATAAACACAGTGCTATTATCTTTATTGCAATTTACTGTCATAACAGACACCGCTATCCGGGGGTCACCCGTGAAGCAAACATCCTATCAGCTCGATACTGACGGTTTGGAGGTTAAATACCTCATTGCCACTTGGGATTTAATGTTACGCGCTTACAGTTAGAAACCCAGTTCCCGAAGCAGGGCGCCATTCTGCCCGTTTGATGGTTTTACCATTTTTAAGCCTTTTGGTTTACTAGCCTTGCATGGTGGCAGTGTGGTACTGTGTTTAAGGCAATGGATGTTTCAATTCTAGGTTGACTGCTGTACCATTGGGCAAGGCCATTTGCCGAAGTCATTTTGTTTAAACCACCAACCCCATGAATTAAAACAGCATGTCAGTCAAGAAGTCATGTGTTACGATCCGCTCCGCTCCCCGTCCCTTCCTTGGTGTTTTCTTCTGTTTTCCCTGAACCTGATTGTGTCATGTCTGCGTTCATTGCCTAATTGTGTCTACATTGCACATTTACTTCTCGCACCACATCTTAATTACACAATTCACACTTAATTGCTTTCACCGCATTCCTCATGCGTTTTCTAATTGTTCAATCAATTCGCTGATTTCGCACGCATTTCCCGCAAGCTGCAGATTATCAGCTCTAATGACACTAGTTATATTTACCGTGCTGTTCCTGTGATTTGTGGTCAGAGTATTACGGTCCTTGTCGTGTTTGTACTTGTTTCCCGATTTTCTAGTTTTCTAGACTGGCTATACGAACCCAGGTCTGGATGCCACACGCCCTGACTTCCCTGTGTGGATCCTGACTCTGCCACCGCCTGATCCTGCGCTGCGAACCTGGCTACAGATCGCACGGATCCTGACTCTGCCACCGCCTGATCCTGCGCTGCGAACCTGGCTATAGATCGCACACCCTGGTTTCCCGGTGTGGATCCTGACCCTGCCACCGCCTGATCCTTCACTTCGAACCTGGCTCAAGATCGCTCCTTGCGACTTCACCTGTTCCTGCTCACCAGTTCACTGTGGGTTCCACAGTGGACATTGTCCTGGTACCTACAGAAAATAAAGACTTATTTTCTAATTCCTGTCTCGTCGTGCATTTGGGTCCTTACCTGCCAGCGGTCTGTCACATCATGAGTTTTACATCCATTTTTAAAGGACTGTAATGAATAATAATAATCACCATTGTCGTCTGTATTAGACTGTCTGACAGGACAAAAACGTAATTCACTTGTTGGGTTTCAAAAAAATAAATAATTTCAGTTTTAGTATTATTTTTTATTGATGCAGACTGTTGTTGTGTGCAATTAAGGACATTTACGATATTTTGAGAAGTTTCTGATTTCATTTGATAAACAAAATGAAGATAGCATTCCCCGGGTGTCTCTGAGACGGCCCAGTATGCATGAGATTTCTGATTTGGCAGCAAACCTAGAAAAACTACTCTTTCCTGCGACAGACGCCATTCTTCTTACGTCCTCAGTTTAACCCTTCTCTCTGCTGCGCTGACCAGTAACACAGAAAGTGAACCACGAGCACCATCAGCCCCTCCCAGCTCAGCCGAGGAGGAGAAGCAAAGATTTGTACAGCCAGCTGATCCAGGGGGAGGGGAGAAGGGGAGGTGGACAGGCGCAGGCGATTATATTAGAACTGTTTTTACAGAGATCCAAATTAGAAGAGGCAGCGTCTCACTGCTACTCCAAAGCCTTCTTAAATGAGATTTTTCAGGCTGGGCCCCTGGGCCGGCCCGTGCTGGCATTCCTCTCTACATAAAGCCCCCTGGAGTCCCAGGTTAAACAGCACACAACAGCGCCTAACATTTATTATTTGGGATTAGAAAATTCAAGAGGGTTTTTCAGAGTGCAACGTTATTAGAAGTAAAATGGAACTGTTATAATGAATGTGTCAGTGCACAGCACAGCATATGTTAGTTGTAATAAAAAATCTATGAAACATTTATTATTTTTAGTAATAGCAGCAGCAGAAGTAGTAGTAGTAGTAGGAGCAGCAGTAGTGTAGTAGTAGTAGCAGCAGTAGTAGCAGCAGTAGTCATAGCAGCAGTAGTAGTAGCAGTAGTAGTAGTAGTAGTAGTAGCAGTAGCAGTAGCAGTAGTAGTAGTAGTATTTGGTGCAATGTTATCATGATGAGATACATAGTGCTTGTCATGAAGCCAACAGGACTTGGGTCCGGGGACACACAGAGAATTAAAACAGAACATCACTGATTACTCAAACGCTTTGCAAACTTAGCTGCTGTTTACACATTTTGTTGCTTCACTGACAGCACTGGGAGATGAATCACCATGAAAGCAGACAGACAAGCATATGCTCCCCTCTGAAGCATGCAATATGTGTAGCTGCTTCTTCTTGCACCGCAGTCTACAAATGGGGCTCACACAGACATGAGTCAGAGGAGGACACTACATCCACAGCTCTACGATCGACCAGCAGGGGTCGCTAGTGTACCATCTCGGAAGACGGAAACCCTCACTCCACAATTATGCACAGATCCGCTGGGCTGCTGGCCATAGTTGGCACTGGCCCAGTCTGGATTAGATACCAGACCTTGAGGCCCATCCATGCACTGGAAAAGTGCCACCCAACAGCCCAATATGCTATAATTATAGTTCATAATTTTACCAAATGCATGTATTTACATGTTATGTGGTCTCAAATATAATTTATAACTTTATTACAATTTGCAGTGTATTTGGTTTGAGAAAATATTCTCTAAAACACACAAGCGCACACACTCTCTCTCTCTCTCTCTCTCTCTCTCTCTCTCCCTCTCCCTCACCCCTCACACACACACAGACAGTATTTTCTCTAAATGAGTGCACAGTTGTGTCTGGGCCCAAGGCTTAGACATTCTGAGCAAGCAAAGCAATGGGCAGAATGCAGCCCCACCATAATAAAGCACAACTCCCCAGGTCATGGGATAAAGGTGGAGCCATAAACTCCCCAGGGCATGGGATAAAGATGGAGCCATAAACTCCCTGGGGCATGGGATAAAGGTGGAGCCATAAACTCCCCAGGGCATGGGATAAAGGTGGAGCCATAAACTCCCCAGGGCGTGGGATAAAGATGGAGCCATAAACTCCCTGGGGCATGGGATAAAGGTGGAGCTATAAACTCCCCAGGGCATGGGATAAAGATGGAGCCATAAACTCCCCAGGGCATGGGATAAAGATGGAGCCATAAACTCCCTGGGGCATGGGATAAAGGTGGAGCCATAAACTCCCCAGGGCATGGGATAAAGGTGGAGCCATAAACTCCCCAGGGCATGGGATAAAGATGGAGCCATAAACTCCCTGGGGCATGGGATAAAGGTGGAGCTATAAACTCCCCAGGGCATGGGATAAAGTTGGAGCCATAAACTCCCCAGGGCATGGGATAAAGATGGAGCCATAAACTCCCCAGGACATGGGATAAAGATGGAGCCATAATCTCCCTGGGGCATGTGATAAAGATGGAGCCATAATCTCCCTGGGGCATGTGATAAAGATGGAGCCATAAACTCCCCAGGGCGTGGGATAAAGGTGGAGCCATAAACTCCCCAGGGCATGGGACAAAGATGGAGCCATAAACTCCCTGAGGCATGGGATAAAGGTGGAGCCATAAACTCTCCAGGGCATGGAATAAAGGTGGAGCCATAAACTCCCCAGGGCATTGGATAAAGGTGGAGCCATAAACTCCCCAGGGCATGGGATAAAGGTGGAGCCACCTTCAAGCCAGAGCTGCACAATGCAGTCCACAATTTCTTAAGCCGCATGTGGGTTTTTTTAGTGTGGAGAAGCACTCGGGAACTGGTCGAAGGAAGACTACATTTTATAGATGACCTGCCAGATCAAGCATCGAAGGAAGGCAACTGTACACCCCTGGAGCTCTTTCTTTTGATCTTGTTCCAAAATTCAGCACTTTAAAAATGATTGAGTTTAATGGGCTTTGACCCAAATTAGAATTGGGTTTCTTCAAAGGCCATACAAAGTGTTGTCTCCCCTAAATCTCCTTTTATAAGGGTCCCATTTTGCGATCAATTGTATTGGGATCGAAAGACATGCACACTCACCACTGAACCCTGAGCTGAATTGCCTTCTTAAAAGATCCCAATTGGCTGAAACTTTGTTGTGTTCAAAGGACATGGTGGATTACTCTGCCTATAATTAGGTATAATGCACCCCTGTCCACCCTCTATCTCCTGGGTCCAGTTAAACAAAGTTTTAAAAAATAATCTTTTTTTTTACCTGACCAAGGGTGAAACTTCAGTGTTTACACTGAAATAAGGTTAAGGTCTATGTGTGTGTGCATGCATGCTTGTGTGCATGTGTGTGTACGTGTGTGTGTGTGTGTGCCAGTGTTTGTGTGCCTGAAAAAGTGGTTATGCCTATAAAGATATTGCCAAACAAATATTTAGGTTCAATGAAATAGTCTTGTTTAAGTTAGATTTTTCTTTTGTGTCTCATGGTGAATATGTTTGGTTTTAATTAAGTATTTCTAGATGCTGTGTGTACGTCTGTCAAGTTGACATTTTTATATTCATTAATTTATTTGCTTGTGAATGAGAAGTTGAAATTGCAAAGGCTGTAAAGCGTAAGACCTTGTGAGCTTAGAGAAGTGTATCCAACCATCAAATTAAATCTGCCCTTGTTACTTCCAGCTGTCTGTCACAGCAGATGGATTGATTAAAAACCTCCTCAATTTATAAACGCAGTTTTGAGAAGCAGCTGCTTACCAAGTCCATTCTAAAGATTCAAAGAAGGGCGCTGTTACATTCAGCTGCAAAGTCAAAAAACTTTTTTTTTTTAAATGCCGCATGCTATTTAGTCCCTTGTATGGTATCGTTCTGGGCAATATTCTAGCAAATAGTCTTCCTATTTCAAATAAGATTAATTTGTTAAGTAATATTATTCATAATAATTTCAAACAATGTGGCACATCCTACTGCAGTGTCAGGTTTTTTTTACATTTAAAAAGTTTGTACATGCATGTAACCAAATAAAAGTGTAAATGCCTTGCACAGATATTGTGTATTATATTGCCAATAGCGGGAGGTGCAGACGCAAGCTGAATCGATGGATCTGAGTCATACAGTTTTCAAGTGTCAAGAGTACAAATACTAGGGGGAACTATTGGCCTCTATGCCACCAGCCGAATAGCTGAGTTCTGCTCTACGTGTCTTGGATGAAGTTTCTAAATAACAGCGATTACGTAACCGCACAAAGACATAAAGAAAGGCCCGTAAATGAGACTATTTCATGTCAGCCTGACTCGTAGGAATGTAGGGCTCTACATTCTGCGCTCTAATGACATTCCAGCTCGGCCCATTTGCGACGGAGGCCCAAAGAGCTAGGGTTAAGTATCGCGCTGCCTGTGCAGGTGACAGGGGTGACATAATGCGCTGAGTAAAGACGGGCCAGGTGCGGCACAGGGACCACAAAGCTCCCAGGTTGATTAAGAAGACTAACGATTGGTTACAAAGACTACAAGGAGGGATAAATAACAATGGATGAATTTTTGTGACCTCCACAAGGAGCAAGTATAATGTACCAAGGATGTTTATATACGTCTATTTATACGACTCGTCTTGGAAATTTTACTATATTATACAATAACTTAGAATCTTATTATATGTCCTGAGCACACCCTGAAGAAATGTACTTTAACCCTTAGGTGTAGAAATATGTGATCGAATGTGTTCTTAAGAAGCATTCTAATGCAGATGCAACGAGCACTACTGGTAATGCAATGGTGTTCTAGAACACTGACTGACTGAATAAACATTCCAAAAAATCCACTCTTCAAAGGGTTAAAGGAATTGACTGCCTGATGATCGTTTGTGCTGCGGTCTCTAGATTTATACCATGCATCTATGGCAATATAGCCATGATGTCTTTCCTGTTGGTGCCCGACTACAGACAAATTAGATTTTAAATAAGTCAACTGGAAATAATCATTTCTCGCTAGTGATATACTACATATCAAAAGCTTGAAATGATTATTTCCAGTTGACTGTATATATAGAGAAGCCCACATTTAATTGAAAGGTAGAAGCAACTGTAAGAACAGAGTTATGATTGCAGATTATATTTTCCATATTTTCCCCAAAGTATTTATCATTAGTTTCACTTCTGACGGCTGAGTGATGAATGAGGCTCATATACATTCGATACTTGCAAAGTAAAAATGTTCATAGCATAACAGTCCCTTTGACAGTCCCTGCGCAGTGAATGTGCATAATTTATGTACATATCTTTCTACAGCTGATATGCACATCATCTGTCTGCATATACATACATGTGTTATATCTGTTATTGTGTCTACTGCTCTAACTATTCACTAATTAGTAGATGAATAAATAGATCTGCAGGTTATTTTTATTTTTTTAAATTAGATTTGATTTTTCTCTTCCACATGTTGTCCTCATCATAGTTAAATATATTTAACATAAGACTCCAGACCCACTTCCAGCCACTTCTTTATTTTATCATCCACGCACATTCATTGATGTTGGCAGACCTATCTTAACTGAACACACTTAATTAAATACCGGTATTCACTCGCACAATCATTGCATTCTTAATCTTCACAACGGTTTACATCATTTTCTAAAATTCTGCACATAGCCACCCCTTGGGACCAATGTCAGAATGGTGTTTGTAGACTTGTCAAATGCTCATACAATACAACCATAAAACGGGGAAGGAACCTTACAAGCAAATTTATATCCCCGTCTCGTTTTATTATGTTATTTATGTTACAACAGATTGGACCTCAGTTAGTCAGATACAAAGGTCAGTTTAGCGCCACAACAACGGTTCTGAAAACCCAGAAAAATCCTTCAGTTTTCTCCCCCAGTTTTATATGCACAGATGACTGCGGGAGTTCTTTCCCTGAACCAACGTTTTATTAAATATTCAGATCATACTGTAACTCAGAAACACCAAACTCAGAAAGTCGAACTCAGGTATGACCAGCGGTGCAAAGCAAACTGGATCTCAATGCAAATAGGATGAAGGAGCTTGTTGTAGATGTCACAAGAGCATACAGAACCCTGCAGGACTTAATGATAGGCAAACAGCAGAGGAATAGAGCGGGTGAAGCAGCGTAGATACCCGGGTTCTGTAACTGACAGGCGGCCTCGCTTTGGGGCTGATTTTGAGAATGCCAGCCATGCATATTTTTCTCCAAGACAGTTAAGCAATTAAGAGATCTAGATGTCAATCAATCAGTCCTGAAAGCATTTTACAGAGCTGGTATTGAATTTATCCTAACTTTCAGCGCACATACATATGTACATACATGCACACACACATGCACGTACACACACACACATACCTACAATAAGCCAGTCAGTCATTTGAGAAATTGCTTCATACAGTAAAATGGTCCAGAGTGCATAGCAGCACAAAGCATTAACCAATTAGGTTTACTTTTGTCAACCAATCATTGACAAGAACATCTATGGGAGAACGGCATGCTGTGACCCCGCTTTTCGGCAGAACGTCCCCCCCACAGTCAAGCCTCAAAGCAGAGACCATGCACCACAGGGCAAGGCCAGAGAGGCTCTGTTTCCTCATAAAGCGCGGCAGCCCCCTCAGGTCATTAAATTCTCAGAAGCTGTGCGCTGTGTGCTGCAGGCAGAACCTAGCTCCCTGACCTCTATTTCTCAGTCACTCATTCATGGACATGCCAGAGAAAAAGAGGGTTGTAACCTGCTGTGATTGACACCGTGGAGTAACAAATGGAATTCCTGGGGCAGCGGCCCAGTCCGGTGCTCTTCGTCTCCTGGGCTGAAGCACGGTAAGTCGTATCGCCACATTACCGCGCTCTGCAAGTGCTTCAAACGGCTGACGTATGCAGTTCGCATTCTGTCGATTGTTTTTTGTTGTTGATTGAATTTGTAATCTAGTTTATTTGTTTAAGTACTTATGCATTTGCCAATGCTGGAAAATAAATGTAATTTATATTACAGGAGAGACAAGTACACCAAGGACATTCTGAATAGTGAGCAAAATAAACATCCATCTGAAACACACAGGTTTAGAGCAGTAATTGCTTTGCCATCCACATGGTCTTTTGATTTTCCCCAGGAGCAAATATTAATGTACACATAGAGACTTGGTGTTCTGAAAGAGCAATATTAGTGTTAACGTACCTCTCCCATGCAAAGAGTGCATGATTATGGCCTACAGTATAAGAGCCATGATGGGCTGTTATGCCCCCTGGTGGTTTAAAGTTTAATTGCATGTCAATTAACTTCAAAGATGTCCAAGGGTGCGTTCCAATATGCACCCTCCTTTCCTCCACAACCACCTCCTCTACTAACCCGGAAACCGATCTTTGTGTCATCATCTAATGTTGCTGATTTGGATACATAATAATTACAAATAGTTACAACTGGATTAATGTCTCGACGCTAACCGCAATGTCAAGTACATTGTATACTGTACATGCAATTACTTATTCAAGCAGTTTTGCATACTTCCAGGTAGGAGAGGAGTAGTAGTGGGAAAGAGAGGTTCAAAAAAACAATGTGGCTTCTCCAGACATGCACATACCAAACACACACACACACACACCATACAAGCATGCACACACACACATGCACACTGACAGGCAGGAAAAAGTGGTTTCCATTGCGTTAAGCGTAATATTTTGGGAACTACAGTTGTGGTAGCATTGAGATTAATCATGTGTTAACCGTGGCTGAAGACAAAGTTTTGTCTTTTAGACAATGGGCTTCAGCCCCATTTTTCTCTTTTAGCCAAACACACAGACGAGCAATTTAATCCTACTGATTAATGAGAGGGTGAGACAGACCGAACGGCAAAAAAATAAAAACATAATATTGAAACTGAAAGAGGTTTGCGTTTACCCACGGCACGGCACGTCTCCACGTCTTAATTATACAGAAGTGCAATCAATCAAATCCAGGTAAAGACTGAGCAAATACACTGCCTAAAAATGCTCCTCGTTTTAACTACACTAATGATGTGATGCAGTGGTAAAGCAATGGACCTGGGTAGGGTTGCAAGTTCGACTCCCAGAGTGGCGCGAGCGATATACAGTACATTCCGAGATCGGTGATTAACCTCAACTGCCGCAGTTCAACTGCACAAATGGATAAAATGCAATCTGTAAGAGTCGCCAAGCCAACGCTGAATACAACGAGCCAATGATCCGCTCCTTTCGGGGCTTCAAAACTTGCTGATTATGAATATTCATTTTATGGATTTCACTTGGCTGATAAAACAGTTGGATATTATCACATCCAACAGTGATTGTATCATTTTTATTTTATTTTTTATTAATGTTGGTGTCTTAAAACAGGCGATTCAGGGAGGAAAATTAAAGTCCCATGCTCCCTTGACTCAATAGCTTTAGTTACAGCCCCTATAGTGTATGCATCAAAGTACATATTCCCCTCGCTAGTAAATAGCTCTTCACAAATTTGAATAGACCCCTAATCCATATATTTATGTGTTAGATAATAGGCCTAGAAGTTGCATTAATGAAACAGAAGGACTTACTGCGCATATACTTACTGCGCATATACTTACTGCGCATATACTTACTGCGCATATACTTACTGTGAATATACTTACTGCGCATATACTTACTGCGCATATACTTACTGTGCATATACCTACTGCGCATATACTTGAAAATTAATAAATTATTCATATTGTCATTTATTCATATTCATATTGAACTAGTTTGGCATAAATTAAAACAAATAAATACATTTCTTGTATTTTTAATTCAACCGTCACCACATATTTAGAAATTCACCTGATACACGTATTTATTATGAATTAATCTAATATCATAACTAGGGAATTGGATCCAGCTGATTCAGATTCACTTACAGAGGGTCACCTGCACACAGGATTTTTGGTACAGTGTCAGAATTGTGCAGCAGGAGAGGCCATTACAGGGAAAGGCCACTGTATAGGCTTAAATAGTAATATCGTATTAATGTCAATGCTGCTATAACACACATGAATGTATTGTTTTTCTTTGAAAACTGAGTTTCTGAATGGTATGAATGCAGAAACAAAAAAAAACACATGTTTTTATTATTAGTTTTGAGGATCATAACCAAAGAGGACCAACATTCATCTAATTGACAAAAAAAGAAAAGCGAGATGTCTCGTTGATATAATTCAGTGCATTGCACGCGACCCCTGGAATCTGGAATGATTTAGAAATCGCCAGCGTGAATTAGGAGGCTCGCGTTTGGCGCTGGAGCGTATAGGCCTACGCGAAAAAGAGCGGTTTTATTATTCTCATATAACAAACGCTGACACTTTAATTCCCCTCATATTACAGAATGGCCCGGGAATCGCCACCCCCAAGTAAACAATATCTGTGCAGAGAGCTTTGTCATACAGCAAGCCCTTATTCGCATGGTGAATTTTCATTGAGTTGTAACATTTTTTTCCCTCGGTCATTGAGACGATTTTTCAGATCACACACTCTGATTTCATTAGTATGTCTGTCAGATAAATTATTACCTCACATTAACAGGGAGCAACATTGTCAGGTAAGCAGTAGATAACCTGTATGTGTGCTAGCTAGTGCTACCTTCATCGAAATGAGCGAATCGTGTCACTGGATTACCGTTTCAGCAGATGGACAGAGATGGACCTTATTAGCACTGAAATGGCATTTGGAAATGGCAGAAGATAATGTACCCTGATGGCACCTTTCTGACACGCGCTATGAACTGACACATCATCACCTTTATGATAAAGTGGAACCAAAATTTGGCCTCATTAGCCAAAGAGATCAATTCACAAAGTATGCTACTGCCACACCACGCACAGCCAGAACCCTTATATTACTGTGAGGATCATTACTAGGCATTTTACTGCTGGAAGAAATAATCGCCCTTCTGTGAACTGTGGAACTGACATCAGGGGATATAGGCTTAAACTACAGGAATAATGCACACACACACACACACACACACAAAAACTTTCATATTTTTACATTTAATTTTACCACATTATATTTAGTTCCTGCTCATTGCTGAATTAACTGTTTATGCTCTCATGAATGTTTGCTAGCCGAAACCTTAACACTGTGCTGAATTTAAATCTTTATTTTTGGAGCGTTGACTATACCAAGTGTGCGAGTCTCACTTAGTCTCCGTTTCAACACTCTTTCGACTCTTCTGTACCTTAAGCTATCGGGCTGGCGTGCGTCCGTCCGTCTCCTTTGACATTTCAGTGAATTCACTGAAGCCCACTCTTCTCTGACCTCCTCTCCTCTCTTCTGTGCTCCTGTCTTCTCCTCTCTTTTCTTCTCTGCTCCTCTCACCACCTCCTCCTGTGGTTAATGACGATGCACGGATGTCCTGCTGACTGAATTCCCCCCTCCCTGGATACTGCTACAGCTCATTGTGTGCTTCCCTGCAGGGCGGCCCTCCCAACATGGTCCAGATTGGACACCAGACCTTGGGCCCCATCTATACACTAGAACAGTGCCTTACCGGTATAAGCCACCCAGCTGCCCAGAATTTGTATTTCTAAAACAGTACATTGTTTATATAGATTTAACGACAAAAAAGTACTGTTAAATAACCGTTAATATTCAAAACAGGCTGTACAAATGTTTTCGTGTCGAAGACAGTTTGGGTGGTTTACGACCGTGACATACGCTCGCGCCTCGTGTACGTAAGTCAAAATTACACGCAAAATCGTGTTTTTAAGTCACTACAGATACACCACGGTGTCGTCACCTGAAATATCTACAAACTGCAGGTGTTTCTGTTTGACTCAACATCTGAAAATAACCCTTATTGACATTCAGAACTTATCCTCCGGTGATTTGTATGCGCGTCTGCTTTGATTTCGTTCCGATGCAGAGCGGAGGATATATGAGAAAGCACTCTGCTGGCAGAAGGATATCAGGAAAAAAAAGGGAGGGATGTCTGTGATGTGCGGTAGCAACCCGCTTCACAAGGTATGATGGTGCATATCACTGACACACTGCTTCTGTGCTCCCAGTTGAATCTTCCGGAAAATCCACTCAGTTCTGCTGTAGTGGGTACCTTTCTGGGGCAGACCGGGGGAGGGGGGGGGAGTTGGGGGGGCTGAACCTTGATATTATCGGAAAATGGACGTGTTGGTCCACAAACAACACATAAGCTAATTTCTCTCACCTCAAGTCACGTATCCTTCGAAGTTCTCTACTCATACTGAAGCCATGTTAAAATTTCCCTCCTAACTCCCATAGTGCTACAGGACTATAGAACTTTGCTAACACTCATTCTCTACCTCTCCACCTCAAATGGTGTAAAATGGCCGCCGTGCATCACCCAGGTGGGTGCCGCACATCAGTGGTATGTGGGTAGAGTTTCGCTTTCATCTCGGCAAAGTGCTTTGAGTGTGAGAAATAATACATTAAGTAAAAATTCTAATGACTATTTTCATCCTATCAAATTTAAAATAACAGATTAAACTTTGGTCCTAACCTGAGAAGTGCACATTAGGCCGATAGCAGAGTACCGTACCGCTACACCATAAAGCAATATATTTCGTGTATCATATTTAAATTCTAAATCTGTGGCTCATCTACACCATTATTTTTGTCACAAAAGTAATAAACAAAACAAGGAATCATCACCTTATATTTCCAATAAAGCACAATATGTATCGCTGTTTTCCTGTAGAACTGAATGGTACATAGAATAGTCATTTCAGCTCGCAGCTGCATTTTAATGAGACCACACTGTGCATGGGCAGCTACCGCAGCTCTTATCACTGTAAGAGCACAACGCTTCACATGAATTATGCTTGGGCTGATTTGACATTCATACTGTGATAAATTGCCCTCTTTCGTCAAAAAACATTTGCTCAAAATGTTGCCATTTCACCCATATATTAATGAGTTCTCAAGCTGTTACCTAATTATTATGTTATAATACCTTACCTTACCATACCTTATTATAATTATGCTATTATTTTGCAATCAAAATCAGCACCTTTCCTTTTTGGAAAATTTAATGTGTATGAAATGAAGGCCTTCCTCGTAGTCCAAACATTCTAATAACGTCCAGTGACGTTTTTTGGGGGGATTCGTCCACTATACGCCCTGCCCCCCTTTTTCACCTCACTGAAATGTCATTCCTTGAATTCACTGAGGGGGTCAGTGACATATTCACCGAGGGGTCAGTGACATATTCACCGAGGGGTCAGTGACATATTCAACCCGTGAAGCTGAGCCAAGAGCTCTGCTCAATGTTCAAATCTATTGACAAAAAATGCTTTGCTTTTTTTAAAAAAAAGATAAAAAGAGCAGTTACCGTGTTATAAGAAGGAAAATTCCTGAAGTGTGACAAGAGAAATTTGGCAAGCTGATCTTACATTCTGAATGGTCACCGAATCTGGAAAATGTCATGGATAACGTTTTTGTTTCTGCAGAACATCCTAAGTGTCTTGAGTTATGCATGTGAGACACCGCTTTCTGTTCTTTAGCTGTCATTGTTGACACAAAGGCTCAATCGCTGAAGGCCTCATCGGGAGCGGCCTGCATTCTTACGCACTGTCCAATCACACAGGTCTACTGCCATGGGTTAAGCGTTCAGTGACGTTAATCGCACCAGAACTCACCGTCATTCTCAAATGAACTCACCGGGCCAGCGGTAGACACTACGTGTTGCCTGACACTCCGGCTAAAACCATAAACACGTCGTGTGCATGCAGCAGACTTCCTTGCGATCAGAGGTCTGGCAGACTGCATTAAAAACATGTACGGGGATGAAAACAGGCGTGAGGATGAAAGCTAACGGGCGGATCAGCTGACAGGTCATCATTTTCGCGACACACGCGAGCGCGCTCGGTGTCAGACCCCATCAAAACACGTCTCCCTTTCATCGCCGCAACGGAGATCTGAGGAACTGCGATAGAAGAGACGCCGGCAAGGGATCACTCGCTCCCCGAACATATAAGAAACATCAAAGTGATTAATCCACCTTGAAACGAGATCGCTTTCGCATTTTGCATGATAAAACGTCTTCACATTTATTAGCAGTGTCTAGCCTACTACACACAGATGTGGGTGTAAACTCTGCTTACGTTCAATTACACGCCAATTTTGTCATTTGTTCAGTTTTAACCTGATGTATAAAAATGCCTAGGCCAACCTCTCAACAAACGTTCGACCATGCGTAGGCACAATTCGTTGTCTTTATTTTTTATTCTTTCTTTATTTAACAGGGACAGCCTGGGCATAGCCACTTGATTGTCCCAGAATTAGCTACCAAACTAAATTCAATCTGTGATCCCTAGGCAGTTGGCACTAAAAAAGCAGACAACATGCAGACAATAGTCGACTCCAGTGATTAATACAGTGAGTCTCATTAATCTCAATTATACAAACATTACACATCGAGGTTAATCCTCCTATACAATCATACTCCCATTATTAACAAAGACAAAAAAAAAAAAGGATCATAATATTATCAAGCAATGTATAAAGTCTCTGCATTCCCCGCTTTATACATTAATCTCAACAAAACCATTTTCATCATAAAAATGACAAGTTACTTTTTATATAGACCCATGTTGCACTGTAATGACATCATGATTTCGACATGCTTCCAACTAGGCTACTAGTGCGTAGGCATTGAATTGCAGCCTGGCGTGTGTGTTGGATGAATGTGTCAAATGTCACCATGTCACAAATCTACTGTCATGTCACGTTTTATTTTATTTTCTTGTCTTTGTTAGATTTCTTGTTAATGTCACGTATTGTGTTTAGTCTAGTCACGCCACGTTTCATGTTTTGTTCTTGTTACGTTTCATTTTTATGTCATGTCATGTTTCATGTTTGATTATTGTTACGATTTATTTTCTAGTCTTGTCATGTCACGTTTAATATTTGATTCATGTTACGTTTCCCGTTCATTGTTTAAGCATACACATTTCCGTGTTTTTCCGCAGCCTTGCGTTCATGCTGTTTCTCTATCTCTTGCTGTCGCTCACGCTTCCCTAATTATTTAATTCTCCCGTGTCTATTTACTAATCTACTAACGTTAGATCAGGATTGGGTAATATTAACTCTCTAACCATGTGTTCATGTTTACCTTACGTTTCTCGGGCATGTCATTTACTAATTTACTAACGCTAGGTCAGGATAGGTTTATTACTAACGAATACTAATTATCTTGTTACCTTGTCAGCCTTCCACACCTGATTTCCATTCGTATGCTGCTCTCAAGCTAAGTGTCTGCACCTGTCTACACCTGCATTTAAGCTCAGTGTTCATGTCTGTTCTTTGTGAAATTGTTGCCCCTTTTTATTCAGTGCACTATTGAGCGGTTTTTCAAGCCTGTCTTTTTGTTACGATCAAGCCTGTTTTTGACCATTGTTATTGACCTCTGTTCTGTTACCACTGCCTGCCTGTACCATGAGTTTTGCCTGCTGTCTTTTTCTACTTTTGCCCCACGGAGCGGACTTTGGTCTTGACTCTTGCATTGCCTTCGACCCCAAGCCTGCCTACCGTCTGCCTGTACTTCTGCCCCGCTGACAGCTACTCTGGTTACTGGGTTATTGCATGGTGTACCGATTCTAAGACTGCCTTCTCCCTCGGTACTGTACATTGGTTTTGGATGGATTTTTGTGTATGAACTTGTTTTTTGACTACGCTCATTGGACATTCCTTGAATAAAGCCCTAATGGGACTTTATCCTTCTACCGCTGTTTCTAAGTCGTGCATTTCAGGTCCAACCCAGTGGCACCCCCAGAAACTTTTCATGGGGGGGGGGGCACTGAAAATCTTGGGGTGGCAAACCAAAAGCTATAAATTAATTTCAGGAATTCTATTATGTTGTTGTAGTTATATAAAAAAATATACATTATATACATTATTGATTTAAATGAATAGTACCTAATGTAAAATATCAGATAGAAGCATATTATGCATATGCGATTCGTGAGCCACGTGGGGGGGCCAGCGATTTTATCAGGGTGGCCGTGGCCACCCCTTGGCGGCGCCACTGGTCCAACCCTCACGCACCCGTCACACACCATTTTGACACCCTGACATTTTCAGGGGACCTCATATAATTAAGTGTGTAAACACCTGGACCAGGTCAGAATGTAAGATTTATATACTGCAGGTACAAAAAACAGGTATAGGGAGGCATACAAACAAAATGTGTTATTGTTGCCTGAACAACATCACCAGCGTAAATAAACGAGTCCAAGTTGTGCTCCGTAACAATGCCTCGTTGTGTCGCAGTCCTCACCGATGTCCTTGGACCTGCGCTTGTTTCAAAGGGAAGGGTCAGGGGACTGCAATGTTGGAACAGTGCTAAGTGTTTGTATGGCTATAATGCTGTTAACTGCGAAAGAATCGATACACCTTTGAAACGCACTGCATTGTTAGACTCCTATCTCCTGAGTGGGAACTGCGCTTTGGCAATAGCAGCAGATCTCAATGTCACTGTCTTATCAAGGCCGCTTTGTTATTTTGAAAGATACCCCTTTTCTTTCTCCGACTGCCTAAACACGCAGTGCGTTCCACTTCTCTGACAATAATTTATGCTTTACATGGAGCTGATATATCAGATATACTGGACTGAACTCATGGTTAAGTCCCCGCTGTCAAGGCACCTGCATGGGTGCGTTCTTTTATTTTTTTTATTTTATTTGCCGCCCAAACCGTGGTTTCCAATTCCTACCCCAATCTGGAATGTCCGACTGCCTGCAACCACAGCCGTGAACCACCCTGTCAATTCGGCAGAGCTGGGACACCCACGGTTCTCCTCCGAAGCACGTGACGTCCAACAGCTGCTTCTTTCCACGTTGTGGAGCGCAGCTCAGCTCTCACAGAGCGGTGTCAAAGGAGGAGCCTTTCATGTGCAGCTTTGGCATGCAGTCGTACGAGCGGCCTTATCGGCCAGCGGGGGTCACGCAAGAGCGATGAAACGCGGACCCCTGTTTCACTGAACCCTCCTATACCCTGGGCGAGGCAAGCACCAATTGTGTGTCGGCCCGTGGAGCTACCGGCCGCGTTCGGCACAGGCATGGTCTGGATTCGAGGCCGACTCCTTGGTTTTAACACAGTATTATCAGAATGAATAAACGGTGCTCAAAAATGACTTTGTAGAACGACAGTTGCTATTTAAAGATGATAGCCTGTGGTCACCAGTAGCCCAAGAACTTTGGCTGACTTAATCTCACCTCATACGCCTGGTAAGACTTTACACTCCAGTGTTTTGGCACTCTGGATTCCCAGTCATAGTTGACTAAACTATCTCAAAGCTGTATTGTCAGGCGTATGGGCTATGTGCTAGTAGGCAGTATTGCCTTCACTGATTAAGCCACTTGGAAACCAAAAGTGTTTGTTTTTTGAGAGAACCATTCAAGATGCAATTAGTTACATACTGTATACAGACATGTTCAAGCGTGTTGTCAAATCTAGAGTTTAAACACGTCAATTAGAGGAGCTAACCTCCATACAGGACTCATCCTCAGGTCAAATTTTTTTTTTAAAAGCCTTTGGAAGCAAAGCTCTTTTTATCTCAATCTGTCAGGTTCAATATGAGTTTGAGAACAAAGCTTCCCCCGCAAACTGCGAGGAGATCTTTCATCTGAAGCAATAAACACAACACAAGGGGAAATTAGGAAAAGACTACTTTCATTTTCACTTCTATGTTTAAAACAGTGATTTATTTTTAATAAATAAATGGATTAAAAAAATGATAATTTTAAGATACATGGATTTAAAAGGGTGTTTTTATTTATTTGATACCTCAGTGAGGACGCGGCTGAGATTAGCTTCTCAGGTAGAAGTCTTCACAAAACATCAAGGACTCCTTGCTGTGAAGGTCTGTGAATGTGCCCATCTGCCGCTTATTGGTCTGGAGAGAACAGCTTCGGATACAAGCACCTGCTGAACCAGTAGATGAATTGTTCGGAAGGTATTGTTAAAATGAAAACAGAATAACAGGCATTCACCAGCCAAGGGAGGTTCAAGAATCCTTTTTATTTCATCCTCTTAGGTTGATCTCTGATTTCAGCCTTTGTGAGATTCCCCATTGTTCACAGTTCTTTTTTTCTTTTTTTTTTGAAGGATGTCTCTCGTTTGAAAGCACATTTCCAATTCACAGTGAGAACAGAAAAGCACAAGCGCCCAGCTCCCTAAAATAAGGGATGAGGCAGATTAAATTGTGCAGCTATTAACACTTCTTTTGTTTGTGTACCGTAAAATTGTCCCTTATTTTACGGCAGGTCATTTAACCCATACCGTACACCAGGGACAGTCAACTGGTGGTTCAGGGGACATACAATATGTATTAGGACAATGTTCATAACCTAATAACACTCGAACATAATGCTAACATGGATAATTGATACAGTATTTTTGTATTCTTGAGTTTATCACTGATGTGCTCTCCACTACTGCACGTTGCTCTGGACAAGAGCATCTGCCAAGTGATTGTAATATAATGCAATAATATTACATTACATTAGTGTACTTTAATTCATAGTAAAAAGGTATATTTTCACATGTGCATCAGGGCCATTGTGTTGTTTGCTATATGGTATGTTTGGGGTTTGACCAATAATTTAAAATCAGTTTTCTTAGTTATTCTTTGTAAAATGGTAGTCTATAATTGCGCCATTGCTATATATTTTTTGTAAACATGCTTTTCTTAAAGTAATTGTTGAAGTGCAATATCTGCCTGTACTTTCATTTTCTTTTTATAATCTTTGATGTTATCGACCCCGGTAACAACATCTGTCACAATAATAATGACAGCATATCTGGATATATATATATAATGTGGGCTGTGCAGCCATAGAAGACTTGTGAGAAGCCAGTGTTTGGCTGTCACAATCTCACCAGCATGGAAGTGCTTCTGCCACATCCATGTCGTGTGAATTGCTCGGGCCGCTAACCCTCATCCTTTGAATCCATTGGTAATTACAGCCTTCGTCTGCTTTAATCCGCATATCTCCTGATTTCCATTAATCACTCGTCAGACCTGTTTGTTTAGCTTTATTTAGACTAATGGCAGCTCTCTGACAATAGCGCCAAATCGGCAGCCCTCGCTGATGCTTTTGTCCATGCTTGTCCTGTTCGCAGGGCCTCACAAGAAACTGCCTGGAGCCTTAGACATACCCCCTCAAAAGTGATAAAAGAAGTGGCTTTACATTTCCACCAGGGACTACATTACCCACGATGCATCTCAGTTTAAAAAAATATATGGCTTGTGACTTATGTGCCCGTGACTTAAATCCGGGTGAATACGTCTGAATATGATGGTAAAACATTGCAATGTAGAAACGCAGGATTCATTTCTTTTACTTGGAGAAAAAAAATCGAAATTCATGCCATGCCAGTTTATATAGCCTAGCTTTGGCTGCGGAGTTTCACTCTTTTGATACAACGTCTGTTTATTACTCAGAAAAGTACATCTGCTGTTAGGGTTTATTTCAGGTATAAATCTCCTGAAATCAAACCCGGAGGTCATGTTCAGCAAAGCTAGTGCACAGAGCACTAGGCCAACCTAGTTGTTCACAGGACAGCCTGGTTTATACATTCAGACACCATTCAACTCCTCTTTCACAGGACTTTCAATACAAGCCCGGAGAAAAAAATGCAACTCCTTATAGCAGCAGTGTGGTAAAAGAAAGTGTTAATTAACCTTCGTAGGCTCTTCAACATTTTAGATAAACATGTTAAACACAAGGCAAATCTGCACACGGCTTGACTTTTCACTGCTTAACTGCACCCCTTCATAAATATTAGCAGCTAGGGAGAAAATCAGGAACATTTATACCTTCAGCCGTGACAGAGTTAGAACTATCAAATATTGAGAGCTGAAAATGTGCTCAGTAAACAGAATATATTGTATGTAGGCCCGGTGCCTGTGTTTGAAGAAAGATGTGAACTGCTTTCACTGTACTGCCTTCTGGCCCAAGAGACTCCAACAGCAAGAGGAAAACAGAAAACTAATTAGCAAGTAATACTAATACGGCTGTAAATAGAGCTTGCGGTCATAGTCAAACAGGAGATTATAAAGTAGTAGGATCGAAGACCATATGGCATTAAATTAAATGGTCCCGTTTTAACTGTGAAAATACGGAGGGCAGAATTTTTGCGAAGCAGCGCGGGCAACCCAATGTAAACGTCAGCGTGTGATTTATGTTGGTCCTTGAAACCATAATCAAACACATGTTTAAGTCTCTGAAACAGTCCATTACTCTACACTTTGTCTGACAACCAATGGCTCCTAAAACATTCATTGTATTAATTACATAAGCCTTTGCCAGTGATGTAATCATATTCCGTCCCATTATTTTCCCTGCCCAAACACACAACGATGTAATGAGCCTTTTGGCAATATGAAAGAGACCCCATTCAATGCCTTATTTCTGATACCATATATGCACATACAGTGAACAGAGGTGAAAACAAAGTGCACTGAATAAATGCATGTTAATTACCATGGCATGGGGGGCCTGTCTGTATAGCCTACCAAATAATATACCTCAATTACTTTTAAATCACTAAAATAAGAAATGCACACATTTATTTATACAATACAATGGAAGTCCGTGGGGGGATGCATCTACCTCTCTGCCAATAGTTGAACAACTCTGAGGCGTTTTTAAAAACATATAAAAGACGTTTAATACCGCTTGAGACTTGTATTCAGTGATTGTTTTGAGGATATTTGAAATGCAAACGTTCAGTTATAAAGGCGAGGCAATAACAACCCTGTCAAACTGTCAAACGTAAGAAATGAAGGAGATTATTGCTGGTTTTTGTTATGCTTATCGACAACGATTGTGACGAGGAGAGGTGCAGAAAGCGGGAGCCGTGTGCGGTGGATGGCTGTGCACCCCCCGTGATTGGACTATCACCGCCGCGGAGAATAAGCAACGTTCCGTTCCGTGTGAGTCAGCGCCTTCGTCGTCTCTTATCTGACCGCGAGAGCTTTACCCCTGCGGAATCCCTTTATCGCAGTGCTGTGCAGCCGCGCGCGGCGATCGTTTCGCTGCGGTGCAGTTTGTCTTTTAGCAGGCACACCGGGCATGCGTAAGCGTGCATTCCCATGTGTCTGCTTATGAGAGCACGGGGGCTACTGGGAAAACGGGGCTTGTTTCCTTTCTATCTGGGTTGCCTCTAAATATGACCGTGAATCTTCCCTGCTGTTACAGTATTAACATTTACATATCAAAAGGAGTATTAAACTCTTTTATCAATGCTATTAAATTAGTACAAAAAAAGAAACCTCGGGAATGTCAGATAAGCAATGCTCAGGGGCAGAGCACAAACGGAAGCTGGTCTTTCCTAGAGCAGTCTGGTATAGTCCTACCAAACATTTTCTCTGGGATTGATTTTTATTTTGTTTTTTTATGGAGGAGAATACTAGGGACTTTTAACAGTGTGTAGCTCCTCCCACGATGAAATGAATAAACAGCAGCTTAAGGTTAGAGGGCATTATCACAGGAAACCGAGCTACAGCTGACTTTGATCTACCTGGGGAAGTGACTGATCTCAGACAAACAGATGAGGAAATGTCACTAAACGGTTTGAACAGAGGAAGGGATCTTAACTACCTAGTGTTGGTATTCAGAGCCACACCGCCTTTATCTGGGAAAAAATAAAGGTTTTATAAGGTGTCAGGGTATGGAAAGCTGAAGGCATTGGATGGAATATGAGATCACAATTTCCATTACCGTGCGCCCATTCGTTGACGTTCCTATCTTACAAACGTTGTGTTCTGCACTGATCATTCCCGCCTGCTTTATGGATAATTTCCCGTCAAACATCCATGTTGACGACGTGATGATGTATCCTTCGTTTGGGAACATGCAGAGTTCACAATGCCGAACAGTGATAGCCAAGTAAGAGCAGGAAAAGAACAGTCTTGAATTATTCATTAACAAATGCAAGAGCGCAAGCAATTGCGTGTGTAGCTGCATACTGTATCGCTTGAACAGAGCTTTTTTTATGGAGTGATAGAGTGATAAAGTACACAGAAACAGTGATAAAGTACACAAAAACAGTGATAAAGTACACAGAATGATGAATAGAGCAAAACAGAGTTGCAACCGACCATCCCAGAATTCAACAATGTAATTATATTGTACCGTGATCACTGATCCAGGACTACTTTAAGCTTTTTCAAACATAGTAACGGAGAGTATTACTAAGGTTGGGTGAACTGATCCTGGACTGGTCGCTGGGGCTCAGGGTCCCGCCGTGCTTCATAATGCATTCTATGACCTAATGACCTCGACTTGTTAGCACACGTGACAGATGAACCATGAAGACAGGTTGTTTTTAAAACACGGTATGAGATCCCAGCGGTTCTAAGTTTTAAAAAATATATATGTTACCAAGTAATATAAAAGAAGCCCTGGGGCATGTAACTATAGCCAGTGGATATAAATGTAATAAGATGTACCTGTCGTAGCTTCAGTATTTACTAAAGGGCAAGCTTGGTAAAATTGAGCTGATAAAAAGATTTGGTATCAATCTCAGGTGTGTATTCCCTCCTGTCTTTCAGCAAAGTTTTTTGTTTTTTCATAATCTATGAAGGCCCCTTTTTCTCACTGCATGAGCTTCCCTATCATAGCCATACGATTGACAGGTAATGATGAGCCAATCATTAATTGTTAATGTCCATCATTATCTCAGACCAGGGGTATCGAACACAGTCCCCGGAGGGTCTGTGTGTTTGCTGGTTTTCATTACAGCAACCCCCTCTAGCTCAGTTGGTCAGGTTAGTTAACTAGTAATTAGATTATACAGTCTTAGAATCTTTTTGAAAAAATAATTATTGTTTTAAAAATGCATTCCAGTTAAATACTATTTTCATTGCTTTATTTGTTTGCTGAGCAGACACAACCTGTGGTCTCTGAGTTACAAGCCCATCAGTTCCTTAATCCCTCCTTCGATGCAGTAAGCTCTGGCATAACCGCCTCGCGTATAAGTGACCTTTCAGGTTATATGACTCCCTCATTTAACTGTGATTGACAGCCCGGCCAACTGCCAACTTTTACACCAGTGTAGTACTTTAACGGTACATCCATGCTTGGGCTTCCATATGTAACCGATTTGTAAATACTGTCACACACCGATTAACTCATTTTTCTAATTCCAGTGCCTGATTTCTGAACATTACAGCGGCAAACCTCATACTGTAGCTATACTGTGACAGCCTACAATCTGCTGCCTGTGCTTGGCATTGTTGTGCTAAATTAATTTGCCTGATTTGTAATATTTTATTAATTGTTACCGAATGTCCATGTAGGCTAATGGCAATTTTCATATTGGAAAATAATATTTCATTTTGCAATCAGATATTTTGGTCATAAATAATGCATATTCAATATAGAAATAGCAACAGCCGCCATGCTTAGTTTTCTTTTTATAATTTATCTGACCCTTCACGTATATCCACCTCCCCTCTGGTCCGATTGAAACCGGTTAAGTGGTATTTTACTGTATTTGCTGTATTTGCAAATGGCTAATTGCTTATACCAATATACCATGCTCTACAGACAGCTTTCAACATACATTATATTACTGCACACATACATAATGTCTGAGTCTCACTCTGTTGTGGGTTTTATAGCTTAGTCTGCTGCACTATATTTGCCTGGTCCAATGATCCACAGTGTACTAGTTGCACCTCAACATACAGTTTGATACTCCACTTGCACAGTTCTTCCCAGTGACCTCATCCCCACGGGCTCTCTCACATCGACGTTAGCCACCATGTCCTTGTTAGAGCGATATAAGGCTGAAGTTACTCCATGGCGGTCACGCTGACAGGAGTCGAACTCCATCGCTCCCCTCAGTTCTCGCAGTGCACCCCAAAAATTTCACTTTGGTATAATAATGCAGTATAGTGACCCCACCGCCTAGCATTTACAGGCAGGAGGAGGGGAAAGGATTCTGGTCAGGTCTGGCTGTCAAAGTTAGTATGTGTTCAATGCCCTGTTCCTTAACTGATCATATTTCCAGCTGGTGTGCTCAGACTGCAGAGTGAGTCAGGAAAAAAAACAAAAAAACATTTGAGTTTTCAGACTACATTTTATACACTCACAGTGTTCCACTAGTCATACATAAATATTTCACAGGCACATATGTGCAAATGACGCGTTATTTTGCTCATATCTCATTTGATCCTGACATTTTCTGTTTATGAACCCAGTTTGGGTTTTTCCAGCATATTTAAGAATCCTGAGGTATTGATTCCAAAGATATTTCTCAAAGAGAGAGAGAGACCAATAGAAAGATAGATAGAGAAAGAGAAAGATATAGTTCTTTCACAAACTGTCAGTCATCCCCTATAGAGTGAGATGGAGTGAAGGCATCTGTTCTTCAGTAACCCTAGTAATCAGATGTTCTGCCGGCTCCAATGCCACTCATTCCACACACACACATGCACACACGCGCGCGCACACACACACACACACACACACACACACACTGACTATACTGTCCTGACGTACATTGCCCCATCTGTGTTAAGTTTCAAGTTTCATGCGAGTGTACTTTCCATGGTGTGCTAAACCGGTGACATAATCACTTCTACTCATTACAAACATAACTGTTGTGCAGTCTAATGCTTAGAGAGCGAGATCCACAGCCAGAAATGGAAAGTACCCAGCAATATGATCAGATAACTCGCGGTATGATGTTGCGAGTTGCCTTGGATACAGGCACTCGTGAAGTAAACAGTTAGATAACGTAATGCAGCCGGCTGAAGAGTACAAACTGAGATTCGTGCCATAGTCTTAGTGACAGGGACAACTGTGGCCTCCATACAGAGGTTTAAAACATTCTCTAATACCATGTCCATCATTGACTAACAAATTCACCCAGGGAAATATCCAGTAATCTCTATTTCCCAATACAATACAATGCTAATATTGCTCATTTTAGATCTTAGGCTGTTAAAGTAATCCAACTTCCTTTAGTTTAGCATGCTTAGTGATGTGTGTGCTGAACTCAGCTCAATATGTATAGTAGGTTATATATTGTAGAAGTACTCGATTCACTTTTATTTGTGACCAGGTACTTTCAAGTTATTGATGAAAATATATAAGAACATTTTTGTCCAAGCCATGCTGGTACAATTCTGACCATGCACAGTTCAGGAAAGAAAACGAGTAAGAAGAGCGAGCTTTGAAAACTTTGTGAAGATGAGACATTCCATAAACAGAACCTGACCATTTGTCAAGAGAAATAGCAAGTACTGTTGTTCCCTAGACTTTCATGACATTGTATCTCCTCGCTCTCGAATAACAGTCATGTGCACTTGAGCTTTGCTGCCTATGGCACATGGACAATTTTCCTCTAAAAAAAAGTGTCTCTGTAAAAAAACAGCTATACACATAAAATCTAATTGAACTGACAATTTTTCTATACCTGGCATTGCTTTACTTTACAGTACAGACACCCAAATACACCAAAAGAGCCAATATCACCCTTTTTTTCCCAAAAAGTGCTGAGACATCAGTGAGCACAGGAGCGCTTAGCTGTTACAGAAGACCTGCGCCTGGAGCATCAATAATAGTGTGATTAGTTCCCTTGACTGTGGACCGTGGGTCTTTAGCTGGGTGAGCTAATTGTGCCCTTTTGCTGTGCATTGGGGCTGCCTAGGCCAAAGGCTGAAAACTCACAACAGACCTACCAGTCCATTATGTATGCATTCTGTATTTATATACAGTTCCTTTCTTCGTTTTTCAGAGAGTATACGGTAGAGTTCATGAAAAGCTAAACGGGACTAGGTCATCCATTGACTAGCCTCCGGTCTTTTGGACAAACGTTAATTAAGTGTTACCACAAGGGAACAAAGGTGTTAGAGGCTGTCAGACTTCAGGTAATAATGTCGGCTAATATTAACTCCTGTCCTCAAATAGCCTTCCTCTGTCAGCTTGACGGAAGGATCAAAACAACTGAAAATAACTTTCTGGCAGATTGAGATAAAATACCTGAGGGTGTCTTTTGTTCTTAGAGGTCACCGAGCAATATTTTCAAGAACATCTCCGTTAATTTACCTCACAACTATAATTTAAAATGCTTTATATTGGAGCTTGGAAATTAATTTTGGATGTTCTCAAGGAAACAAAAAAAACAACAACTCCCGGGTGGATTCTTTGTTTGACGAATAAAGTCTGAGTTGTAATGTGCTTCGAACTGAAAATGCCTGTCCTCACTTTCTTCCCTCTCTCAAAGAGCGTCCGTACAGCAGGTATCTATCTTTCAATGTGGCGTGTCTCTCATCTCCGCCAGATGAGTTGTTACCGAATATCCCGCGTGAACCACACGCCGCCTCTCACATTACATTACATTACAGGCATTTAGCAGACGCTCTTATCCAGAGTGACTTACACAACTTTTTTTAATTTTTAAATTTTTTACATATTATCCATTTATACAGCTGGACATATACTGAAGCGATTTAGGTTAAGTACCTTGCTCAAGGGTACAACGGCAGTGTCCAACCTGGGAATCGAACCTGCAACCTTTCGGTAGTCCTCTGAACCCTGGCGTACAGAGCAGCGGGATCCTTATACGGTCATTAAGTCCGAGCCTGGTCCGGGTCGTCCATTAAGCGCGTGAAATAATGGGGACGCGCAGTGACTAGGGAGTGCCGCAGACCGTCACAGATTGGTCGACAAAATATTTCAATACTGTCCAAATGACACAATAACATTAGACATTGGGAGGCATTAGACAAAAAAAAGCACCTATTGCGACTACATGTTCTTGTGGTGTATGGACTATGCATTATAACCGCATTGGTCTCATTGGCTTACACTAAAACGGGTAAAGACCTATAGCCAACTGCACTGGCACCAAAGAGCAACACTCTGAACAAGACCAGGAAGTGAGTTTGAACAACGACGCCCGGTCTTGTCCCCCTGGTGTGGAGGGGTGAGGAGAGGGTTAAGACTGCCTCTGAGAGACGGGAGGCCTGTGGGAAACTGGAGGCCTGTGGGTGGATTATAAGGATAAGGACTGGAGAGTGATGGACTGACATTTCCAGTATTGAGACACCTGCCATGCCCAGAGAGCTCTGTCAGGGTCACTTCCACAGGGACGGACGTGCCACTCAAGCGCCAACTTTCCCAACAGCAGGCCAGCGCTCTCTCTCTCTGATGCTCTGGAGATGAAACGCATCTCCACCTCCTGACTCCTGAGGTTTTGGTTCGAGAAAATAAAAAAAGGATTGCAGGCTACATTTCCATGCGTTTCACGTAAAATAACATTTTAGAGATATAACTTCACAATAGTTTTTCTGTGTGTGTGTATGTGTATGTGTGCGTGTGGTGTGTGTATTTGCGTGTGGTGTGTCTGTGTGCATGTGTGTGTGTGTGTGTGCGCGTGGATGTGTGTGTGTGTGTGTGTGTGGTGTGTGTATGTGTGGTGTGTGTGTGGTGTGTGTGTTTGCGTGTGGTGTGCATGTGTGTGTGTGCGCGTGCATGTGTGCGCGTGTGTGTGGTGTGTGTATGTGTGTGTGGTGTGTGTGTTTGCGTGTGGTGTGCATGTGTGTGTGTGCACGTGCATGTTTGTGTGTGGTGTGCATGTGTGTGTGTGCGCATGCATGTGTGTGGTGTGTGTATGTGCATGTGGTGTGTCTGTGTGTGGGGTGTGTGCGCGCGCGCGCGTGTGTGTACTTATGTGTGTGTTTATGGGTGTCACAGTGAGCATCAGGCCAGCAGCACTGCATAATAAGAGGGCTTTTATACCGGTGAAACACAATGGGACTTTAAATCACTCCTAACACAGCCGGTCAAAGAGAAGATCAAACAAAAGCAGCGGCCTTGTTCCCCGCGACTCGCTGCCATCGGGCCTGGGCACAGGTACCAGAGCCATAATGGAATCATGAGTGCCTTTGTGACAGCGCTTGAATTCGGAAACCTAGAAAGATACGCGGGAGCAGGAAGGAGAGTGTGGGGGAGGTGGGGGGAGGTTACGGGCCCGACCTCCTTCAAGCTGAAGTGTGGTATATCATTGCAGGCTGGTTCCAGTGCGATTGGGATTGCAAAGCTTTGGGGTGGGAAGCGCAGTATCAGGCCAACCTGGGAGATTCCGGGTTTTCAATACCGCTCCGTACTTTGAGAAAAAGCTCCGCTCCAGGAAAAATTATTCCTTTTCACAAGGAGGATGAAAGAGATTCGAATGGAATACAGAGCCACAGAAAGTGAAGTATGCTCACAGAATGAATTTGTGTTAGCCTGCGTGTGGTTGGATGTGCGCACTTCTGAGTGTGTGAACATGCGTGTGCAACTTCTGAGTGTGTGTACACGCGTGTGCAACTTCTGAGTGTGTGTACACGCGTGTGCAACTTCTGAGTGTGTGTACACACGTGCGCACTTCTGAGTGTGTGTACACGCGTGCACAACTTAATGTATATATTGTAGGGGTGGCTGGCGGGGTTAGCTAGTAAATGATTAAATACATTTCATAAATTGAATAATTAAGAAGCAAATCACTGGTAATTTTTCAGAAGCCCTGGATGTCAAATAACTTTGAGACATCTTCCTATAGTTATTGAAGACCAAGCTAATACAACTTTGGCAATGGAACCATAGTTATTGAACACCAAGCTAATACAACTTTGAACATCAAGCTAATACATTACATTACATGCATTTTAGCAGACACTCTTATCCAGAGCGACTTACACAGCATGTTTGCATTAATACACAGTATCCATTTATACAGCTAGATATATACTGAAGCAATGCAGGCTAAGTACCTTGCTTAAGGGAACAACAGCAGTGTCCAACCTGGGAATCAAACCTGCAACCTTTCGGTTACAAACCCAGTTCCTTAACCATTATACTACACTGCTGCCCTAATACAACTTTTGCAATGGAACAATAGTTATTGAACACCAAGCTACTACAACTTTGGGAATGGAATGATAGTTCTTGAAGACTCATTAATGACTGAAATGCTCTTCAAGGCCATGTTTAATACATACTGTATTATACAACATAATAAATGAACGCTTTGGATCAGAGAGGTGCCCTTTTCATAAAACCAGATCTGACCTTGTTTACTGTAGAGAGAATGTTGAGCCTAAGCAGAAACTGAAATATGAGGCGCAATATGTTTAACAGGCTACCAGAGCTACATTTCTGAAAAAGGTCACGTCAACACCCATCTACCCATTAAACGTGCTTTAATAAAACACTGACTAATTATCAGATGTATTCTCTAGAAAGAATAAAGGTTAAATGTGACTATACATAATATCAACAATTTTTATTTGCTAAATTATTTGCATTAATTTTGGGTCAGCACACAGTAATTGCCTTTCTAAACCCATTTTAAATAAAAACATTTAGCGGGGTGTTATAGCAGCGGAACTTTGTTTTATCATAAATCTAAATTACGAGTCACATCACGCTAGAAACCTTTTCAACAGCACACTGCATGAAGTTGGCAGCCATTTCGCTTCTCTGCACTTCCCAGTTCTGCATATGTACCGTCTGTGTGTATGACTGATCACAGCACATATTGCCTCCTCAAGTGAAATCCTGTTTATTTCACCCTGAGATCCATTACTAGACACCATCAACCCTGATTGTTTGCCTCGGTCTGAAAGGATGATATCCAAGAACTCCTTTTATATCACGAATAATGGGAGGATAATTTAATAACCAGAACCAACCTTAATATTCAGAGTTTACACCTGTCAAGACTACACATGCACACACACACACACACGTGTGTTTATATGTATGTACAGTTGAATACAAACGTATTGGGACAGTGACACAATTTCTGTTGTTTCGGCTTTGTTCTCCAACACATTGTCTTATAAATAAAACAATAAATATGACGTTAAAGTGCAGACTGTTTACATCCATATCTGGCGGTTTTTGTAGAAATTAAAGCCCTTTTTTATACATTTTACAGGAGCAAAAGTAATGAGACGAATGAACATAATCTAAAATAGAGTCATCAAATTTAGTACTTGGTTGCAAATATTTTTCATTGAATGACTGCCTGAGGTCTGCGATCATCAGACGCTGGGTATGTTCCCTGGTGACGCTCTGCCAGGCCTGTACTGGGTATGTTCCCTGGTGATGCTCTGCCAGGCCTGTACTGGGTATGTTCCCTGGTGATGCTCTGCCAGGCCTGTACTGGGTATGTTCCCTGGTGATGCTCTGCCAGGCCTGTACTGGGTATGTTCCCTGGTGACGCTCTGCCAGGCCTGTACTGGGTATGTTCCCTGGTGATGCTCTGCCAGGCCTGTACTGGGTATGTTCCCTGGTGATGCTCTGCCAGGCCTGTACTGGGTATGTTCCCTGGTGACGCTCTGCCAGGCCTGTACTGGGTATGTTCCCTGGTGACACTCTGCCAGGCCTGTACTGGGTATGTTCCCTGGTGACGCTCTGCCAGGCCCGTACTGCAGCCATCTTCACTTCCTGTTTGCTTCTGGGATGTTTTGCCTTCAGTCTTGTCTTCAGCGACTGAAATGCCTGTTTAGTTGGATTCAGGAAGGGTGATTGACTTGGCCAGTCAAGAACATTCCACTTTTTGGATCTGAAAAACTTGGTTGCTTTAGCACTGTGTTGGAGTCAATAGATTTTGCGGCATTTTGTTGGATCTGAGCAGATAAGATGTTTCTGTACACTTCAAAATTCATCCTGCTGCTCCAAACCTCCAAAACTTATCAACAACTCATCTGTCCACAAGTGCTTGTTCCAGAACTCTTCAGTTTTCTAATGTACTTTTAAAAAAAAAAATCTAACTCTAACTCTGTTCTTGAGGCTTACCAGTGGATTGCATCTTGCGTTGAACCCTCTGAGGTTATGCTGGTGTAGTCTTCTCTTTATGGTAGTCTTTGACGCATCAATGCCTACATCCTGAAGAGTGTTCTTGATCTGTTTGACAGTTGAAAAGGGGTTTTTCTTCAGCATTGAAAGTATTCTTTGGTCATTCCGTAGTGGTCTTCCGTGGTCCACCGGGTTATGTGCTGTTGCTGAGTTCGGCAGAGAATTCTTGCTTCCTCACAATGTCGACCTTGTTAGGAAGCTATGTTTTGACACACCCTTTGTTTTGGCGATGTCTCTGATCAATTTATCCAGATTTTACAGCCTCATGATGGCCTGCTTTGCTGGCATTGGCAATTATTTGGGCCTCATGTTGAGAGACAACAGCAACATAATCCAAATGCAAATTCCACACCTAGAATCAACTGTGGACCTTTTGATAGCTTTCTTGTGCATGAACTAATGGTGCAAAGACAGACAGCTGGCCAAGAAAGCCTAATTTTGCTCCGGTAAAGTGGGGGGGGGGGGGGGGGGCTATGTAAAAAATGGGCTGTATTTCCTACACAGATCAGCCGATTAGGATGTAAATACCCTGATATTAAGGCTGACAATCTGTACTTCAACATCATATTCATTGTTTACATTTTTGAAATCTCATTTGCTGGAGTACAGAGCCAAAACAAGAAAAAGTGTGTCACTGTCCCAATACATTTTCATTTAACTATATATAGACATGCATGTCATGTAAAGTGTGATGCTACATATGTATATATGCTATAAATAATATATATACAGCATTATGCATCACATGTCCATCACTTAAACATTGCTTCTCCTCCCTGTTTCCTTTGTCTCTCCCCCCATCAAACTCTATGCAACATCTGCTGTGGATCTCCAATGAATAATGCATTTCACACACTAAGGTCTTTCACAATCGCATCTTGAAGAGGGAGGGGGGTCGGTGCGAGGTGTCCGGATTGGTGGGGGGTGATGGGGGTATATAGGAAAGAGAGGGCGATCCTGGAAAGCGGCAATGATGAAAGTGTTTTCATTCAAACCCCCCCCCCCACCCCTCCTGTATGTCAGTGACGGGCTAGTTCATGAAAGCAGACAGAGCCTTCAAATGTAACACAATAGAGATCCCGGCGTCCTTAACGCCGTCGCTAACAAGTGCAGTAGATTGAAAGGTCGTGTTGACGCTGGAGAGGCTTTCTATTCCTTTATCGCCATGGCGGTAACGGAGGCAGGCCTTTTCTTTTTGAGAGCTGGCTCCGCTGGGAATAGGCGGATGAGGCAAGGCTGGAGCGTGTGGGCGGATCGTACGAGTCACATGGTATGAAATCAGCACAAAGGCAGGTGCCGAGAATGTATGGCGGCTGAATTAGCATTCTCATTAGCATAACCTGATACAGTGGCTGAGTCAGAAAAAGAGTGTGGTTTTTGGAAGGCCAGTTTTACAAGCATGGACACTAAACTTGTAAATATATAGAGGAGTTAACACACAATTGTCTCTTGGAGAACAACAATTTAACTGGATCATGAAATCAATGCAATCAGATATGTAATGCATGGACGTTGAGAGAGTGAGATTTACGTGAAATATTTAATCTGCTATATATACAGTGCCCTCCACAATTATTGGCACCCCTGGTAAAGATGAGTAAAAAGGGTTATAAAAAATTCACCATTTGGTGAATTAGCTTAATCTCACACTGAAAAAATTTGAAACATCCAACCATTAATTGAAGTAAATTTATTCTGAGAAAAAAAATCTATCATCAAGAAATTTATATTTTTTTTATGAAACCATGTGTGCCACAATTATTGTTTTTATATTTTATACTTTGTACAACCTCCCTTTGCCAATAAAACATCACTATAAGGTTGGAGAATACAGAGCAAGGAATCCTAGGTCCTCTCTTGTGCAGTAGGTCCTCATTTTCAGTATAGCCATCCTTCTATTTACGCTAAACCCACCTTGAGTGTTGGTTGCTGAAAAGCTAAATTTTTGTTTAATCTGACCATAGAACACGGTTCCAGTCAAAGTTCCTGTAGTGTTTAGCAAAATCCAGGCGCTTATGTTTGTGGTGAAATGACAGGAAAGGTTTTTTTCTGGCATGCCTTCCAAATAATTTGGTGGCATGGATGTGACGTCTAATGGTAGTTTTGGAGACTTGATGACCCCAAGATGCTACTTTCAATTCTACTTTTAATTCTCCAACAGTGATCCTTGGGGAGTTTTTTTGCCTCTCTTACATCCTCCTTACTGTGTGTTGGGGCAAAATAAACTTGGGTCCTCTTCCAGGCAAGTTTGTAACAGTTCCAGTTGCTTTGAACTTTTAAAGTATTTCCCTAATGGTAGTTATGGGCATTTTCAGGTGAGTAGCAATTTTTTTATAGCCATTCCCTGACTCAACACATTTTTCCCTCATTTGATTTGTGTGTTCTCTTATCTTTCCCATGTTGACGTATGAATACAATTGAGTCATCTTTTACTCTGTTTAATACATCTGGATGGGTTTTTGATTGGAAAAAGCCAAATTCATTCAATCCACAATGTCTGTTGCCAACTGTTAAGCATGGTGGTGGTTCTGTAATGGTATGGGCAGCCATTTCATGGGACTCATTGGGTCCAATGATTGCTCTCTATGGACGTGTAACGGGCAAACAATATGAAACCTATGGTACAAACACTTCTCTCATGATGTCCCCATATTCCAACATGATAACACCCTCATACACACTGCTAAAAACATGAAAGAATGGTTCCAAGAACACGAGTATGACGTCAAATGCCTTCCATGGCCTGCACAATCAACATATCTTATGGGAAGACCTTTATGGGACGTTCTGGAGCACAGATTGCAAACTAGATTTCCACCTCCTTCATCCCTCAACAAACGGGAGACTGTCCTTCTTGAACAATAGGCCAATATTCCACTACACACAGTCCATAAATTGTATGACAGCATTGAAACTGTTTTGAAGGCAAAGGGTGGGCCTACTCATTATTATTTTCAAGATAATCAGTTTTTGTAGTTGTTTCTGATATTTTGTCCACCCCTGTATATACTTTTCTTTTGCTGATAATTAGTAATAGTGCAATACCTGGAGCTTGTGGAAATATAATTTGGAATGATGATGCCTTGAGGAAATTAAATGAAACAGCAATCACTATCTGAAGGACATACTTTATTATCTTTTTTTCTTTTTTAGAAGATGGGGTTTCCAAAAGAGGCACCACTTCAATTATCGCTTTATATTCCTGCTGTCCCTTTATTAATAATAAAATGATTAAATTGGTTATGTCTAAGAGAATATTGCTTCATCCTTAACTGCCTTTCTGTGGAACGCTGACATAAAACTGACTGAATAAAAATAAAAGACGTTATTAGATTCACATTGGACTTTTATTGTGCTTTATGCGCCTTTCTGTGCATTTATTCTTATTTAATTCTTTATATACAGACATAATGAAAAAAATATTATTGAAACACCACAGTCACTTAATAAGACATTGGGCCGCCATGTGTGGCCACTAAGCAGAGCCAACCTGATCCTATCAGTGACATAAGCGGTCGTTTAGGGCCCTGCGGCCACCAAGGGCTCTCATAATTATTCTAAAATATGTAATTTATAATGTTGGGGGGGAAGCTAATCAAATCCTGTTTATGGGTTAGCGCCGGCACTGCCATTAAGGATTCGATGTGGTTAGATCGGGTGACTGAGCAGGCCAATACACACAGATCAAGCTCCTCAAATCATTTGGTGAAGCTCTGTGGATGCGGACATTGTCATCTCGATGGACACCCCTCTCTGTAAAAACAAAATGCTTTGGGGTCAAGACAACTGGGGTCAAGACAACTGGTTGAATTCTTTGGCTAATTTGTAAATGTGATGGTTTCCAGTGGTGGAGAATCAAATGCAACGGGAATGGGAATCAGAACAAGTCACCCACAATGGTAAACCCCAAATGGGTAGAAAAGAAAAGGAATAATCTTAGAAGCTAAGACAGCCAAATAATAATCAGCCCAGGAAAACAGGGCGAACTCGAAACACGAGTAAGAACACAAAACTAAGTCTCCTGAGCTCAATACTAGAGCTAACACGGGAAACTAAAAAATAAAAGAACACCTTAGGCACGTAACACTAACATGGCCAGAAGAAGGTGAAACAAAAGTGAAACCTCCAAAGAAAAACTGTCTCAGTGAGAACAGCACGGACAAAATAGCACAGCGAAGCTAACAGGAGGAGATAATAGCACAGCGAAGCTAACAGGAGGAGATAATCCTATACTTGAAATAATAAAGCTACGAAGCAAGTCCCTCGTGAACATAAAACAAGTTCAATATCACAAGGTCACTTGTACCTAGCTATACCCGGCTCAATGTAATAAGAAATGACAAAGAAGCACCGGGGAAGTGGAAGTGAGGAACTGAAATACCCCGCAGGCAGTAGCACAGGTGAAATGAATAATAAGCGAGGTGAAGAAAAACCCCGGAACGGAACGTGGAAAAAATCAGATAAATTCTCAATCGGAGAGAAAGGACGAGAACCGCAGCGGAAAAGGAAAAAATAACCCATGAACCATGACAGTAAAAAAAATATATTGTTTTTTCTTGGAACATTTCAAGCAAATTTGGACTTTCAATGCATTCCTAACAAAAAAGCAAATGCCTGCTGAACTACTTATCATTTCTAAGGGAATGACTCTAAGTGTACTTTTGACCTTTTCCCATTCAATGACTCCAAGAAATTGGAGACAATTTGTGATAAACCTGATCTCTGAATACCAATGTCTTCTTGTATCGGAACGCTATTCAAGACAGGTTCAGTGACTGCGAGATCATTTTTCTATTGCGACTTTCTCTGACCCTGAACGGAATCAGCGCTGTGTGGCGCAGTCATGTAGACCACTCAGACAAAGTGCTTCGCTGAATGGCGTAGCAGCCAAGCCACCGCTGGCACCATGATTCCAATTCCCTTATCACTGCCCTACACTACTGCTCCCAGTGCAAAGGAAACACAGATAAGCGTGTATCATCCTTGAACAGTATAATTAATATATATTATGCTTTTCTCTTCCTCTTCCCAAGTATCTCCTGTACATCAGCTTCTTCTATCTGAAACAATGTCCAAAAAAAAAGCAAAAAAAACAACAGTATAAATATTCAGTGTGTGGGTTTTTTTTTCTTTTTCTTTTGACATTCTGGGTTTATATATCCTGTTCTTTTTTTTATCCTGTTTTGTCTGTATGAATGTCTCCTCGGATAAAGACACAAAGCTCTATAGTAGTTTGGGAGGATATGACTTAATCAAAGTGAAAAAAACGAGTATCCCCTATCACTCTCTACAGACAGCATGGGTTAAGCGGCCTTATTCCAAATAAGAAGCGCCACAAGGATTTATTTGATTTTAAATTGCACATAAAGAGAATCCCTCACCAACCTCCAAATAAGCACTAAAAACACAATATTTACAACTAACGCAGCCGCTCAGAAAGGTGGGAGACTGATGTCCAGATAGTGATACGTAAGCGCTTCCCTTTTCTCTCTCACTTTTACGTGCGTTTGCGCCCGCCCATCTGATAACGGAGCCTACGGCACTACACAGCCCAGCTCGAGCTGACTACGGAGTTCACAAACGTGGGTCTTCAATTCTGTTAACAGTCTGTCTACGCACTCCATAAATTTAATCGACAGACCATAGTCCCTGAGCCAGGAGAGGTGGTAATGCCCACTTGGAGGGACGATGTCTCGATTTTTTTTTGGAAGGTCGACGTCCCTACGATTAGAAAATGTATGATAGCATTGCGGAAATGGTAGCTTTCTATGTGCAATCCCTCCATCATTATGTTTTGCGTTGCTTTTCAACTGAAACTTCTGTATAAAAACAGTTAAACATTGCAGAATATGATGTAGTCATGTACAGTTTGTATGGAAAGCTTATCAATCTCATCTATCCAATAGTGTTATATTCCGTACCCTGAGATCAATAACTCGATATTTCACCTCTGATCATGTAAAAAGGCAATTTGGCAATGTCTGTATAAAAGGCTTAATAACAGAGAGGATCTGAAAGGGAGCCAGGTCAGTGGAGGCAAGCGTTGCATTTTTAAATTAGTTTTGTATGTTTTTGTTTGTTTGTTTGCTTGTTTTTAAGTCATATAAGGTGAACTAGCAAAAGACCAAAATGAAGAAAAGACTTGCACAGGTGTAGGAAATAAGCTTATGAGAAATAAGCTTCACATAAGTTTAAACATTAATTTTAAAAAAAAACTTTAAAAGAAAGGAAAGAAAAGTAAATTATTATGTAATTTCTTTATTTATTTTATTTTAAAAAGGTAAAGCACTCATAAGCTTTTTTCCTTCAGTAATTAGTAGTAATCAATACCTAGTAATTTCACCTTCATTTCACCTTGTTTCTCAGTCTCATTCTATAATCCTTTTCACAGTTAAAAAAATAAATACAAAATAATGTAAATCAATAAATAAATAAAGCCGCCCCACAGTTCCATTCACTGTTTCCTGTCCCCCCTCTGACCCTGTTGTGCATTCTCTCTTTCAAGGCGCAAATTAAACCAAAACTGTTTGCTTGACTCTAGACAACCAACAATGTTTTGCATTTATAAATCAGTCAGGGTATTTAGGGGGCCATTGAACTGGTCTGTCACTCAGTAAACTCAACCACATTTCACTTGAACTGGTCTGTCACTCAGTAAACTCAACCACATTTCCCTTGAACTGGTCTGTCACTCAGTACCTCCCACCCTTTCTACTTGTCTGTCACTCAGTACTCTCAACAATTCCTTAAAACTTTAAAACTGTCAACTCAGTAAAAAAATTCAACCATTTCCCTTGAACTGGTCTGTCACTCAGTAAACCCAATCACATTTTTCTTGAGGCCTGTTATTTGAATAACAACCCTCCCCCACCCCCCCCAAAAAATTAATTCTTCAGATATGCCTGTTAAATTGTGTTTGCAAAGTAAACACTGGAAATGTTTTGGGAAATTGTATACTAATGTACTACTGTGGCAGTCCAAAACAGCTAGCGAGCTGAAAACACCAGATTCAATCTGTCCATGATTCAAGTGTCCAAACCAAGGGGAAACTGTGTTATTTTCAAACCCATGTTCCCCTGAGATTGGGAAAGTATCGCAAACACTGTGAACCAGTCAGCAAGTTAATGGACAGCAGCCGCTCATTATAATGAACCATTATAAAGGCTTTTAGAAATGTCCCACATATACACATGGGGCATGTTAATAAACTCTCTACTGTGAAATGATGATATCTGAGTGATTACGGATGCTTTTCAAAATAAAGAAAAGATCAAAATCACACACCGGTATATTGAAACCGTCATTCTGAAACAAATTCAATTTTCAGCTATTAAGTTCTCACACAGTAAAATATCTTAGTGTTAAATGAACTCCGATAGAGCACATTTATTCTGATAGATTACATGTAATCCCTGTTGGACTAATATAAACTCTGTCTGAGTTACATTAACACTGGACATTTCACCACACAGAGCACAAGCAAATGCATTATTATATACAGGTGTAGATATACATGTTGTTCAGGTTGGCTACAAAAACAATGCCCTTCGAGCGTGCGCTTACCAATAAAATGGTTTGACTCAAAGTTTTGGGGAAGACCCAAGGCATGCCACAAACGCACTGGCACTGGCTGATATAACGACCATGTGCAGTTTATTATTATTATTGTTATTATTATTACTATTATTACCTAAACTGAACAAAAAATGTTAAACTGAGGATACAATGCATGCTCTTTGAAGAAACGGGCCTGATTATACTGTTCATACTATACTAAACTTATAACCATGTTAACAAATAGTTCTTCATCCAAAAAAACTTTACATACATCTTACAAAGAGGACTGAAATTATGACTCAAAGCATACTCTGCTATAATTCCTCTCTTACACATGAACTGGTACCCATTAATAATATTAGGCATTTTAAAATATGTTGATATATGCTTGCATGTTAATGCGTTATCAACATGTGTTTTTATATGTTGTAAGATTAGCTAAAATGTAGGATTCAAATATGTTTTCATCTAAACCTCGTAATATTGTGGGGCCAACAATGTGCCATTGATGACTTTGAAATTGAACCAAATCTGCCATTTCTTTGTGCAAAAAAAGTATTTTAATTGGTTACATACATGTGGGACTGACAAAACTCTGTACACTCTCACAAGAAAGGGTTCTGTGTCTCCATAGAGGACCCCTATCTAATTCAAGGGTTCTTTGTCAGGCAAAACGGTTCAAAATAGTTCAAGAGCTTTCACACTCTTCACAACTACCACAGAGGGTTCCATAAAGAACAAAAAAGGGTTCCCCTATGGAGACAAGCCAAAAAACCCTGTTTTCTGAGAGTGCAGCTTCCCCAATTAAGGGGTTCTGGAAATTTCACTGTCCCGATGCTGGGGTGTCCCAATGTGAGTCGCGGTCCAAACATTATACCTGAAAATCTGAGAGCGCTGTGCATCTTATACAGGAAGAGGCAGCCATTCTATAGACTGGCAGCTCTGTCTATTTTGACTACCCAGAATGCAATATTGCCGCCAATTTTTGTACCACTCCTTGTGCGCAGCCCGTGACTTTTTCTTTCTGTCACTCGATTATTGTTTGCGATGATTTAATCTCATCTCTGGACGTTCCAGCGCTGTAGCCGCATGCACCCCTACCTTACCAAGTCAGCATTTTAAAGTCAAGGAAAATATAAATATTTAATGTGGAGAGCAAAGGGAGCCATGTTCTTTTGCCTTTCATTGAGAACAAGGTGTGTGAAAATGTGTTTCTTCTCTCACAGTCATCTGTGCACAATGAAACACTGCTGAAGTTTTTTTTTTTTAGCCACATAACTGAATATCGACATAAGTGAGATTCATTAATTACATTAATTAAGCACATAATCAGACAAAATAAACAGACAGAGTAAATAAGCAGATCTATGACGGTCTGCAATCTGTGATCTGTGGTTATTTTTCACTGCGTGTCTTCTTAGATCATTGTTTCTAGATCACAACCTTTTTTTTGTGAACAGAGGACATTTATGAAACGTATTCTTATCTTTGATGGGCAAGTTTTGATTCTGCCATTTTTCAAGCCTGAATTTAGTCTGATGTGAGATGTTGCCTGTGAAACCATATGTATATCAATTTGACATGCCATAAATCACCCATGACATAAGCTCCATGTTCACACAAGTATAAATTTAGAAGAAAGTGTTCAATAAAATGTAACAAGAGAAGCTGTTTTGTATATGTATGTACCGTACATGTCTATTCTCTTTGGGAAAACCAGGCCACTGCATGATATAGTTGTCATGAGACAAGTGCATTTTAATTTTAACTGTGACTGTAAGTATTAATCTTTCTGACCTATATTTAAATGCCATTACTCTTACTTTTTATGGGTTATTTTTCATATGACTTCTGAATTATGCTGACGTCATGTGTTTCTATGGAGATCAGTCTTCGATCTGTTCTAGTCAACACAATCAGAAGAAAGGGTTCCAGAATGCTCCTCTGTGTCTCCATAGAGGAACGCTATCTACACTCTCAGAAGAAAGGGTTCCAGAATGCTCCACTGTTTCTCCATAGAGGAACCCTATCTACACTCTCAGAAGAAAGGGTTCCAGAATGCTCCACTGTTTCTCCATAGAGGAACTCTATCTACACTCTCAGAAGAAAGGGTTCCAGAATGCTCCACTGTTTCTCCATAGAGGAACCCTATCTACACTCTCAGAAGAAAGGGTTCCAGAATGCTCCACTGTTTCTCCATAGAGGAACCCTATCTACACTCCTGGAGAGATCCGTGAAGATTAGACAAGTAGGAGGAAGTGATGGGAAAAAAGCAGTGGTTACGTTAAGACGTATTGTGGTCTTTATATGTTTTTATGTTTTCGGTATTCTGTTTTCGGTATTGAGGGTTCCATGAAGAACTAAAAAAAGTTCCCCTACGCAGACAGGCCAGGCTTCTGAGAGGGAAGGCATGTTGAATATGACTGGACTACACTCATGTCAGTCAGGTGTTCTAAAGTAAATGAAAAGCGTTTTTACAAAAACTCACTCAGCCCACTTTTACCTATTTTGAGTAAATCAACATTGTTGGTGGAGTTTTGGTGGAGTTCTTGAATTTAAAAAAATCATATTTTTATACTTAAGAATCTCTAAGAATAATAGTGTAAAAGTAAAACTGCAAATATCTTACCGGTTATCAGAAATAGTATACCCACCTTGAAAAATATGATTTATCAAAACTGGATTTAGTGAGTTTGCTTAGTTTGTTCCTTGCTTCTTCTCTGGAGGTTGATGCACTATTTAGTCTGCACTTATTTCTCAAAGTGGGGCTTAGACTGACAGTGTTAATGTGTTCATGTGAACTTGATTTGTGAAAAGCTTTTAAACAGTCAGACTGAATTAATTAACGGAATGGGGTTATTAATCCTAAACCTTAATTGTGTAAGGACAAGGAGAAAAAATAAAAATAGATTGAAAAACAATCCTAATGCAAGAAATTTAGCATTTTCAGATTGCTAATAAAGAATCATTATTTGTAAGTGCACCACTACTATGCTTAAAAATAGCTATTATTACATACAGATTAGAGTATTGTAAGCATTTACCCTGCTGATAAATTAATGTTTAAGTAGGACTATAGACGTACTTAAGTGTTTTCTAATTAAATACACCTCTTTTGTGGAAGCTAATGCATGAATTAGCTCTCAGGCAACTATGTAAACCTGGTCTCATTTCATTCCCGATGTTAAACTATTGTGCTGTTCAATACTGAATATGTGCAAGCTCACACTACAAGTTGGTATAGAATCTAGTTAACTGAATGATAACATGATAAAGCAAACGCTGAATATTATTTATATTACTTATAATACTTATAACCCTCTTCCTTCGAGCTGAACAGGCCATTTTGCACTCGCAGAAAAAAAGGTTTGAAAAGTACCTAAAAAGGTACAAATTCTTGTCACTGGGGTGGTACCCTATAGGTAGGTAGGACTACCCTATATATACCTAAATTTGAAATCTATGTTTTTTCTCTGTACTTGTATATATACATGGCGTGTTGTGATTCTATGGGGGATGAAACAGTGGTGATTTGTTCTGTGGGATAAGACCTCCGGCATCGATACCCTGGTGGGGAATGCTCTCACACACTGAGAGGTCAGCTGCCTGCAATTAACAAATGTGCCACAGGGGGCATCATAACCTTGGTTCAGGAATTAATTGTAACAGTCATTACACCAGCAAAGCCCATACTGCATAGGTTTATCTCAACTAAATAATAATTTTATTTGATATGAGTCTTTCCAAAAAAATAATATTTACAAAAAAAAAAGAGGCCAAAAATACAAATATTCCATGAAATTTGGTGAGGGTAATTAGGTAAAGTCAAATTTCAGGGTGTTATCTATTCAGTATTGTGTATTGTAGGGCAGTTCAAATTTTGGATACAGTGTTTTTCCAGGAATGTTTAGTTTTCAATTACAATTAATAAGAACATAAGAATATATGATGACAAGAGCAGGCCATTCAGCACATCATATACCTACAAACTAGAGAGTATCCAGCACTGTGTCAAGCCAGGAGTTGCATCAGTTAAACGACATGGGAAGCTGCTACATGCTGGCTTTAAAAAAAAACTAAAAAACGTAACAGGACAGCTTGCCCTCCCTTTTGGAGTTCTAACTTTATTTATTCAGGTAGAAATGAACAGACAGAGAAGAGACCACAGGTGATAAAGTGCCACGCCAGGGATCGAACCCCTGCCCGTGCGTGGGGGAGGGCATAAGGCGGCGAGCTGGCAGCCCTACGGGCTGTGCCCCACGTCTCGCCAGCTGTTTCACGCTTTGACAGTTCTGTATAAAAAACATTTCCCGACATCAGTGTGCAAGTTACCTTGAACTAATTTCCACATGTCTCTTTGCTCTGCAGACAAAACGTCATATCTGAAACCTACTTAGTTGCCTGTCCTTGTATATTTTCAAGATCTTGTATATCTTTCTGATTGTGCGACGCCGAGAACTGAACGCACCCCTCTAAATGCGGTCTGACAAAGGCATTGTACAACATCCATATAACCTTGTTTGGTTTATAGTCAGTAATGTTCGCTATACATCCCAGTGCCTTCCGAGGTGGAACGTCCAGGGGGGGTCAGAAAGTAAAAGTCCTGCCATGTGTTTCTTCCACCCATGAACTCAGCCAGCTGATTTCACTAATTATAGTTCTACATCCCGGCTGAAGAATTGTGCTAATAAGCAAATCCAGGTGATTGGAACAAAATCCTGGAGAGGACTTTTACTTTCTGAACCTGGATTTTATTCCTCTGTGTGTCCTGTTGGCTTTTATACTGTCACAGTACAATATATGCACCCTGATAGACTTCAGTCATCTACTTTCGTCGACTACAGTCAACTGCTTTATAAGTGAGCATGCTCTAAATTTTGCTCCTCCCACAAAAAAACCCTGTCCTAAATTGTCATGTACCGCATACAGAAATCTACATTTAGCTACTCTGGATGCCTTTGTCATTTGGCACGTTTCTTCCCACTTCTGGATTATGTGTGAAAAATCTTGGATCATCACAGCAGATTTCAAATTAATCGCAAAGTTTTGTGTCATTATTTTGTTATCGACTAACTCAGCAAGATTATTTATGTAAATACGGTTTAGCGGGGGTTCCTAACACTGAGCCTCGTGGGACTCCACTTCCTACAACAACTTAAATATGACAGTGTGACAGTTATTTTTTTTGTTCTACATTAAAAGCAAACTTCAAACTCCTCCAATCTCTGAATGGCAGGATTCTAATATTTTACTTGACGTGAAAATTTAATTGTCTTGCGCCCGCACATTCCCCCTTCCTCTTATAGATATTGTATTTGTTGAGGCTAGCGCTAGCTAACGCTGCTGCTGGTTGAATGCAGGGGCTCTCGGGCAGGTTGTGTTAAACTCACCAAAGGCATTTATTCCCTAACGTTGTACAGACTGGGGGAAATGCGTCTGAAGGCCGCAGGATATAATAATGAACCCCCATCTTAGCTCCGTTTGGGGTTCAGTTCCTTCAGGCGTGGGGTGGGTGGATGGATGGGGCAGTCACATCAATGTGTCCAAATGCTGTTTCATAAGAGTATACATACATCACTATGCTTGCTGGATGCCGGATGATAAAGTTGACTGCACAAAAGGTGACAAGGATGCAAGACAACCTATGACAGGTGAATATATAAAATATTTATAAATGTTCTGCCGCCTATGCTCCATTCTCATATGATTTTTAAACATATCTAAAATAATTTTGGAATGAAACCTTTTATTATTTATCCAGTATTTCTGTCACTGCTTTCTAGTTTATAGTGTCTACCGCTTCTAGCTCAGTATCTACACAAGCAGTGGTCTAATACTACGTACTGGTTTGAAAGTTTACATTAACTAAATAACAACAGCATTGTAATGTTAGCTTCCGAGGAGTGTGGGCTGCAATAGAACAATCAAGCTTTTCATTGGATTGGAGAGGGAGGGGGTGGTGAAGATAGAAGAAAGATGCTGAAATAGAAAACTGAAAAGTAATAGGCTACCTAGTTTCCGCTTTCCAACTCAGCTATACTCAGCTGTTACCATGCCAGGAAGCTGTACCTGAAAGCGCAGGGTTGTATTTCTGAAGCTATCGCTGACCCTGTAAATGTTGCGGCTTGAAGAGGCTAAATTTCGTTTTGCAGCCTAGCTACACACCGGTGATTTCATCTCCTTGCACAGCCACAGAAACAAGTACTGATGAATATTGAATACTGATGAATACATTAAGGTCCGAAATGTTTTCGATCACAATGACTTAAAACTCCATGCCAGTTCTAATGCATTGCTATCCGCCAATAATAATGTACGAATATTGTAGTGTGATACTGTTTTACGTGACATATATTTCCTGTCACGTTCATTATTGGGAATATCTCATTGCACGAAGATAATCTTCCAACCGCTAACCTGCTGAACTCTGTATACCTCACTAGCGTCTTATAATAGACCTGGCTCGCCGTGACATGGCCACGGGACAGTTTTTAGAGATAGCTCACACCAATTATATGTTTTATTGAAGGAATATGTGTGTGTGTGTGTGTGTGTGTGTGTGTGTGTGTGTGTGTGTGTTTATTAAACATGTAAAACCCTTGATGCAATATATTGCAATAAACGACTGGGTTGAATGGAGGCAAAGGGTTAAACTACTGCGTTAACTAATCAATACTGTAGCACCCCATTAGGCTACGTTATTTTAACATAAATTCCACATAGATTTTTAATCCAGTGTTTTGGAGTACGGCTCGTAAGGTTTTGAAAAAACACCACGACACAGATGGTGCAGATCACACACACACACACTAAAAAATAAAAATTACGAATTTATTAAACCTGGAATCAGCACTAAAGGTACAAAAATGCAGGTTTTGGGATTCAGTTGAAACCTCATGGCTCACAACACATGGAATGCATTGGTATTAGCGCGCGTTCAAACCGGGTAACGAGATGAACATAACTTATGTACAATGGTACTGCAAGCTCTCCAAATGCGAATGAAACAAGTCGTTGAGGAACAGTGTGGTGTCCTACGTCCGGCAGACAATGTATGCGATTCGTGTGTCTTTTCACTTAAATAAATAAGCTTGAGTAACCCAAGTATACGACGTAAATATATCCCAGAAATATGCGCTGATGCATTTTAGAGGTAAAAATAAATCGGCATATTTCTGGACCAGAACACCGTTATGCCATATCAGATTGCATATCGTGCGTTGTTTTGAAAGCGTTTTTAAAGTTAGATTGTCTTTCTCGTAGGCTACTGCTCTAGGTTGCAGTGTTAAAATGCATCGCAATAAATCACCTCTTATAAGCGCGGATAAGTAAACTTTTAAAGTAAGCTTCACACGTATACGCTTTCAATACTACTATGTCAAAAGCATCTAGTTGGAAATAGCTAAATTAATAGGATAACAACCAATGATATATATTTTAAAGATGGACAAGCTGTTTGAAAACGTGTCATTTGTTTACCACCCTCTGCCTGCCGTAGCCTATTGCACAAAGCACAATGCTACCTAAACCAAGTAAATAGCCTACTTAGATAATGCAACGCGAAAAACCCCCAATATAATCGCAGCAATAAACGCACGTGACAACAATGATAGTTATAGCAGATAAACATCGATACGGGATAGTGGATAATAATCATCAAGCAATGTTTAATTAAAGCCGAAGCCCACACAAACAATTCGAATATCAACATTATCTTATTCTGCTGCCGACAAGCAGAACACCCGTGTTCAGACAGACAGATAACAATTCTACAGAGCCCTGTCAACTGCAAAAGAAGCAAGAAGTAGCGAGGTCCATCATCCTCTCGTAGGCTACTTACGGGATGCTGGTAGCGCCGCGGTGAAGCTGACGATGCGGCCGGAGATCCAGAGCAATAGCGCTATCCCTAGTCCAGGGAACCACGGCATATTCAATTTTGCTCTACTGCAAAAAATAAAGAAACGCAAACCCACTTCTTGTCGGTTATGTTCTCCGTGGCGATGTTTTGAGTCGTCCCTTCTACACTAGCAACACGAAGCAGAAGACAGACTCTCTCAGCTTGGTTTTGTTTGCAATGAATAAAGAGGTTGCTGCCCCTGCGGTTCTAACCAACGGAATACTACAGCACTACGCAATACAGCTTCTGCCGGCAGTCTTTCCTGAAAATAATAGTCGTAGTTTTCAAAATATCTCTCCAAGCCGCATAGTTCCGCCCTGTCGTGTGCTGGCGCGCGCGTCACACTGTTGTAATAGCCCGTAGAAGAAGAAAAAACAAAACCAAAAACAAATAGCGCGATGAAGGTCGCTGTCCAGGTGCTGAAGTTATTAGTTAACGCATCCTTTTGTTCCCCGTTTCGATTGAGATGGTACAGTCCACCAAGCATAGCCCCCCCGCGCCACACACCCAAGAACTGAGATCAGAAAGCTGAATCCGAAAGGCTTCGGCTTTGTTGGGGACAGTGTTTTTAGAGGTAGAAAACATATACACGTGTATGTAACCGTACTACAGTGCGAAAGTCTAAGAGCGGTTTTAACATACACGTATGTAAGTTTTTCGGGTACACAGACTAGAGATGCACGTTACCAGCAAAATCAGCAAGGTCTGAAAACCTGACAAGTCTTTTATTTAGATTATCAGGAAAAATATTTTTTACCGGATAATGTTATTGTAGGCTACGACTCTTGCCTGTCTTGGTTAGCCAGGTGTAGCACATACATTTATTAGCCGATTATTCCATTGATTCTTTCATCAATTTATCAGTTTTGATACATTTAAGTTCACAGGAGCTCAATTTGTTGACTTGATTTGGCAACTTATTGATAGATTGATTGATTCATTAAATCATGGAGTACTGTATGGAAAATTTATTTGGAAAATGTATATGATGATGATGATGAATATATTATTATTATTATTATTATTATTGTTGTTGTTGTTGTAGACAGTCTGATATTTGCGCACTTAATATTTTCATACGCCTGAAAAGTTTGGGCAGGGAATACATATATATATTTTTTAAATGAATCCTCAGTATTCTTACCACTTGAAGGCATATTCCTACATTTTCTAAACAATTAAAATTTCAATGCCTGTCAACTTGCACATTTTGCTCACAAGCAAAGCCAATGTCTTTATAAGAATTTCTTAATTGTAACGTGGGCTAAATGTGTTTCCATATTGCCAAAAAAGTCCCAAGTGAGTAATTTGATTTTTGAATGTTTTATATTGAATCGCCTTGATTCATTTGGGCTGCAATGCTTTTTTAAATGATTATTTCAAAAGCTCCCTATAGCACATGTTCATTGTTTAATTTCTATGAGACAGTGACAATACCCAACCAGTTACTGCTGTTTAGGCCAGATTTATAGTTATTATATTGGAATAATATTTCCCCAATGTAATATGCTGTTGGACAAAGGGATTTTATATATATTTCAATAATCATTCTCAGAATTTAAATGCTGTTTCATTGAATGGCATCTCTGCCTTTTATTTCTTGTGTAAGATGGTCCAAAAAACCAATGTTGAACATTTTAGAACCTAATTTGTTCCTGTTTAGAATTAGAAATCTAATTTGGTCTCCTTTTCATGTCCTACATTGCAAATCAAACAAATATGAAAAAACCGACACTGGTTGAGCTTCAACTCGGCCACTGCTGATTGTCACCATTTCTATGAAATTCAGAGATCTAGGGACCCAGTCTACCTCTGGGTAGAGAGAGAGACTGGGTTCAATTTGAGTAACCATGCAAACTAATAATTGTATGCATGAGCTGCTGCAGAATATGGCTCTTGTGCCACGCAGGCTCGCCATGGCGACCGGCAGCTCATTAAATATGACCCATTGGAAATGAACGGGCAGCGCCCTGCTGGTTTGCAGGTGCGTTTCAAATATGATGCTATTTCTCCTACCTTTTGTTCCGAGAGGCGTAATTTTCCTCTGAGGGGCTTTCGTTTTCAGAAAATGCCTTTGTGCTGCTGAACCTTTGAGGTCAGACCAAAGCGGTTCTAATGTCTGCCGATGGTTTCACGCCAGGTTTTCACCTGGCGTAACCCTCAAAGATACGGGGGCGAAAAAACGTGAAATAAATTTTTTTATAAAGCAGGTGATCCCATCTGTTTCTTCTGTTAAATCGTGCAAAGAAAAAAAAAACATGAACATCATTCTTGGCATTATCTTATTTGTTTATTTATTTGGGCCAAAACTGGTTGAATAATGCTCAAAGTAGATCTCTTGGGCACCGAGAGAACAAGGGGATGAGTGTTGAATAGGAAGTAACACATTAAGTAAGGGCGAGGGCGTGTTACGCTGAACTGTGTCTTATGCGGTTACGATTCATTGAATCAAGAAAGTGCTTTCATCAAACCCGTTAGTTTGGATGAATGCAGGATATCTATGCAAATCACCTTTAAAATGGAGGGTTTGCTGCCATTTGTTTTAAACAGGCTGTAAATCCCCCTTTTTAAAGAAAGTGAGATGTGCCCGCAGGCTGTTTTGCTGATGAAGAGTCACTAGAATGGACATGTTATCATTTTCTCTGTATGGCTGATATATGATCCTCTTTAACCCATGTCACACAGAGAAGTGAGGCACTGGAATACGATGAAGGCCAGCCTGTCCGAATCTCCGGCTTAGAGGTTGACTAAAGAAAAGCCTGCCTTTCTTTGCACTTTTTTAGTTTAAAGAATAAATGAAACATACACTGCATACACCAGACTGTGGGCGGGACTCTATGGTTTGTTGTAGCTCTCCATGGATGCGTAGAGATATCCAGAATAATATATGAGAGGGTAAAACAAATTTGCTCACCATACAAACTATAGTAAACTATTATAGTAAACCAATGCAGGTGATTCAGGGCCTGGATTTTGACGAACATGACCGCCTTTACAATAATGTGATAATATAACAAATGATATAGGGGTTTATATGATCATATAATCTAAAATATCATTTCTGGTGCTTGTACTCACACACACACACACACACACACACACACAGTATATGGGCGTTACATTAGAGGCTATGGGAGAAACTGGATTCCTAATAAGGCAGAGGTAGCCAACATGGTGCCCGCGGGCACCTGGTAGCCCACAGGGACCACGTGAGTCGCCCGCGAGGCACGTTCTAAAAATAGCACTAATCACCATGGAGATCTGTCTAAATAAAAATTGTATTTAATTGTGTTGCAGGGCAATAAAAGGAAGTAATAATATCTAAGTCTCTTCACATATATTATTATTATTAAAAGGTGATCTGTGCAACTTTATGTTATTCAGGAAGTTTGTATCAAACAAGTAGCCCTCCGTACTACTCAGTACCCTTGAAGTAGCTCTCAGTTTCAAAAAGGTTGGTGACCCCTGTAATAAGGTATACATTTGGGTGCAGCTCTCCATGGATGCATAAAGATATCCAGAATAATATATGAGAGGGTAAAACACATTTGCTCACCATACAAACTTGCTGCTAGGTGTTGCGTTAATAATATTCTACAAGAAAGTCAATAAACTCATGCATTTGCTGATGGGGGAGGTGGAAACAGCCTCAGACAAGCACTCTTCTGTAGACGTGCATGAGCATCACATGTTCATGCATCCACTGTGGAGAACATGGTGAAGGATGGTTCATATGACATATCGTGTTTCTTCACTCTGCTCATGCAGTCCATTGTGGGTACTCTTTGCACTGCTGTACTAACAGAAACGCATTGGCAGGTACACAGACTGGTTTTTACACTGCGACCTGACTATGACATTCTGCTTAGTAGTGTTATCTACAAGGGGTGTGGTTAGATAGATAGATAGATAGATAGATAGATAGATGGGGGGGGGGGGGGGGGTTGTCTTACAGCAACACACAAAGAGCACTATAGACATCACAGACAATGCTAAAAAGAATAAACAGGTATAAATATACCAGGCAAGCGCAGCACATTATTAAAACAATAAAAACAATTAAAAAAACAATGAAACAATCAGCCAATCAACAAGAAGGTCAATCGGTAGGTTAATCTCTACGTTTGTGACTGAATGTTTGCCAAAGAGTTCATGAACTGAATTTATATAGTTTTTATTCTTGTTTCAGCAACAAAACAAGTTTTCTTTTGTTTGTTGGTGAACTCAAACTGCTAAAGCAGGACATTGGGGGAATATCCAATGTGGCGCACCCCTTAAATGTTCTCAGCTCAGCAGTGTAACACATTAATCTCTACAGTCTGGCTTATTGGAAAAGTACAGATATTGGTTTGATTAAACTCAAGGAACCAATCCAAACTGAAAAAAAGTTAGGTCAATTATATGGACATGGAGACTGATGGTCTACACCAAAACTAATCATGGCAAAAAAGCTGAACCATGTCTTGAAAAGCTGTGAACTGTCTGAGAATAATAAAATGAAAATCTATTCATTATGGATCTCGGATGGTGCAGTGATGCGCCCTACTGCCAGGTTTGATCAACCGGACCAGCGTTGACCAAGTCCCATGGGGTTATGGCCCACCTCGTGCCCAACGGTAGATCAGATGGGCTCCCGAAGCCCTTAAATCTTCAGCTCGGATCCAGACAGAGAAAGTGTAATAACCTGAGACTAAAATGAAGCCGTTTTGCTTTCTAATAAATGTCGCTTGTATATTTTCAAATACATGCTTTATGTACCAGTACCAGACAGTTTGGACACAGTTGATTGAATGTATCTTTCTCATTATCCGAGAGACATTTTGATCTAAAGGTTTATGCTTAAATGCTTACATTTCTTTTCTTAGACAAATATAAATAGTGAAGTTGATGCCTGTGTATGAATTTTTTTACAAAACAAAAATTAGAATGAAAAAAAATGGCGCTTGAAATGCACCCCCAAAAAGTAGTTTTCATTTAGAACTTCACTGAAGCATGAGGGGGTTGCTTTGCTGGTGACAATTGAAGACACACTTTATCCCATCTGGCTTCCACTTTAGTTGGGCCCTCATTTGATTTCCAACAGGACAATGACCCAAAACACACCTCCAGGCTGTGTAACAGCTATTTGACAAAGAAGGAGAGTGATGGAGTGCTGCATCAGATGACCTAATCTAACACCCAGCCTAAACCCAATAGAGATGGTTTGGGATGAGTTAGACCGGAGAGTGAAGGAAAAGCAGCCAAGTGCTCAGCATATGTGGGAATTCCTTCAACACTGTTGGAAAAGCATCCCAGGTGGCTACCTCATGAAGTTGGTTGAGAGAATGCTAAGAGTGCAAAGCTGGTATCAAGGCAAAGGGTGGCTATTTTGAAGAATCTAAGATGTCTAGGAGATCTAAGAATCTAAGAATCTAACACTTTTTTGGTCACTGCATAATTACATTTATGTTATTTCATAGTTTTTACGTCTTTACTATTATTCTCAAATAATAAAATAGTAAAAATAAAGAAAACCCCTTCTATGAGTAGGTGTGTCCAAACTTTTGACTGGTACTGTATGTGTCTCCTTATTCTAATAAGTTTGGCTGTACAGAGGTGAAAAATTAAAATGAAAATCATAAATCCTGGTGCTCTCCTTCTTAAAAGAGGAGGGTCAGCCCTGTATTCTCTCAATGAAAGTAAAAATTGATATTGTTAGAAAACTATCATGTTCATAGCAGAAATAATAAAACAGAGATAAGATATTTAATTGGTAGAAAACAGAAAAGAGAAGAACTCCACCAATCACAGAGTACATGGGTAGATATGATTGGTGGCTATACCCTAGATAAAAAACAAAAAAGAGCCTATTGGTAGACCCAGAATGTATCCATCAATCATGACACTGCTCAACAGAACATCACCAAAAAAGCCGTTGGGGGTCCGGGCTTGAAAACAGCAGGATGGCCGTTTGATTTCCAGATTGCATTGCTATTTTTCATTTTCAAGGTGCCTAATTTGAACTGCTTCAGTGAAAACCCAGATGTTTACAGTAAATTATGTATAATATTTATTTACTATATTAATTACCCAATAAGCTGTGTAAGTAGGCATGCAAAAAATGGCATCTGCTAAGTAAATTATAAAAGAGGATGAGGAGAAGAAGAAGAAGAAGAAGAATAAGACATTAAATCTGAAACCTGCTTCATGTCAATCTTCTTGTTCCTGTTCTTCTTCTTCTTCTTCTTCTTCTTCTTCTGATTCAAGCGTACACAAAAATACACAAAAAAATTACTGGCAAAAACCCTGTGTTTGAAAAAATGTATTATTTTTAATATTCTTATTGCATTCTTTTCTATTAATTGGGCCTTGTGTGATGTACAGTTAAAATATTTGAACCCACAAAGCCATGCTGCAACGAGGGAAAGAAAGAGAGTTAGCTCTGAGGTAGATGGCATCTCTGCTTTTGCACTTACAGTCTGCAGTGTTTCCTCCTCCGACTCTCCATTAATAGATCAATATAATATTCTTACTTCCTGATTATGAGCAGATCCACAGGGCTGAAGACAATGTTCTTACTTAATCAGTTTCCATTACCAAGTGGTGTGGTATTGATGTGTGGTGGTGAGTGTTCTGGCACAAAATGGCTGCCGCACATTACGCGGGCTGCACATTGCTAGTAGTTGAGGTCAGTCTCTTCCCCCTCATTTATGGTGGTGAATGTTGTAAGTTTCTCAAAAGTGAGGCAAGGTACTGTTCGAACACAATTTTTACTGTTGTTAATCTTATTGTTGTCTTATTTCAAATAAATATGAATGTAATATTGGTAGTGGTAGAGATACACAAAGGTGCCAAGAGATTTAGACAGAAGGGAGAAATCATTTTTAGTTTTAAGTATCGAAGCGGTGGGTGAATTTTATCGTTGAACACATGAGTGGAAATGCAATCTTCACTTCCTTGTGTTGGCTTTTTATCAACAACTTGCACAGCAAGAATGTTGGTGTAATATTTATGCCTCTGGTGTACATTTAACACCCTGTGGTGTTTATATGAGTCCACGGAGACTGATGTAGTCTTAACTGACGGTTTATGAAGTATGATATGTTGAAAGACTCTGTTTATATATAAACACTGCAAATAACTATGTGACTACATCAGAATGTTTGTTTGATCGTTTGGTTCCCATCAGTATTTGATATAAATTAAGGAATTCTGGGATTCTGGAAATTATAGAAAAGTAGATTGTCATTTCCTTGTCCAGTCCATTAATACCATGGTTGTGTGTTATCCAAGGCTCCACGCCTATGCAGTGTAAACAAGACGAGACTAAAAATAATGATATAAAGATTAACAGTGGGTCCTATCAACTGAGTCATCCGGGAGATAAATTACCGATCCATTGCCTTGTGTTGTTCCCCCCTGGTTGGAAAAAAATGCATCATGCCAACAAAAGAAATGTGTGTTTAAAACCCAGAGAGTATATACAATATCCACATAGCACCTGCGCCAATGGAACAAAAAGAAAATGACCCCATGCACAGTCTAACCATCCAAAAGAATGCTTCACTGTGTCGATTTTATTTATAGAAATCTCTGAGCCACACGTGTGAAGCGGCTCTGCTGTTCCATTCCGGTTACGACCGCAAATGACTAATTCGAGCAAAGAACAATGCAAACCGAGCCCTGTAAAATAACCTCAATTTGTCCTCCGTTTCCCCCTGAATCATCACCAAGGAAGGACTGGAGCACAAACGAACGCAGCCAGCACTTACCTCTTCCGGAAAAAATGTGATTCCAATGAGGATGACATTTTAGGAGAGATGCATATTTGATACCAGAACTTTGATTATTTCACAAACACTATGCAGCTTTTAGGGATGGACTTCACCAATAAGAGTGTGATTAATTCCCGCTATCTATTAAACTTATCTCAACTGTTGGAATTTTCTATATTTTCTAATCTATTTTCATTTGAACTTTAATGAAATCCTCAACAAATGCTGGCCCAAAGAAACAGGACTATTTATCTTTGAGCTCTCATCTGGCACCTGCTCTGCTGGGGCTGAGGTCCGACTCCAACTCTTCCCCAAGTCGGCCCTGTTCTCCTTTCCGCCCACGTCCGACTTGTTTTCCTTTATACCGAGCCTGTCCACATAAAACAAACAGAACATAACCCAAATGCCAGCGCAGCATGGCAGCCGCAACTCAGACAGACAGGAGCTAACAGTCAGTGTCGATAACAGAGAGGAACCTGTTTTCGGATAACGGTCCTGCGGCATGGCCCAGTCCTCAGACCTTATTAATTTTACTCACAGGGGGAAACAATATTTCCAGAAAACTCTGGGAATCCGCACAGAGCAACAACAAATACACTTCCTGTCCTGTCTGCACAGATATATGATTGCACTGCAGTCAATATTGGAAAGAGAGGAACTGTGCTCTCGACCTTTCTTCTAAAAAAGAATAAAACAATAACTGTATTCTAGTTTTTATTTATTCACTTACTTTTTATGAAGAACATAAAGGTTCTCTTTCCCTTTATATTAAATATGATAAAAGTTTTTGTGGACTTGGAAGTAAAAGCTTTCTATTCTATGAAATTATATACTGTATATTAATGAAAAAGTTAGAACCTCGGTGAGCGCTAAATGTCTGACTTATACTACCCTTTATGTTCTTGCAAAGCCATTTTAATAATTGCATAAGTAGAAATAAGTAACGTTTTTAATAATAGTGCAATTATTCCTGCAGTGCTAATGGACATACTACAGAAAAAAAGCCTCAAAGAAAATAAAATAATTATGAATTAGAACGATTTTAGAGAAGGTAAAAGAAGCTAAATGAGCTGCAACCTGAAGTCTCGTTAAAAGAAAAAGCCAATGAGTTGACTAAAAATCTATATAGCATTTATGAAATAATTATTTTTTAACTTACCTTAATATAAATTTAAACTTACAAACTTTTTTTTGTTTGCTCTAGGGAAGCTTTTGAAGACCTCTTCCACTTTGAGATCCTACACTTTGAGAGCCTACACTTTGAGAGCCTACATTTTGACGGCCTACACTTTGAGAGCCTACACTTTGACAGCCTACACTTTGACAGCCTACACTTTGAGAACCTACACTTTGACAGCCTACACTTTGAGAGCCTACACTTTGACAGCCTACACTTTGACAGCCTACACTTTGAGAGCCTACACTTTGACAGCCTACACTTTGAGAGCCTACACTTTGAGAGCCTACACTTTGAGAGCCTACACTTTGACAGCCTACACTTTGAGAGCCTACACTTTGAGAGCCTACACTTTGACAGCCTACACTTTGAGAGCCTACACTTTGACAGCCTACACTTTGACAGCCTACACTTTGAGAGCCCACACATTGAGAGCCTACACTTTGACAGCCTACACTTTGAGAACCTACATTTTGAGAGCCTACACTTTGAGAGCCTACACTTTGAGAGCCTACACTTTGAGAACCTACACTTTGAGAACCTACACTTTGAGAGCCTACACTTTGAGAGCCTACACTTTGAGAGCCTACACTTTGAGAGCCTACACTTTGACAGCCTACACTTTGAGAACCTACACTTTGAGAGCCTACACTTTGAGAGCCTACACTTTGAGAACCTACACTTTGAGAGCCTACACTCTGAGGGCCTACACTTTGACAGCCTACACTTTGACAGCCTACACTTTGACAGGCTACACTTTGACAGCCTACACTTTGAGAGCCTACACTTTGACAGCCTACACTTTGACAGCCTACACTTTGACAGCCTACACTTTGACAGCACTGAAATCCTACTCTGTCCTCATTTGAAACCTAATGTGCTGGGATTTGCAATGGCCTTTTCTGGCCACGGTAGCACCTTGGATTATCTTTTTCTACCCCTCGCTAAGAATGTAATTTATATATTGTTTGCAACAATAACAAGTGTAGCCATTTTACCTCCCATTTCTAACAAATTTAGGAAGCCTAATTATAGGTCTATCACAACAATGTCCTCATTCCTCTGAAGTCAGCCAATGGGTTATTCACTCTGCAAACCTCCGGTCAAGCCATCCAAAAGAGGGCTTCCAAAAAAGTTTATTTGCCTAGGGCCTCCAATAGAATCTAGAGACAGCCCTGACTGTAAAGTCTGAGAAGTCTGATTCACTGTAACACGTGCGCCATTTTGTTTACTGGACCTCTGTGTGTAATAAGGCAAGGTCATCCTGCCCTTTTTCCATCTCTGTTAGATATGCTCGCCATGATAGATCCCTCATTATATGTATGTTACCATCCATTCTAGCCTTACTGTACACCAGGGCCGGCCAGCGGAGAAGGGGCTCCCCCGCCCGGTTCCACCCGAGATTCCACCTCTCTCTGAGGAGTTTTTTCTCACCACCATTTGAGCATTTTCTTTCCCACTAGGGACTTTTTACCTCACTTGCTTGCTTTTTGGGGGTTCAAACCTGGTTTCTGCCCAATTTACCTTCCGTTTTTCTGTTAAAGCATCTTTGTGACAGTTCAATACAAATTGAATGAAGAATTACTTTGAGAATTGTTTTTCAATTCTCAATATATAAGTTACATACATGTAATGTAAGTTATGCAAGTTACCCTGGATTATACCTTTTTCAGTGATTTATATTGAGACTGCTTTAATAATGCATCTTACAACTTACATTTTTTTTTTCAAAATCTGCTATCCAGCTGTGAAATACATCCAGCCCAGTGATTAGACAGGCGATGGGTAGTAAGAAGATCAGATAAAAATATCGGCAGTCAAAATGACTCCTCTTTTTTCTGCAAAACCTCAAGTGAAAAGAAACACTTTTTTAACGTATACTTACATTGGTGTATTACTATTGCTTTTTAAATTTTAAGTGATTTATAGCCATGTCTGTATTTTCATAGAATTCATAGAATTTGTCGAATTAAGTAGTAAAGCAAATTCATTTTATTCTACGGATATGTATTACAATCCTGTCAGAGGCATTTGGAAGGCTCATTTGCAGAATGATTCGGTTGTCCAACCAAGGTTTTTCCCTGGGTTATTCCCATTGAAGTATGCTTGGTTTAACATTGTTTACAATAGATTATTGGGTTTAGGAGTAAAACCGAACAACATTTGGACCTACAAGGTCAAAACGTTGTTTGGTTTGGGATGAAGTGGAGCATATTTCTGTTTCTGTGGAGCATAGTAGCTGTGCCTATCACAATTTTTTGTTCTAGTTAATTGTGTAGCCATATATTCTTCCTCAGGTGACACTGTTCTGAACATTTCTCTTGGGTTTTTTTATCTATATATTTGTTGTGTTACTTTTGTGTTACTTTCGACACATCTTGTGTCAAAGTTACTACTTGTATGTTATTTTCAACACATTTTGTGTCAAATTACACAATTTATGTGTTAAAAAGGGAGACTTTTCATCAAAAAATGTTTTGAAATGTAACACAAAATGTGTTGTCCTTAAACAATGGCATGTTATGTGTTGTTTTTAACACATCTGTTTTTAGAGTGTGTTACGACTTCTCCTCGTAATAGTCGAGAGTGCCTCACAGGTAATAGCTGTTCTACGCACACACGCACACACACACACACGCACACACTCATGCGATACCAGGGGAACCACGGCTGAAGTGTGTGCACTCTTCAGTTGCGCTATGGTGATTATTTTCCGCTCAGCAGGTGATAGAGGAGTACAGCAGATTGAGTGCCAAACAGAGGAGCAAATTCTCTCTCTCTAATGACAACTGGTAGCCTGTCAGCATGTGTCATGTGATTGGGCGGAGTTAATGCGGTCGTAACCGGCTGAAGAAAGCCACCCTACCTCTGGCAGGTGCTTCCTGTGATAGTGTTTAACCAATCGGTTAATGACAGTTACTATGCCCCATACTCTTGGAATAGAATACAAAGCAACTTAAAATGAAACTCATTGTTTCCGTCTACCAGTTCAAATCTGAACTCTGAGCTTGTTATGTCAGAGTATAATTTCTACTTGCACTTATCATCTTTTAATTATTTTTACTAGAAATGTAAAAAAATAATATTTTTTTATTTTTATCACACTGTTGTAATATCTGCCCTATTGTTTTTATATCTGTAACTCGACACCATTGTAAATGAGGATTCTTCCTCAATGGTTTCTCGAGATGAAATAAAGATGGATGATGACATAGCCCTGTCAACCGTCTCTGTCAAAATGGCTCAATTATCCAGTGAAGTCATCTTTGTAAACTCGGCCACTCAAGTCGTGAGCTCTTCTTTTGTGCTACAAGTTTCCATTCAGTCTTCTCACTTATGCCAGCACATTCAGTTTCCAAACCCTAAAATTATCTTATGCTTCTGTATCTATTTTAGTTCATTTTTGAAGGTTTACAGCCTGCTTTGTCAATAAGCCCTTATGTAAATTATTGTTCGCCAAAAATAAAAACAATAATAAAATGAACTGACATCGGCATGATGAGATACAATATATTTTCAGGTTGGATGAGGCACAACCTAACAGCTGATAGACATCTCCATTTATTGCCATTCTGTGCTTAGTGGAATTGGTTAACAATTAAAATTCTATTTTGTAACAGATTGAGAACTGTATCTTTTTATACACCAGAGGAAGTATAAAATATTGCAATATTTGGCCCTCGTTCACCTAATATATATTTTTTTTTTTTAAATTTGCCACCAAACCCAGGGCTGTTTATATTCAATTCCCTCCCCAATCTGGAACATCTGCAACTGCAGCCGTGTTCCATGCGCTAACCACCCTGCCAATTCTGGAGAGCTGGGACAACCACGGCTCTCCTCCGAAACGTGCCACCCTAACATCCTTCTTTTCGCATCTCAGAACACAGCCAAGCTCGCACAGAGCGGTGTCGGAGGAGGGACTTTCACATGCGGCTTTGGCACGCAGTCTTACGAGCACCCTTATCGGCCAGCGGGGGTCGCCCAAGAGCAATGAAACACAGACCCTTGTCTGACTGAACCCTCCCATACCCTTCGCCAATCGCGCGTCACCCTGTGGAGCTCCAGGCCACAGTCAGCACTGGCATAGTTCAGTAGCTGCCTTCACCGAATGAAGCATCCAGCAGCCCTGTTCGCCTCATTTGAACAACCCCCCAGATCTGTGTTGTGTGTCACGCAAGCATTTACCCTGTAAGATAAAAGTGGCCAATCATTCCACGTATGTGTAAGCTCCCTGTATTAAACACTCCCTAAGCACAAGGGCTGAGCAACGCCACGTATATGGTGAATCTGAATTGACAGCATCCGTATATGGCAGTATGTAGACAGCATGTAAAGATGATCATTCTGTGAAGCCATCGGTATTCTCTTACTCTAATGCACTGCTTTGTTGTCAGAGACTCTGTTGATTAGCATGCCTTGTGTTTCTTCATGCATTCAGGTAATTACTCCTTGTTATTCCGGCACTGAATCCCTGGATCGTGTTCTGTAAATATCTTACCGGTAGGAACCCCACGTAATGAGTTTTTTCCCCCCCAGCCTGGGGTAGTGTGGGGTCGACACACAAGCACAGCGATCAGCGGCGATTACCCAAAGCTTCTGTATTACAGCCATTTCCCCTCGTTTCCCAATAAATCTACTAAAGGGATGGATCATGAATAATAATGAAGATTTCTTCTTTTCTTTTTCTTTTTCTATCTCTCAGCCCCCAGTAAAATCTTTGAGAGGAAGAAGCCTAATAAAGTTCAATGCTCCTGGGCTTATTTGTACACATAAATCTCTTTCAGAGAGTGTTTCGGCCTTGCATTTAAAGTTATTTTTTTAATAAGCCGACTGAGACATAAAGGAAGCCAAAAAGAAATGGTGTTAAGTATTTTTTTCTTTTTAATTTCTTTAAAACAATGTCCGCGTACACATTGCAGCAGGAAAGGAATGGCCCAAATTTAGGAATGCAATTTCCAAACTATCCGGGCGCTAAACATTTACCACCTGGTGCAGTCATGCATCTTGTGATCCAGAATCTAATCGTGATTGTGCCAATAGCACCAATACTGGCTGCCAGTCCCACCAGAAACACAAGGGAGAGTTTCAGTCAGCTGAGCTTGAACAGTGTTACAACTTCTCTTCTTGATTGGGCACCTGCAACCTGCCTCTGTCAGCTGAGCATGATGGGTAGGCTTCCAAACCAATCAATGCCAGCGTAGCTCAGCTGGTGGGACACACTTATGAGAACACAAAGCAGAATCGGAGCCCTATCTACTGAGTCCTTTGTACTATGTACTAGCATACTGTGTACTGTTTACCGCATACTGTTTAGTATGTGACATGCAGTATGCAGAAATTATCCACCATATTATTTTCAACAAAAACCTGAAAATAAGTATATCATCTGGGGATTTTAAGTACACTACATATACAATTATATACAATTTAAGTACACTACATATCCATCCAATTAACTACTTTCTCATCTAGTGTAGTCAACAAGCATACTCAATAGTATGGAGGGCCATTCATTTGGACACAACCACACATTCTTTTGGATCTAAATGCGCAACCATTCCAACCGTCAATGTGTCACTTTTCTCAAGATATATGTTGTATTTATTACATTTTATCATATTTCTTAATTTACTTTTGCCCCTGGGGCTACAGGCACTAAAGAAAAAAAATTACATAAACCTTAAAAGTCACAGCCGATGCCGACGGCGGTCACAGCTCAAGCTGGATGACAGTAAAAAAGCAACACAAATAAATACATGGAGCTGCACAAAATTCCAAATATTGGGAGAAACTCCTCATTTTCCCAGAGAATTCTGATCAGAAGTCCGAATCTTGGAATGTCCCAATCCGGCAGGTTTCTTTCCTGCCCAAAAATTAAGGATGTGTTTGATGCGGCAAACCAAGGCCTCGGTCTTTAATCAAAGCAGTCTCGCCCCTCCTTCCAGTTCTAGTGTTATTAGTCAGAGTAATAAAACCTTCTGGACTATGGTTCTCTATGGCCATGATCATAAATCTGGTTTTATTATTAGACAAAGAGACAATGCATCACACCTAACAACATGGGCTGTATAATAGGAAACTCATGTGTGGCTTTTTGGTATGTAAATTGCTTGAGAAAAGGGATTCTTTCAAAGTGAATCCACACTTTGTCACTGTTCTTGACAACATTAATAATACTTACAGTCATGGAACTTCTAATTAAAGATGATTAAAAGTAAGGTGAACTCCAGTAACAAATTAGCTATACTTTTTTGACAACCCAGTGTTTTTTTTGGAATAATAATGGAAGGTGGTGGTGGTTATATAAGAAGTGAAAGTGTAAGTTAGACAGGTAACTGCAAATTCAGGATCACCTTAAGTTGCAGGTCATATTGAGAAATAAGTATCCACCGTGACAATGTGAGACTTAAAAAGCAAATTATTAATTGAGCACAGTGTTAACGTTTCGGCTAGCAAGCCTTCATCAGAATATAAGTGTGCACTGTTGATTAGCCCATTTTAAATGTCCATAGGTGAAACACTGTGACTATATGTGCATTACGTATGATCTGCCCATAGGCTATATTTTAATAAATGTCCATCTCCATATGCGGCAAATTATTCATAAATAAATGCTGTGCTAATCATATAAGTTCCTAATTTATGACTAATTCTCAAAAAATGGGGGAATTATACCTTTATTATTACTTTGCTTTTACCAAGTAATCATTTTTATTTTAGAAAAAACATAAAACCAAACACACAACCAAATACCATAAATAAAAACCATACCAACACCATATACATCATACATAATACCATAACATCAACCAATACCATAACATCAACCAATACCATAACATCAACCAATACCATAACATCAACCAATACCATAACATCAAACAATACCATAACATCAACCAATACCATAACATCAAACCATACCATAACATCAAACGATCCACCACTGTGCAGTTGATTCCAATTCTAATGCTGAACTTTGATTGAATGAGACCAAAATTCAGCTCTTTGACCATTCAGACTAGTGGTGGGTTTGGTGTTAGAAGAAGTACGCTTATGTTGAAAAGGACATCATACCTATGGAGAAATATTGTGGTGGATCTTTGATGTTATGGAGTTGTCTTTCATCTATAGGTCTTGGGGCTCTCTGTACATAGTGTTGTATATAATTATGTATCTACATTTTTCACCACAAAATTAGATGTTGGGTTTTCTTTTTAATACGCATACATACAATTTTCAACCATGAAATTAATAGAACTGCAAAAAGAGAATTTAAATGTAATTTCTATGGATGGAATTGGATCATATTGCATGCTTCTGTACATTCCTGTAATGAGCTCTGTGTCATTTCTACGCAGTCAGCTCCAACGCTGTATGACAAAAGTGTAAAAAAACTAATTGACTGGGAAATGCACCCATATCACGTTAATACATGCATTGCTGAAGCTGCATTGATCTCTTGTTAATCAGGAGAATGCATTCCTTGGTTTGCAGTCATTCATTCATATGCTGGTAAAGGTCTCTCACCCACAAATTCTTTATGAAGGCACTTAAAATCACAAGAGAGACAGCACAGATCATTTCCAATTGGTCAAAATCCAATAAGCCCCAGCCAACCTTCAGTTATTTAATAGATTCACCAATGAATGGCCTTAATAATAAACCTGCATGGATCAATAGTTTGTGCAGTAACAGATTCTTCATAGATATTCCAATTTACACATGCAGATATTAACAATATAGACAATTTGTTTTTATTAAAGATGAGGTGTGAGGTAATTTTATCACCAGATTCTTTTTCATATTTCCTGGTTTGATTTCACCAACTGAACATTTAATTGTACTGTGATGCGTTTGCTACATAGGGTTTTGTATTTATGGAAATACTAAACAAGCATTGCTGACAAACTTGTAATTGAACAGACCAAATATAGGTCAATGCTACGTGGTTCACACCTAAAAACTTGTGTTGATTTTGTGTCTCCTAGGTGTGAAACCCACCTTATGGAACAGTCCACTCTAAACCTTCTTTATGGGGAACAATTCTGCAATAAAATTGCAATGTTAGATTTTTATTTCATTGATGACATAAATTAAATGGCATAAATTGCCTGAATCTTATTCATGCACAAATAAAATGTATTGTGCACTTGTGTAAATATTTTAAAATATGTATAATTATGATCATCCTGTCACTACAGGGTGCTGACACTTTGTAGAGGCAGACTCAGACATATCACAATTTTTTGTGCACGAGTGGCTTACTTTCTACCATCTCAATGATCAAAGATCGGCCAGTATGTTTATGCTGGGCTGCATTTGGTCCTGGCCGGCTATTTGAGTACCTCTAATCTAGTAATCTAATCTAATCTGGCTAAAACCGCAATGTTACATTTATTAAACATAATAATAATGCACTTTTGTGTCATTGTAAAGTGACGCTTTCCTTATCTCTGCAAGTTCCCTGAAGTGATGAAGATTGCATGTAAAGTGGTTTGTGTCTAAGTTTAAATCATTGATTTAGACTTGAAGTGTGATGTCTTGCTGTAGCTCGCTTGGGCATGCATACCTTCTCAGATAAAAGTTTGGCTTTGGCCTGGGGTTTCTGCGTTTGATTCATTGGCCTTGTGGCTATCTCACTTAAAATGTACTTTGTCAACACATTCTTCTGTTGCCTCCCTGACCTTACTATATTGCTTCTTTACAAAATAACACCTTTTAGGGGGATAAGAAAGTTAAGAAAGATAAGAAAGTTTTCAAATCAAAGTGATGACCAAAGCAGAAACAATCAGCATCGTAGAGATTATTTTCTTCTTGAATTTTTTTTATTAGCCTTAATTTTCTTATTATGATCCCAGTGAGTTGAGCAAAATATCAAGCATCAAAATTGAAGCTAATTATTTGTTGAAATAATGGGCAGACTTTCTTGCTTCGGGTTTTCAAGGTTAACATACAATGCAGCATTTTAAAAAGAACTTAAGAAAATAACTTAATTCTAAATATGTTAATGAAAGCATGAACCCCCCCCCCCCCCATCACCTCTCATGCTCTCTCTGCATATATATATACACAGATGTGCTCAAATGTGTTGGTACCCCTGGTAAAGGTGAGTAAAAAGGATTACAAAAAATACGTATCAAACAAGCCTCAAACTATCTCTGCCAGATATGCAGTACATATGAATGGATCACTTTAAGAGTTGTTTCTCCGGACAAATTGGCAGCAGAGTGATGGTTTAAAGCTTGTTTGATACATCAGACCCTTGATAACTTAGAGCCTTTTAGCCAACCATGTGTTCTATATTGTTCCAGTGTAATTTACAGCTAAATCTAGTCCCACCCCCCAATTCCCATAGAGATCCATTCAAATGCAGAGACGTTATAGTATCACTTGTAAGAGTACCAGAAAATAAGATATCAAGAGTCTTTCGATGTTGTTGGGTCACAGACATCAGGAAGTCATGGCATGCAAAAAATATGTGACCAAATATAAAAAATGTATAATTTATTCTATATATAAATGCAGGGGTGCCAATAATTGTGGCCAATGTGGTTTTGTTAAAAATTATTCTTTCTTGATGAGGGATTTTTTTTTCCCATAATAAATGAACATATTTTTTCAGTGTGAGATTAAGCTAAATTACATTTTAGCATGTTTACTTCACCCCTGATTGAAAATGATCACAGTTCATTTTGCAATGTCTATTTTTATACATTTGTATTAGATGTAGGCTATTATTTATAATTCTTTGTTTATTTTAACAAAAACATTTTAAATACAAATTATGAACCACTGTATGAGTGACATTAAGGAAGGTAATTTATTGCATTGTCTGACAACAAGGTAAACCAAATAAAGTCTATGAAATGCTTTCCAGCAGCAATAATAAGCTTTTTGGATTTCAACTACAGATGATTTCACTCAAATTCAACCAGGAAATTAGGCAAAAAAAGAAGAATAACAATAAGAACGACAACAACAACAAAAACAATCGATCTAAGGCACAGTAAGGTGTGACAAATGTGGGTGTGTGTGTGTGTCCTTGCGTGCATGTGTGTGTGCGTGCGTGCTCTGTGTATGTGTGTGTGTGTGTGTGTGTGTCTGTGTATGGAAAAAGAGAGCAGAATGAAGTGTGTATGGTAAAATCATATGATGCAGTCGACATTTAAAATATATGTCTCAGACTCAATATAGTAGCTGCCAGTAAGCTTTGGCTAATGATCGCATATGTTTTTCATTGACTGTATGCTAGCGCTTAGTTTTAGTTTTATTATATGAAAATAAAATATGACTAGAAATGTACTTTTAATGACATTGGACACAATCTGAACAAACCAAGCAAAACATATTCCATATTTACACACCCAATAGGTGTACAAGGTACAAACCGTGCCTTACACTTCATCCCGGCACGTGGAGACGTTGGGCAGAGTAGATACTCCTCAGGAATATAAATACTTTTCCATGACAAATCGATTGGAGATAGAGATTGTATTCCTACGCATGTTTTTCTTCTACAATTCATTCAATAATCAATGTAAGACCTCTTGTGGTGTAACGATGCTAAATGGGATGAAGGCCTTATCCTTTAAGACGTCAGAGGGATGAATCTGTGTCAAACACAGGATATCTATTGATCATGTGATCAATGAGCGTCACTGTCATCTCAAATACTCTTTTTTCCCAAATATGTCAGTGTTTATTTTAAAGTGCATAATGCATTTAACCAATTATCTCTAATGCTGGAGACCTGACCAGTAAAATGTCTTTAACTCTTTCCTGAGCTCCCTGTTTTTCTGTTCTGCAAACAACAGCCACAGGAATTTATAAGCGCAGCCGATTTACTATATCAATCCTCTTCTGTTTTCATGAACCTTTGTTTTGCAAGCACAAACCTTTTCTCCCATTCCCTGTGATAGTTGTATTGTTTACTCCTGTGTAAAGCAGGGAGGGATCCAAATCTAGGCCTACACACGAGGCCTACACACGAGGCCTAAACACGAGGTGAACTGGAAATACATGCTTGTCAAATAGCCTCCTGCACATGATCACATGATCTGATGGTATCTCGAGCAAAATGAACTTTGAAACAACCTCAGATAAGGCTGTGTTTGTTTCCGTTTTTAATAAGCACCTGGAGAGAAGAAAGAGTGGAAGTGGCCATCCGTGCGCCTCTGAGCATGCAGAAGGGACAGAGCAATGTGGACCTCCGGGAATTATGTCACTGGAAGAGGAAGAGGCCAATCCAAAGCAGCGATCACCGCTTATCAGATGGTGGAAATGCTACGATGAGCAAATCACAACACCCCCGTCCTTTAAATTGTTATCTAAAATCCAAAGGACAGCATCGAAGGAGATGTGACATTTGAATGACGCATTCTAGATTAAGTGCATTGTTTTATCAGTTAAAGGCAAAGAAGGCGAGGCAAGCGTGCATTTACAGCAACAGTGAAGGTCTCCACATAAGTATTTCTCTGGTAACCACTTGATTCTAGGTGTGACTTTAACCAATATGCAACTGATGAATGTTAAATGCCCAGATTATGCGACAGAAATATAAACACTTGTTTGCAATAATTGCAAAATGCCACTTGAGCAGCCTAATTAATGAATAATTATACTTTATCCACATAATGATATCACATTACATACAGTGAAAATGTGATATCCCTATGCAAGGCAAATTAACATATATTGAAGGACATTTGGATTCTATTGATTGTATCTGTTTTTTTAAGCAGTTAAGAACATAGGTCAAAAATGCAATGGCATAGCAACATAATACTTTTAATAAGTTTCTTCATTTTTACAACCACAAAAAGAAATGTGGCTCCGTTCTGATGTTCACAGGTTGTTGTGGCAACGGCGATGGTTGAGAGGAGGGGATGTAGGAGTCTGACGCTAGGGGGACGGGGAAAGGGGGGGATGTAGGAGTCTGACGCTAGGGGGACGGGGAAAGGGGCACAGGCAGTGAACTTGTGCATTAGATTAGATGTGGGGGTGCATGTGAGGGCAAGGATCAGGATATAAAAATGGTTTATGTGGATGGGGAAAACAGGTGGATTGAACTAGGACGCGAGAGAACTGGGACGTGAAAACTAGAACGTGGTGACTGAAGCATGGAATGTCTGGGCGTGACAGAGTGAGCAGTAAGAAGATAATCACAGTCACTGCAGCCCCTTCCAAAATATATATATTTTTTTAAAGTTAAATTAGTTCAGTGATGGAGCTTCCAGAGTGAGAGACGCAGGTTTCGGTTTGTTTCTGTTGTTGAAAAAGAGGAGAATGATTCTTTGGCAGCTCTGACAAATCTGCTTTATTCTGAGCAAAGGAAGTGCTGTATTGGTGTGAAAATTGCCGGTTGGCAAATTTACGTGAATTGACAGGTGTTTAAACTCAATATTGGAGTGGTTGTGGCAATAGATAGTCCAGACTCTCGATGATAGTGATGATGTTGGGCATCTGGAAACAGCCGCAGACTGGGCCAATGGTGGAGAGATAGAGCACCGACAGAATTTGGACATAAACACCATCTCTGTTTCCAAAACCATTTAAAGTGCATGTTGCAAGCTCTTACATGAAGAGACGTGAGAAAGAATATATTATAAAGAGGAATAAGGTGATAACAGTATCTAGGCTAAATCCCCTGCATTCTGTTCTCTGTTATATACTCAGGAGTGAAGGGGGATATAGGGAGAGAGAGAGAGAGAGAGAGAGAGAGAGAGAGAGAGAGAGAGAGAGAGAGAGAGAGAGAGAGAGAGAATAATGAAGTTTGGAATAAATTACTATTTCAAATATATGGTTGAATGATCACAGTCAAATCAAAATGATTTATTGCAGTGTTTGTATGCCACAGTAATAGGTCATTTAAACACACACGATCACGCGCGAATGGTAGCCAAGCCAAAAATATAGTTTCATTTGCATCTTTTTTTAAGCAGCCCATTGTAAAAGAGTTGGCTAGCTGTTGAAAAGGCTGGAAATTATTGCCGCACCTACAGAGGTCGCTGTTATAAAGTATCTGTCACGACCTCGCACAAGACGTGTTCCTCTTGAATTCTTTCGTTGATTGTTTCCCAGACTCCGGAAACTCGCGTCCAGACGGCAGCGTGAGTAATAAGTAGGTAGAGATACAGTTGTATTATGGAGCATGTAACTCGTGTGAAACACGTTTAGGCTACTGCACGTTATTAAAACAGCTCTCGGAAAGCCTTTTGCTTTCGGTAACGTTATTTGGGGGAGTACTCGTTCTGATGATAATTGATTTTATGTTTCTCTACAGTCGGTTTTCTGGCAAGATAACTTTGTTCGCGACGATATGTTAGCTAAATTAGCGAACTATTCAACAAAGTAACTTTAATAACAAGGGACTTCTATATGTTTTTTAAATGGACCTGTTCAGTTATCTAGCTTGGACTATTTATCTAGCTAGTTAACTATTGTCAAGAAATGTAATCTCTGATGTTCATAGCAAATGTTAGCTGTTCACCTCTACAATATTTGAAAGTTTGCTCTATTTGCGCTATTATTTTTGTCATAGGCCATCTATATAGCAAAACGTTTTAACTGGCTAACGTTAGTTAATGTGTGACACAAAGTGCAACAAACTAGGTCATCTTTTGGTCACTATGCGTCCAATTGTTGGATTTATTCTTACCCGACTGGAGTTCGTTTGCAGGCGTGAAAGCGCTGGTGCAACAATACTAAAGCCTCGTGCAAATGGTGCATTTTCCAGTTGGCTTGTTATGGTCGTTACTGATTTTCCAAGCGCGCCAATCTCGTGCTGTACCACAGGCCTCCTTCAACTTTTGGCTTAAAGGCAAAGAGCCAAGGTTCAAAATCTCATACATGTATCAGAATATTACAAACAATATTGTTTTGATAATTATTCGATCAAATTGCCACGTTCCTTAAATAAATACATGATATTGTTGCAAAGCTTAAGGCTCCACAAGTAGCTTCAACTTAGTGACTTTATGACAGTGTATCTAAAGTAATAGTGTAACTAACAGAACCTTAGTTTACTCTGCTATACCTTTCTTACCTTTCATTTAATGCATTTAACTTACAATCACTTGTTCTTCTTACAAGTAGAAACATTTTAAATTGATGACCAACTTAAAAATACCTATAATGGAGCTTCCTCTAAAGTTGTCTTCTGACTTGGGCCTTGTTTACATCTTTATCTGATCCAGCTGAAAAACGGATTTCAGTGCATGTGATATATGCAGTTGTCCATGATCATTGATAGTAAGAAAACACGTGCTAACTGGATCTTGATTGCAAACACCATTTAGCATTTTAATTCCTCAAGATCAGAGGTGTCCAGTGTTATCCAAAAAGGGCTGGTTTGGGTGCAAGTTTTTGTTTTAGCTCAGCACTACGACCTGATTCATCTAATTAACCAATCATGGTTTTCAATGAAGACCTTCATAAGTAGAATCCAGGGTTAGTGGTAGCTGGCCTAAAACAAAAATGTGTACTCAAACCGGGCCAAGATCAGACACCCCTGATCTATAACCGGTTCCCGCTGATCATTTGCAGACACAAAAGAGGATGGGTGGACAATCTCATGTTAAAAAAAAAAGGAACAAATCTAGAATGAATTTGCTGAAATATTTTTGACCACGAAAGGCAAGATGTATTAAAAGCATTCTGAAGGCCAGTTTCTGATGTATGGAAAGGCTTTCACTGTGGTCTATGGGATGCCTTTCTCACCATCTCTTATTTTCATAAACCTAGTATGTGTCCAGAGCTGTTACTGTAACAAACCCTTTCTCCAGAGGACACCCAGTGGTTTCTAAGAAACTTGCAGAAGACAGACTGGGGCTGTGTCCGAATCAGCACCCTTCCATACTATTGAGTAGGCTTGTTGAGTAGACTGGGGCTGTGTCTGAATCAGCACCCTTTCATACTATTGAGTAGGCTTGCTGAGTAGACTGGTGCTGTGTCCGAATCAGCACCCTTCCATACTATTGAGTAGGCTTGTTGAGTATACAGGACGAGAAAGTAGTCAAGTATGTGTAAATTTCTCTAAATGTAGTATAGGCCTACTTAAAACCTCAGTATGATGTACTTTGCTGAGTATATTCGGGGGCACACTTCAAACATTTTTTTTGCTCTGCTGCCAGATATGCAGTAGATACAGATGGATCACTTTAAGGGTTGTTTCTCTCTACTTATTTTTCTAGTGAACTCTGGAAAAATGAGAAACGACCCTTAAAGCGATCTATATCTGGTAGCAGAGTGATGGTTTGAGGCTCGTTTTATACCTCAGACCCTTGATGACTTACAGCCATTTAACCAACCATGTGTTCCATACTATTCCCATGTAATTTACAGCTTAATCTAGTCCCACCCCCAAATGCAGAGAGATTATAGTATCACTTCTAAGAGTACCTGAAAATAATATATCAGGAGTCTTTTGATGTTGTTGGGTCACAGGCATCAGGAAGTCATGACGTGCAAAGAATATGCAACCAAATATTAAATATTATATTATATAACTTTATTATAGTTTATGTTAATTTGTCCAATTAGTTTTGGTCCTCTAAAATGGGGGGGGCGATGTATAGAAATGGCAACAATTGCTACACCTTTCATCCGATATGGATGTAAAAACCCTCAAATTTAAGCTGAAAGTCTGCACTTTAACCTCACTGTTCCATTTCAAATGCAATGTGCTGGAGTACAGAGCCAAAACAACAAAAATTGTGTCACTGTCCAAGTACCTATGGACCTGACTGTATCGCAAAAAAATGCTATGCTGATGTTTGACAGTGTGTTTGTCCGACTATTTAGAGCATTATGTTGTATTTACTGCAGTTCAGGCAGCAAACTATGAAATGGAAATATAAGCTCTTGGGAAAGTGAGAATAAGAGCAGCTAAATTGGTTCCTCAAGATCAGGACTGTAAAGGTTAAGGTTTAAGACACTTAGTGCCTGATTTTCTAAGACCTTTAGTGTGTGCTAAACATTTTAGCACATGCAAAACCAATAACATGACAAATGATTGGTATTTGTTTTGCACACATACACATTATATATTTTTTTTTATTTTTTATCCAGAGCTGACTTACACACTTATTATTATTTACCACATTCACACATGGATATATATATAATAGCAATTCAGGTTAAGTACCTTGCTCAAGGGTACAACGGCAGTGTCCTACCTGGGAATCGAACCTGCAACCTTTCGGTTACAAGTCCAGCTCCTGCACCAATCATTGGTTGTGATATTTGTTTACGTGCGCTAAAAGTTTTTGGTAAAAGGTCTTAGTAAATCAGGCCCATAATCTATCTTGCTCAGGAACTATTCAGGCTCAGCAAACATTTGATTGATGCTTCTAAATTCATGAGAGGGATTAACCAAGGGAAATACAATAGATTTTTTCAAGTTGCTTTCTGTCACCAGAACAAGGATTTGGGTGGAAATACATTAAAGGTAAATTCCACACTGACATTTTTTAAATCTTCTGATATTGGAGGATCCTGGAGAGACAATCAAACGGCACTGCATAATCTCTGGACTTTTTATACATTTATTTTTTAAAGTGGAGGCACAGGATAGTTTTCTATCCTCTTAGTGACAGTATAACTAAGATGTTTAGCTGTGATTGCAGAGCGCTGGGCTGCATTCGAATCCAATTAAACACGCTCCCTTCCCTTGCTCACTTCCCTCGAGGGAGCTATCTTGTGACGCAATTTGCTACGTGCAGCAAGCAAACTTAAAAGGTGCTCTGCAAGGGAGGATTGACGAGAAACAAACAAAAACAAAACCGAATCGCCCTCATTTCGGAAGTGCAACACCATAGAGTTGAAATGTGACCGCCACGTAGTTCTGTGGTGACCGACCACTTTTTCCATGTGGAGCATTGCATTGTGGGATTCTCTTCTTGCTGGAAGCTTGCATTTTATACCCTTGGTGGAAGGGAGGATAAACGAGGGAGTGAGGGAATATAATTACTCCCCTTTCTTAAATTGGATCTGAATCACACTTGGTGTGGCTGCCATATTTCATCCTGGCATTTTGGGGATTCCCCCCTTGAAGCAAGGGAAGGGAACGACAGGAAAAAAGGATACATTTCGGATCCGAACGCAGCCCTGGCTTTCCTGTGCATTCAGTAACAACAATGGCAAGCCCAATCGATGGATGTGATTGGCAGGGAGCCGCTTGCTTTCTGCAAGTCACGTTTGTGTTCTTTGTTGGACTTGTCCTCTTCCTTTGAAGATAAACCGTTATGTCGGAGTTGCGTCTTTCCCTGCCATTAATTCCATTTAGTCATTCTATTTTCAGCTCAGTACAATCACAAATCAAAGGTAGACTTGGCTTCCCGGGACACAAGTTACAGGTGAAAAAGGTTTAAAGGAGATGTTCGGTATTTAGCATGTTAAGTCCTGTTATAAGGTTATTTATGATCATATACAACGGTCCATATCAACATTTTGACAAACTGCAGTCTTGAGATATATTGCTCATTGCTCATGTCACAGCTAACTTACACAATGGATCTGAATAGGCATATAGAAAATCCTTCAAAAAACACCATAAACTCTCGTTTTCAAAGACGGGAAACTCACCGAGTGGTCACTGGTGTCTTGTAATTTACGTTTATGTTTAAAACATGTTTTAAGTAGCCATTTAAAGATTTATATAACTATTTTCAGTCGCCATACAACCATACGTTTGTAAACTTCCACTTGAAATTTTGGCCTCAACATGGCCTCTCGCGGAGGCTCAAGATGAAAGACACCACTGAGGCATGACGTTTTGTATTAAACAGTGGCCTGTAGCATTTAATTCATTTGTAATGCATGTTTTGTTTTTTTCCCAGCTGTTTTTCTACACACCTTCACTTTCCATTGAACTATAGTCCCCCGAGTGTTTATCTGAGACTGCGTTTTGGAAGGGCCCGATGAACTGTAACCTCGTCAACAAATGGGACCCCCCCCCTCCCACTCCGAGTTCTTTCTCAGTTTACTGCAATTCATCTCACGCTGCCTGCCAGAAGGCACCATTTAAAATATTGATATATATATACACACTGCTCAAAGAAATTAAGGGAACACTTAATCAACACAGTATAACACCAAGTCAATTAAACTTCTGGGATATCGATCTGGCCAGTTAGGAAGCATAAACAATTGTGAATCAATTTCACCTGCTTTGGTGCAAATGAAAGTGACAACAGATGGACAGGAGAGGCGACAGCAAGACAGCCCCCAAAAAGTAAATGGTTTTGCAGGTGGTGGCCACAGACCATTTCTCTCTCCTTATTCTTCCTGACTAATTTTCTCAATTTCTCAAGTTTTGCATATTGCCCTTGTCACTACTGGTAGCATGGGGCGGTACCTGCAGCCCATTCAGGTTGCACAGGTAGTCCAGCTCCTCCAGGATGGCACATCCATACGTGCCGTTGCAAGAAGGTTTGATGTGTCTCTCAGCACAGTCTCAAGAGCGTGGAGGAGATTCCGGGAGACGGGCCATTAGGAGAGCTGGACAGGACCGTAGAAGGGCAACAACCCAGCAGCGGGACCGGTATCTGCTCCTTTGTGCGAGGAGGAACAGGAGGAGCACTGCCAGAGCCCTACAAAATGACCTCCAGCGGGCTACTCGTGTGCATGTTTCTGACCAAACTGTCAGAAACTGACTCCATGAGGGTGGCATGAGGGCCCGACGTTCTGTAGTGGGACCTGTGCTCACAGCCCAGCACCGTGCAACTCGATTGGTATTTGCCAGAGAACACCAGAATTGGCAGGTTCGCCATTGGCGCCCCGTTCTCTTCACAGATGAGAGCAGGTTCACACTGAGCACATGTGACAGACGTAAAAGAGTCTGGAGAAGCCGTGGCGAATGCAACATCATCCAGCATGACCAGTTTGGTTTAATTGACTTGATGTTATACTGTGATCATTAAGTGTTCCCTTAATTTTTGAGCAGTGTATATATATATATATATATAAATATAAAATGACACAATTGTTTTGTTTTTTCCCTCACGATGTGAACATCATGCAGTCAAATCCAGATTTAACTTTATTTTTGTCCTGTGCAAAAATGTGGCTTGTATTATTTTTTTGCTTGTACATTGTGCTGATATTCGCTGGATATTTTGAGTTGTGAATGAACAGAAGGGTGTATGAGAGAAGCCACAAGCCATATGAATTTGAAATATTGCATTGTTTTCTGGTCGTAGCGGTAGGACTGTGCCATGCTAATGAGGTAGCCTATCTGTTCTTCTCAGTGTATATCTGTCTCCCTCCCCCCCCTCCCCCTCCCTTCACATGCAGGAATACTCTTGGGCAATAGCACACACCAGCTGAAGGCTCTTGTGATGAACAATTATAAGTCGTTCCGCTGCCCTCTGTCAGTGAAAATATGTTTTCTGTAGCTTACGATGGCTAACAAGCTGCTTAACTGACCTCTGTCACAGTTGGCAATCTAGCTTGGTGTGCGTGAATTGAGAAGAAATCCCAGGAGAACGTTTCTGTCAGGCAAGCTGGTTGTTGATGAGCTGTTTTCAAACAGCTGTTTTGCAGTCCTCCTTCTGACATACGGTGACTGGCTAGCTAAATTAGTCACTGCAATTTAGTGAAAATGTATAATTTAACCACTGTCATTGTGGTATGTGGCTAACGTTAGCTTTGCTATACTGGAGTACAGAGCAACGATTCTCATTTAGTTGAAGGTCATTTAATATGTGATGTATGTGGTGAATGGGTTTTTTTTCCCCCCTCAGGTTTCCTGATAAAGCTACAACCTAACCTGTGGGGCCATGGACGACTCGTTCACCCCTTTGGATTGCCTGCTTGGTCCAGGTACTTTCACACTTTTTCATTGTATGCAATCTCATCTTTTAAAATGTGGAATTTAGGGCTGAGCTTGACCTCACTGCCGAATTTACAACCTTAATTGTCCACCGTTAATGATGTACAGATGAAATGACACTGCGGTGTGGATTGAAACGCGCTGGGTAAACCTATTTTAAGGATGTACTGATTAATCTTTAACTGTGGTTTAATGGTTGAGTTCACTACTTCAAACATAGTTCACTTATAATACCGTCTTTTCTTTGAAAACGTAGCTATGGTTTATTTTATCTGCAGGTACCAGACAGTGGTGTGACATTGAGTTCTAACCAGCAGAATTTAGAGAATTGTGCGTTATTTCTCCAAATAATTTTAATATCACCCCTGATTGCCTGAGCTTCCTGTCAATCTAAATGGCCCCGCAACTTATGAAAAAGAAACTTCAAAAATACACTAATACAGCCTTTCTCGATTTAAACTCAAGTTGCAATTTTCAACAATGTACTGAAAAACTCTTGCAGTATATCAGTATCACAACATGTCCTGAGTATGTGGCTTTTGCACACGCTCGCATACAAACGCATGCATTTACATTACATAGCCGTGAAAAAGTTTTTGCCCCCTTCCTGATTTCCTCTATTGTTGCATATTTCTCACACTGGATGTTTTGATCTTTAGATAAAATATAATATTGATTTTAGGGAACCTGAGTGAGCAAATGACACATTTGTTTTTTACTTATTTCATTTATTTAATGAACAAAAACATCCCAACACCCATTTCCATTGTGTGAAAAAGTAATTGCCCCCTGACACTTAACTGCAGCCAATGTAGACTAAAATGACTTCCTGATGTCTGTGACCCAACAACATCAAAAGACTCTTGATATCTTATTTTCTGGTACTCCTACAAGCGATACTATAACGTCTCTGCATTTGAATAGATCTCTATGGGAATTTGGGGGTGGGACTAGATTTAGCTGTAAATTACACTGGAACAGTATGGAACACATGGTTGGCTATATATAATGGCTGTAAGTCATCAAGGTTCTGACGTATCAAACAAGCCTTAAACCATCACTTTGATATGTTATAGTATCGCTTAACAATTACTTTTTCACACAATGGAAATGGGTGTTGGGATTTTTTGTTCATTAAATAAATGAAATAAGTAAAAAACAAATGTGTCATTTGCTCACTCAGGTTCCCTAAAATCAATATTATATTTTATCTAAAGATCAAAACATCCAGTGTGAGAAATATGCAACAATTGAGGAAATCAGGAAGGGGGCAAAAACTTTCACGGCACTGTACAAGTTTTTTTTTTTTTGCCAAAAAGATAAATCAAAGCAGATAAGCGTATCCTACATCGTTTCCTGAAAGTGCCCACAATGCTTTCATTACGTGTGATCAAAGACCGGTTGATTTGGGTTTTGTTTGAATTGTGGGAAATGGGTCTGGACCTCCAGAGAGTTCGTCATCATAAAAAACAGCACAAACCTACACAGCAGTTTAATGCAAGTAAGAAGTAGAACATAAAGCCCAATGAAGTGGCTAATAATGTGTGGCGTGCACTTAAAAGTGCATTTCAGCGTGAGGGCATATTAACTGAAACCTGATTATCACTGAGTGGGCGGGTGCCAGGTGCCGGGACCTGATTGGTGAGTGCACACACTGGTAGTTGGATGGCAACCGAAGATTACAGGAGCTGTCAGTTAACCCTCATATTGTGTTCCGGGTCAATTTGACCCAATTCAATGTTTGACGTTTCTGAAAAACCAGTTAAGCTTATTTTTTCACCGTGACACTATATCACTTTTACAAATTTGTTGGTATTAAATCGTAAAAATGCAATAGAAATAATGCTATGTTTTCAAAAAGTTCTGTACCAACCTAAACAAAGATGTTGTGTGGGGCTATTTCTGAGGTAGCTGCATAAAAGAGAGTATCCAAGCTTTTTTATTTTTTAAATTTATTATTTATTTATGTACTTCTGGTGTTTTTGTGGGTAATTCTGGTGGCACTTTCCTATGCAGGTTTTAATGTTCACAAACTTTCACTTACCTCAGGCTCTCATCACATATTTTTTATATTTAGGGATAAAAGGCTAGTCAATTGGGGGACACCAAAACGGAAAGTGTCAATTTTTCCATTTCAATACTTTTATGTCAGTTTAAACTTTTGGGGTCAATTTCACCCCAAATATAAAAGGTGTCATAAAATGTCAACATAATATGAGGGTTAAGTTATAATTTATTGACTCTGTGGGGTCATTTTTTTTCACTGCATTTGAAAATGACTACTTTGGAGCAGCCACAGTGCAGTGCCGTGGACCAACTCCAGGCCTGAGGCCAGTGCCTGGGTCAAGGCCAACAGCAGGAGTGTACCTAACCTGACATGCATGTCTTTGGTGTGGGAGGAAACCCACACGAACACGGGGAGAACGTGCAAACTCCACACAGAGAGGATCCGGGCCGGCCGTGACTCGACCCGCGAACCCTTCGATCTTCTGAGGCATCGGCGATAACCTGCTCGCGGCCGCTCACGGCCGTCAGGAATGTGGAGTTGTGAAGGTGTGTCGGGCTGAGGAAGTGTGGGCGGGAGCATTAAACGGCAGCGCTGCGGTCAGGTAGCTGCTTCACTAATGCCCTTAAGGCTGAGGCTTTGTGTTTTCCGATGCTAATGTGAAGAACAGCTTCGCTGTGCTGTTTCATTGCCAGACTCTGTATTAACCTTCAGGTTCTGATGCAGCGCGCAGATCTGTTGTTGTGCTCATCTTGTTAGCGTTAAGGTGCTTTTTCTATTTCCCAGAAGACAGTGCAGGTCACTCCTCGTCATGGAAACCTTTACAGTCCACTGCGTTTAATAATACGTGTCCACAGATTCCCTCATCTGTGGCTAATTAATGAAATGGCCATGTGCTGTAAACGCTTCGTACGTTATGGTATAGCAATGCATTAGCCAGCTGGACTCAAAACATCACACACAAGCATTTTCTGTACAGGAGACACAGACAGAAGTAGTGGTTTGCTGAAATTTTTCTCTGTGTGTGCTGTATATAATCCTGTGCGTGCGTGCGTCTGTGTGCGTGCGTGCGTGCACTGGGCAGGTGTGTGTACGTGCGTGTGTGGGTGGGGAGTGCAACAGCACACTATTTTGCTGTGAAACTCAGTCACTCTAGACTGGCTTGTGGGGTTCCAGTTGGCCGCAGTAACGCGCTGTCCGCCTTCTTTCTGAGTGAACAAAGAGCAGCTCTCCGTGCGCCATTCATCAACCTCCTTTCCTGCCCGACACCTGAAATCTGAACACATGTTTTAGATTAGTTTTGCTCTCATAAGGATTGTTTTACAGCGCCTTTGGAAATGTTCGCTCCGCGCAAAGGACAAGGTCGCTGGGCCTGAGTGACAGTTGCTGGCGGCAACGGGTCCCCTCAGATTAGGGCCTCTGCTGGACGGGGCCCATCCACGTGAAAAAGAAACACAAGGGACTGTGTGTGAGTGTGTGAGTGTGTGAGTGTGTGAGTGTGTGAGTGTGTGAGTGTGTGAGTGTGTGAGTGTGTGAGTGTGTGAGTGTGTGAGTGTGTGAGTGTAAGAGCGAGTGTGAGTGTGTGTACCCTGCATTTATAAGGCACCATGCTTTTGATGTTCGCTTCATTTATCGTGTCAGTTTTTTTGTAGTTTAGAGGCACTTTCTTTCCAAGGTGATTAATGCAGGTATAGTATTATATATTATAGTTTTACATATTGTCGTATTATATTATTATATATTACAGTATTATATATATTATAGTTTTATATATCATGTCCATTTATACAGCTGTGTATTTGTAGATCAAGTACATTTGTCAAGGGCACAACTGCAATGCCTGCTTAAGGATTGTACCACAAAACCTTCTGGTTACATGACCAGCTCCCCACTGGCTATTTGTGCGAAGCTAAATGCTATCTCCGGGTGTATCATTTTCAAATATTTATAAACGTCCTCAAATGAAATCCAAACATCAGATGGAAAGAATTTAAGATTAAAATTGTATGGTAATTCGATCATTTTTTGGACAACCCTTTGGTTCCCTTTAAATCAGAAAAGGGTCAGCTTGGGCCTTTGCAGCGACATGGCTACTTATTGTAATGGTAATTAGCGTGGAGTGGGCGGGTCAATATGTAGCATTAGCTGCAGGCCAGATTTCGGTTCATACAGGAAAAATCAGTGTGCCTGCCCACCTCCGGAAAGCCTTCCGCACAATCCGCCGCCTCACGATATCCCTGTGGCTGCGATCAATTTCACTTCCCGCAGGGTCTGTGTGGCTCGACACTCATTTCAATAGAGGTCAGATGCAGATGAGGTTCTGTACACCGTTAAATTAACCTAGTCTCTTACTTTTTATTTTTCTCTCAAAAAATGTACACGTGGAGCATGGCGCAACTTTTTCCATTTGTCATCTGTATTTCTCTCACTCTGTCAGTAGCAGGAACGTGCGCTTGTGGTTGGAGAATTCAATTTCTTGGCTCACAGGAGTCGCTGTGGTTCTTGTCGGTCTTTGAAATAGTGTGACACGGGAATCATTATTGTTTCAAAACCGGGATGGCAGAACTGATTTGGTGCCGGCAGAGAGTTGGAGGGTCTTGGCGGAAAATGTCTCCTGAAAGCATCCAGCCTGCTTTGCCTCCAGATAACGGCCATCGCAAGTGATGTTTTTTTTCTTTGCCTTTCACGCTCTGTGGCAAGTCACAGAGCTTATATTTTTATATATTGTCCACGTACACGGCTGCAGAGCTGGTTTCCTCCCCAACTGGAACTTAGTCACATCACAACACATTTCATTACAGCACACATCACATCAGGTGAGCCCTAGTACTGCTGTGTTAAAGGTGCAGTAGGCAAGATTTTTTCAATATAATTTTGGCAAAATTATTAAATGTACTCATCATATTCCAGCAGCTATCGATAAATAAAGTGTTCTGGAAAAAAATTGGTTTTCTGTGAGTGTCCTAGGCCGTGTCAGAATACGACCCCTACACCCTTTTGAGGGCGCGTATTTGAGTCCAATTCGTCAAAAAGCTTTTGAGTGGGCCACTTTTTCTCACAAATGGGGGCACTTAAAATACCAAGATGAACCCCTTATTTCCGGGGTTTTGTTGTGGGAATTCAGGAGCACGCTCATCTGCAGCACGGTGCACTCATCTGACAATTTCAGTCAGTAACCAGGAAGTAAATGCATAAAGGACAAAGATACTTTATTTTTTATTTTTGTTAATTCTATCTTCATCATAATCTACACTTTGTAATAATCGTCATATGTTAACTGATTGATATTCTCAATAAAAAAAAAAAATTCTGAATAAATATTACGAACTACTTCCTCACTAGTGTGGAAATAGTTTTGCAGGATTTCTTTCGCACACTGCTTGCAAAGTGAGGGCACGAGGCACATAGGGACGGGGGTCGTACTCGGTCACGGCAAAGATTTTAGATATATGACAAGATACGCAACTGGCGCTTTTCCCCATTGGATTTTTTGTCCGCACAAGAGGACGTGATCAGGCATGCGCAGTCGTGTTTTCAGTTAGCTTAGCAACTAAAGTTACATAAAGTATGCTTAGAGTGGCGCGTATCTGGCCGGATTTAAAGTTGTTTTTCGTTGGATAGTAAAAACCATAACGGGTTGTAAGTAGTAGTACTGGGTCCTGACAACCAAGGCATAATCAAAAAATTTTTTGATTTCGTCTGTCTGATAATAACCCGTTTAGCGAACTGTTTTGTAAAAACTCTATTGACCGCCAGTCATTCAATGACCGCCTGTTGCCTGTCTAATAAATTCCAAGTGCGGACGTTCTAGCCCCGAAGTTGGACCTCTTGCTTCGCCTACCCGCTGTGGTCACGGCCCTGGGCTCTGTATTAGACTGGTCTTCTAAAAACCAACCAATCAGGGCTAGCCATGTAGCTACCAATCAGGGCAACTATCTACAAGCAAGATATCCTCTCTAGAATAAACCCCTCCCTGTCTCTCCGCGTGCACTGGAGCATAATTTGGTTTGAGAGAGATAGGAGGGATGAGAGCAAAAGTATTTTTGCCTTGTATATTTTCAAACTTGCCTACTGCAGCTTTAAGTATCTAACTTACAGTTTGGCACATTATGTCTGAGCTGAATGATTAGACAGCTATGGTAGCAAAAATATTAATTATAAAATCAGTTACTATAAAAATTACTTTCAAAAAACATTTAGAAAATTGAGGGTCCCTGCCATTTCCGTAATTAAAAATCCTTGACTAGCCAGTGTTCAGTGCTACAAGCGTGATGTTTTACTGAACTTTTTGGCTAGCTCTCTACTAAAGTGTGGAGCTAGCAGAATTAATTGCCCTAACTCCACAGGACCTGTGACTAACAGGCCAACTAGCAACCTGCAGATGTTTTTCCAGTGAATGGCTCATACCCAACATAAATGTAATCTGTCCATATATAAGCCTGGTTTTCACCAGCTATTGTTACATAATAATGTACCCTCGCCCTGGTGTGAGCTGCAATATCATATTAAAGTGTATTGGCATGGAAGATTGCAAAAACATAATTAAGGACTACTTGGTCACTGAATGCACATATTTTGCTAACACTAAAATTATTGTCTGATGTATTTTGATGTCTGTTTTAAGTGAGATGTTTATGGGAAAATGTTTGTGCTGCAAGTCCTGGCCAGGACTCCCTTGTGAAAGGGATTTGAATCTCAATAGGAAATATTCCAGGTAAAATAAAGGATAATACAATAAAATATGGGAATCCCACAGGTCCCTGTAGATTTACCATCGGCATCCCAAGCATATCTGAAAGCCTTAGAAATATATGAACAGTCAGTAAGCCGGTGTTTTACTGTTAATTTTGTATGCATGCATTACTTACATACGAACCGCATGGTCACCTTTTACATTCAAAGCACAGCTTAAAGCCCTCCGTGCGTCATACATTTTCAGTGTCTGTCCTCATTTCCTACAGGAAAGCAGAACATCTGTTTGGTGATTCTCAATCAGCCCTTGGACGAAGACTTCCTGCACCTCCTGTGGAATAAAGGTACTGATTTTCGCGATGAGGCTCAGCGCATTTGGCCTTTCGTCGGTTCCTTTTAACAAGCTAGCAGAGAACACGGCCCCGGACTGCCCTCTCAGCGCAGGTCAGCGTCTTCCGACTGCTGATGTGCGGGAGAGAGGAACCTGGCATATTCATCAGCTGTAATCCTGGCCCCGAGCAAGTTATCGGTCCGATGCTTAACGTTTAAAGACCGTGTTTAACAAGACTGCTTTGATATCTGGCATCTGTTAAAATTTGGAGGCACGCCGGAGAGTCCGATACAGTATCTGGGTTTTAGTCTAAGGGTGTTTGTAATCACTTCTAAGACAATAAATGTGCATTGAGCAAGATTAAATTCTGTCGAGTTTTCTTGTTGCGCTGCCAAGTCGGTGGCTGATTAGCTAAGCGAGAAGGTGCGGGGAATTGCAATTGCTGCTAACAGCAACTGCTTAGCATTGCTGCTTCTTTGGCCAGGAAGCCGATGGTCTAGTTTCACATTAATTGTAATGCTCGGTACGGGTAATGACGGCAAGCAGTTTTCCGGGTGATTGAAAGTTTTGTTTTGTTTCCCTCGGGTTTGTAGAAATGCAAGTCACCTTAGATTGTATAGGGCCTTTGCGCCTTTTAGTTGCGCCTGTACAGTGATAAATTTATTTGAGGAACTGTACGGAAACCTGATTCCAACAAATGTAGCTTGAGATACAGTCTGATTGATTGTACCTGCTAAGGAAAACGCAATCGGCAGCACATTGTTTACTCTTCAAGTGACTAATTGCTGTAATGTAGCCTATCTGTAAATCTATCGCGAGGTAACATACAAATATAGCTAGCTCAACCCTGACGTTGCTGATCTGAGAATTCTACAGTTAAAACCTATTGCTTAACCCATTTACTTTCTAATAATTTACACGGTCTCCGTCCAAATAGGTTTTCTGGGTATTTTCATTTTATGTGAGCAGTGGCAAAAGGTGGCGGAAGGGTGCAGGGGTGATGCGATGTGTGGGTAACTGGGCATTTAGGTGAGGGTCAGAGAGCTTGCCATATACACAGCAGATTCATAAGCAGCCATACCAGGGGTCGGCAACTCTGCTCCTGGGGAGCTATAGGGGTCTGCCGGTTTTTACTCGGCACTTGATTGATTGGTTAATGCAGTTAATTACTCGGATAATTCACCTCACTTAGTTTGGTGGAACGGAATTGCTTGCTGATTTTTAAGACTAGAGCCCAAAACTACATTCAAAACAACACAAAAACGCTCCGTGGTCCAACTTCGGAAAATGGAAGAGCACTATTGCTGATATCTGCAGTGAGGTGTTTAAGCTGTATTTGATGTACTGCACCTGTTTTGTAGGTACCAGCAGCCATGCATGGAGAAATGCTTTTACTTTAGCAAAACTGTAACGTCATTATTGCCTTTTCTTTTATTGTAGGAGCTTCTCTCGTCACGGAAACATTCCAATTAAACTTCAGCTTGGTGTTGAACGCTTGATTAATTCCTGCTTAGATAAAAACCTATACACTAGCTGTGATGTATTGTTCATTACAGTTGAGTAATAACAGTGAATAAAGGGTTTTGGGGAACAGAAAAAATGGAGCCAACTCGTTGGCGGGTGGTTTACTTTATAGTTTTATTGGGAAATTCAGTTCCAATGTGACATTTTTTCAATTTTGTTAATCATCACTGCATAATATGATATATTATATCAAAAGGAAGGATTTTTTGCTGCCCGATGTGCAACTTGACAGTTAAGGCAATAATAAGACAATCCCGCACATTTATTAAGCTCATAATGATATAGAATAGAATAACTTTTATTTTCCCGTTAAGGAACTTCAGTTGTAGCCCCAGCAACACAAAAAAGACATCGACAGTGGGGCAGACCCACAACACACAAACAAACATATCAAATAAAGACATTCAATAAAATAATTGCATTAATCAAACTAATTAAGTGTATTAAAGTGGAATGCAGCCATGATTTAAAAATAGCCCCCGCTGTCCTGAGATGTCCAGTGTCATATCAATGTTAATGTGTAGATGGACAATGCTTCAAGGTGAAATGCTGAGATTGTTTGTCTACACATTACACGTCTAACATTGAGAGCTAAATATGTGCGTGGGGTTTTCCTGCTGCTTCGCTCCTTCAGCGTGGGTGTGTTTGCACAACGTGGATTGCTCTGATTACTTGTTAGTTTGTCAAACTTTTTCATGTCATGTTTGGAAAATGTAAGACATTTTTATCTTTTGAAGTGATAGAATTGAATAAAAGTGATCCGAAATAGAAATGATGTAAGTGCATTTTAAATGAAAATGAACATTTTTAAGATGTCCACAGTCCTCCGTACCCAGAACAATATTTCTCTTTTAAACATCCGTGCTTGTGCCAAGGGTAGAGACGAGTTTTGAACTTTCAATGAATGGTGCAGAACAGGTGTGTGTGTGTGTGTGTGTGTGTGCGCGCGCTTGTGTGTGTGCGTGCGCGTGTGTGTGTGTGTGTTTTGTGCATGTGGCAGGGGATGGGGGTTTTTATGTATTTTGACTGAAATGTGTGGCATTCGCCATTTTTGTTACTTTTGCATATGGAATATTTATTTAGCAAAAGTACACGGAAAATGGAAACAAACGAGAAAAGCCACTTGTGCTTTTGTGAATCGCGCTTTTTGTATAGATCTAATGTCATTTTAATCCTGGAATGAAAGTGCACTATGTTTTCCATTAAGCAATTAGGACCTTTGCTATTGAGTAAGTCAGCGAGCGGCCATATCTGTGAAATATTTAATCAATTACCGCCTTTATTACCTTTTTCACTCACATATATCTCAGTGAGATGTGAAATGTGCCGTGCAATTATGAAATGGGCCATTTACTTCACCAGCTGGGTTATCCTGAAATGGTTTGCGTTGTCACCAGTCGTGTAATCTAGTCTCTGAATTCTGAGCTCTGAGTTTCTGTGTATGCGCTCATGTAATCATTGGTTTCTGATCTTGTTGAACTGGGCTTAGTACCAGAAGTTCGCTGTAGGGCTCATGTAGTTGTTGAAGTGCTTACATTATACCTTTAAACAAAATGGCGCCAAACTGAATTGCTGTTTTTAACTTCAAGGTGTTATATTGTACATATCTGCCCACAGAGCACCATGGTGTGGGCATAGTCTCATTGCTCCTGCCAATCTAATTGACTTCTACACCATTGGAAAAGTGTCATTGTACTTCCTTTCATTTCATTATTTCAATGTTATAACATTTTTTTCTATGTTGCTCACTTTGAGATGCCATGTGAGGGTTTTCCTTTCTGAAAAAGTACGGTGTAAAAGTAAAATACTTTATCAAAGTGTTATTGACATGTATCCATGACCATGTGTATGAACTGATTCAATGTTTGTGTACTGCAGCAAGGTTATTATAGTTGTTATACTTTATAGTTTTTTAATTTCACTTTCTAATTTAGTTTAGTTTTAGTGAGTGTGTTTATAGTTTTAGTTTCGTTTTAGTTTTTCAATCAATTTCCGTTTTAGTTTAGTTTTTCAGCCGATTTTAGTTTTAGTATTTATTTTTATTTCAGTTAATAAGAGTCAATAGTTGGGTTGGGGGAGAGAAAAATAATAGATATTGGTTTTGAATGTTTAAAATGACACTATATGCAATCCGGATTATCCAAACAAAAACAATTCTGTGCTATCAACAGTTAGGAGGAGGATTTTATTCTTTTATTTTTATTTTTATGTGTCATTTTGTGTGAAGCGCTTTGAGCTGCATTCTTTGTATGAAAGGTGCTATACAAATAAAGTTATTATATTATTATTATTATTATTATCAGAAACTAAAGCATCTGTTGATAAAGCCACCTGCTAAGCTAATTAATTAACCCATTAAGCTGTAAAATCACAAATACGTGATTAGAATGTTCTTAACTGAACATTCTAATGTGATGTAACAATCACTACTGGTAGTTAAAAGCAATGGAGTTCTAGAACACTGACTTAGAATTTTTAAGAAACCAAAAAATCTACAGTACACTTCAAAGGCTAAAGAGAGGCAATGCAATGGAGCTTCTAACAGTGTCCGTTACTGTCTCCTTTTGGTTCAGCCACGCTGAGGGCTTGTGCAGATGGAGGGGCCAACCACCTGTACCACCTCACCGCTGGAAAACGAGACAGGTGAGAACGTATGAGTTACGCCAATGTCTACCGCCATTTCTCACGACTGAAACCGTTTGAGTGCAGCGCAATGGATAGATTCTGTATAATTTAAAAAAATAGTCGCATGGGCGCATGCACCGGAGGAGTGTATGCGCTTTGATTGCACTGTTCCGTCTGCATGTGTGGGTAGCACATGCAGCGTGGCTCAGCTGTGGATTCCGATTGTTAGGGGTGAGATTGTTTGAACAAAAATACCTAATGATACTGGAGGAATGAGAGATGTTTGATTGGACACATTTATAAGTGTATATACTTGCTTTTAGTAACTTTATTTTGAGAACTTTTAATTAATTTCAAGTTCCAATTAGGTATGCAGTGAGCCTTCCAGTGTAAACTGCTAATTATTTTTTCAAGAAAGGTTTACTTGGCATAGATAATCATATGTGACATGAATGTAATTTTGGCAGAAAGTTTGCAGCTATGCTGAATACTTGATCAGTTTTAAATTAAACAAATTGATGAGTTGTACATGAACATTTTGCCATCCAGAGGGCATAATTATGTGTGCGAGCAGGTTAGGTAACATTCAATTAACTTTTTCTAAATTACATTTTTTTTGTTTTAAAAACTCTCTTAGTTTAGCTAAAGTGTCAGCGTTAGCAAGCAGTTAAAAACATTCATAGAATTTATGGTCCAAGATAACAAGAAATAATCAACGTTTATATGCTCAATTTTTTTCATGTGTGGAATTTGATAATTTTACCTCCACCAGAAACCTTTCATTAAGGACACTTGACTTACTGATATGACGGCGACTTCCTCAATCTTAATGTGGTGCTTGCTAATTGAAAGCTTTGGTGATATAATGTCCGTCCTCGTTAAAAAGAAAAACTAAAAGAATACACCTGTGTATCTGAGAAGCGCAAATAGTACAAGGTTTGGAGCAGGCTTCATTTGTCAAGGGCTTAATGATCAGTTTACTAAATTATAGACCACATTTGGGCCTCAGCCAAATGATCGCAAACTTGTACACTCTGGCTTATGCTCATTAATCAATCAAAGTGTAGGTGATATACCATTTTAGAGTAATACACCATTACTCTAACTCCTCTGTTAGAGGAGTATACACTGTATACATCATCGGCACTCTTTAGATCATTAAAAATCCCAACGAATAAAGATCAAGCCTTTGTGTGAAAAACAAAAGTACAATTTCTCTTCTGCCCTCTTGTGGTAATCCAAGGTAAGGGCGTGTCTTCTTTATTTGTCTGTGTGCATAATCGCCTGATTTACTTTTCAGGAGTGCACCGTTTTCTTTAAAGAATAAAAAATTGTTCTGTAAATATGTAAAGTCATTACTCTGAAATTCACTAAATGTTCATTTAAAATGTTTCCCCCGTTGGGGGAAAAAAAAAGAATGATTTATTTGTGTTTTATTATGTTACTGTAATTGCACTCCGGAGCTCTGTTGATTTCTGCAGTATTAGGTGGGGATTTGATGTCGCTCTCTTCCAATATAATAATGTTTTTGGAATTAATATTCTGACCCGCATCCAATTTTCCAAGCGTTTTGTTCGAGTCTGTAGCGCGTTTTCCCAGTGGCCTGCCGACTGTAGATAATAGGCCTGGTTATTCACGGTACCAGCGCAAAATCCCGGCCCTTCCCGTGGCGGAAGAACAAATTCTCTCTGGCCCCTTTGTCCGAACCGTATCGGAGTCGGCCTGGCAGTGAACGCATCACGGAGACACGGAGATGGGTGTACTCCTTTATGGAATGTCCGCTTGGGTAGAAAACAAGCTCTGTCACAGCTGCTTTTCCACACGGATTGAATGAATGTCTACCTGAGCGACACTTGGCATCATTTACGGGAGACATGAATTCAGTGTGTATTGCACAGAAACCGCACGGGTTTCCAAGGACCTTTAGCATGTGATAAATATGCTAAATTGGCTCATGAGATGCATATCTGTAAAGGGGAGGAGCATTTTATTGAAAAAATTTCCGTCTGCCCATTCCTCACGGCAGGGTTCGAAATTAACGGCGGCTTGGGGCAAAAATGCCCGCGAAAATGGGTAATGAGGTAACGAGGGCATTTTTATGATTTATATATTTGTCTGAAAACATTGATAATAATACGTTACCAAATAGTAAAGAATAGAATAACGTTACTATAATGAAGAGTAAAAGACGTGGATTAGTAATCGCTATTGATCAAATGCCGACGAGTCTCTCCATATGGTCCCACCATTGCGAGCATTAGCTGCTGCGGTGTTCTGGTTTATCTAATGACATTAGCATCATGGCGCATTTACTAGTAGCCTACCCACAACGAAGCCCGTCCAACGGCCGACAACTCAAGTAGTTTGTAAAGTAGTACTAATCTTTCAGTTTACTTTCACTTTTACTTCTCTACATTTTCAAAATAAAATTTATACTTTTACTCCGCTACAATTGACAAGATTCCGTTTGTTACCAAGCAAACCATAACGCCAGTCACTTGACTAGCCTACTCTTGATCCGTACTTGATTAAAAAGTAATACTACACCCAAAGGTGATCAAAATGATCAAACAAAATCTAGCACAGACCTACCATTATTTTTGTGTAACCTACATTTTTAAGCCTTTTTGTGTTCATTTTAACAATTGGGTGTCTCAAAGATTTATTTTGTATTTTATTCATGTAAAGCTGGCTTCAAATTAATCTGAACCAAATATCTGATATAAATATCTGAACCATAGGCGGCGATCATGTGGGTGCTCAGCGCCTGGGCACGCACGGGCAAATCGTATTGCAGAGAAGTTATATTAATAAACGTGAAAAGCGCTGTTTGTTGCGGTATGCTACATCGCCTACTGACTCTCCAGAGAGGCAGTAAGACAGTTCACTAGAGTTGATGTTGACTCTACGAAATTGACAAGTTCGTAATACCAATTAAACCCAAAACCCAAGCAGAATTAAACATCACGCCTGTCCAAACGATTCTGAGGGAAGTAACGTTAGCAGCAAAGTTTCAACATCTGCCTCCCAGTGAACATTTTTACGTTGAAAAGTCGCTGAAATTCCATCTCGTATTCAGGTGGAAAAACCGGCTAAAATCTGTTTAAAAGTTTTTGAACCGTCATGTACTTTGACACTTGCGTACGTGCCGAATCATATACAGTGGGGAGGGGACGGAAAGTATTCGGGCAGTGACACATCTTTTGTTTTTTTGACTCTACTCCAGCACATTGGACTTGAAATGGAACAGTAACTATGAGGTTAAAGTGCAGCTTTAATTTTAGGATTTTTACGTCTATATTGGGTAAACCGTTAAGCAATTATACACAGCCCTCCCAACTCCCCATTTTAGGGGACGAAAAGTAATTGGACAAATTAACATAAACTTAAATAAAGTCATCATATTTAATATTTGCTTACATATCCAATTAATATCCTAAATTAAGTTGCATATCCTAAATTAAGTTTGTAAATGTCAATTTAATGATTCAATTAAATGAAATAAAGTATTTATTGAGTTGTATTTTTTTTAAACAATCGGGATGTTTAATAAGCTTTTTCATCATAACATGTTAGTGCCACTGAAATGTGAAAAAATGCCTCGAAAATCAGTTAAGGGTGGCAAAAAAAAGCCCTGTGGAAAAAAAAAAAGAGTTAATTTTGTACCCTGACTCACGGCAACTTGATGGTTAGTCATGATACCCCCGTGACCGGGTGCCAGAGAACCTGCCCTTCTTGCCCCAAGTGCCTCTTTGATTGATAAAAAATAATTAATAGTTGTATTATTATTGTTGCTGTCATTCATTTTCATGAGTTGATTTTGGTAAAACATATTCTGTACAATAACTGCGTGTCGTAAAACGGTTTTTCTAGGTTCGTCTGCCCTTTTCTCACTGTGAGCACCGCCCCTCAAAAGGTCTCTGCACGGCCCTGGCCAGGAAACCTTTTCAGAAATGATGTTGGCGCTCTTTAAGGAAGAGGATAGCTAATTAAAGTGCTTCTGCGTTTCTGTGTCTTGACCTCCACATATATGAGGCAGCTATCGAAGCCAGAGGTCATTGCATTGCTGGCATTTAGCAGACACTCTTATCCAGAACGACTTGCACAACGTTTTGCACATAGTATCCATTTATACAGCCAGATATACTGAAGCAATTCAGGTTAAGTGCCAGTTACAAGTCCAATTGCCTAGCCATTACGCTACACTGCATAGAATTGAATAGATTTCTTAAACTTTGGGCTAATGGGGATCTTCCTTACGCTTTTAATTTGGGGGGGAATTATAAAGTAACAAGTTTAGTAATTTGTATTTTGGGCTTGCACCTCTGAGCTTTAAAATGCGAAAGTAAGCACCAATATTATTGGATTTGTTGTTTCCTTTTGTTTTCAATGCCAGTTGGGTCATTGCTTGGATGTACGTTTCATTTAATCATTAACACAATTTAGACTGATGAATAGGCATATGTCATCCTGTCCATTAACTCAAACTGAATGATTATCACACATGGATCTGCAGAATATAGGAACAATGTTCTGAGAAATATTTTTGGAATACGAGTTTGATTTTTATTGTTCATTTAGCGTAGCTTAATGCTCATTCAGGTAAAGGTCCGTTTACGTAACTTGATGTAATGTTTGACAGGGCAGTTGACAAGTTGTTCATCCAGTGTGCACTTCTTGAGCTTGCTTTCTCACGGGCCTATACTTTTCTTCCCCTGAGGAGTTGCTGCTCTTCAAACCCTGATCTTTGTGCTTGTGTTTTCATCGTAAGTCGCTCTGGATAAGAACGTCTGCCGTATAGCCGTAAACTAGCACTTAGTAATTGTGACTGTAACTGTCGAGATGTAGATGGCTCCATCACAGGAAATCCATCGTGCGTTTCAGGATTAAGTTCATTGTCAAAGTGAAAGAAAGCTTCAGATATGTTCTGCCTTTTGCCCAAATAAGTGTTCTGATGTCACATTGACAGTGTTCTAAATTCATTTGAAACCTTTCACTGGGCCAGTTATCCATAAGGAAGATGGAAGTCTCCAGGCCTGCGTTTTTCAGCTTGTTTTATTTAAGCTGGTTATACGTTGAAAGAGAGTGTTGGCCTTGGTGTGGGCTTCTGTGGTGCTGTTTTACACTGCCTTATACAGCCAGCCTGAATCCTATTGGATGACCCCAAACCTACAGGATTTCTGCAGGAGAAGCAGTGTCTTAAACCGCTCCATGCCTAACGAGCTCTCTCTGTCTCTTTGTTTCTGTCTCTCTCGGTCTCTGTCTTTGTCTCTTTGTCTCTTTGTCTCTTTGTCTCTCTGTCTCTCTGTCGGTCTCGGTCTCTCTCTGTTTCTGTCTCTCTCTGTCTCTGTCTTTCTGTCTCTGTCTCTCTGTCTTTCTTTGTTTCTGTCTCTCTTTGTTTCTGTCTCTCTGTCTCTGCCTCTCTCTGTCTCTGTCTGTCTTTGTTTCTGTCTGTTTCTGTCAGTCTCTCTCTGTCTTTCTTTGTTTCTGTCTCTCTGTCTCTGCCTCTCTGTCTCTGTCTTTCTTTGTTTCTGTCTCTCTTTGTTTCTGTCGCTCTCTGTCTCTGCCTCTCTCTGTCTCTCTCTCTTTCTGTCTCTCTCTCTGCTATCAAATTTCAAAGCATCACTCTGTCTATTTTTGCCAGCGCTAGCAGACAGGGAGACGCACTGCTTTGTAATGACCAGGAGGACGAGCCGAAGGCCATGGTGGGACCCGTTTACTGCAGAGTAGGGCAGGGAGGCTGGCCTACTCTGAAGGATTCAAGACCTTCGGTACGCAGTACAGATGCAAATAACCCCTTTCACCAATTGTACTCTGATTCGTTCATTGGAATCTAAGTTGAAGGAGTGGATGTAAGGAGGGCTACACTAGAAGTCATGTTCAAATGGTATTTCCTGTTTGGTTTCACTCAAAACAGTAGAGAGCTTTGTGGAGAATAGTAGAGAAAAATAGAGGCAAAAAAAAAAAAGCAAATTATTGTCAGAAGAGAAAAGGCCATTTGTAGTGGTTGTAACACAGGTATGCCAAAAAGAGAGTATGGCCTTGAAGCATTGTGTAGAGAATAAAGCACCATTATCATCACCTCCATTCCATTGTAGAACTCTCACTGGCCCAGAAAGGGCAGCATTTGTATGTGTTCACCCTGTCAGTGGTGAACACACAATGGCATGTTCACCATGGACAGGTTCGACTGAGACATTCGTTGCTCCTGCAGCCAAACTAACGAGTTTCTAAGTGTCACTGTTTTCCCATAGCAAGTCCATTTAACAAGCACCCCCCCCACCTAGTCTATACCTACCCATGCGTGACATGTGACATAGTGGACAATAGCGTCTTTGTGTAGGTTCATAAATATATTTATTCATCATATAAAATTAGAATTCCGTCGTAGCAACAAGATAAACCCAACAATAGCCTGATCGTATGCCTAAAACGCTGTGAAAAGCCCTGCTCAAGTGCAAAATAAACGTGAAATTATTGTCTCATTGTACCACGTATTCTACAATGAATATCTGCAACTAAATATGAAATAAATATACAATCCTACCATTGGTTTTATAGATAGAAATGTTCCTTTCCAAATTCAGTGGTCATTTATTGTCTGGTACAATCCGTTTGAGAAATATACAACAATTTTACACTCTCTGAAACGTCGACTCGTAATACCCCCCATGCCCTGCAAGCCTGTCTCATTCATTACAGTTAATTCTGGTTTAATTGTCGGCTCTTTTATCCAATAGAGTACATTATAACCTTAGCAGCGGTATATGCAATGTATTATTTTGTGCCTTGAAAAATTAATTGCAGGCCAGTGTAACGGCAGTTTTCGTTTTAACGGTCTGGTATTACGCAAGCTCTATAGAAAACGCAATAGGGAGGGGAGTTTCCCTTTACCGATATGTATGTATTTCTGCGTCTAAAATGCTGTTGGTCTCGCTGACTACATATGTACGTTCGTGTTTCCACTCGAGCACTGTCTTTCCAATATGTTTGATAGGCCTATTGTTATTTTCGCATTTTGAGTGCATTTCACATACTGCAGTGCAATCGTTAAATTTATTTTTGATGTAGGCTACCGATTTTCATTGAAGATGGAACATTTGGCACCATTTTGCAGATGGCGGAGTACTATTTTATTTTCATGTTATCGTGCATAATATAGGCTATGGCGTATACTCGTCACTTAGGGCATGGCAAATGCTCATTCCAATTTACTGTGCACTGATATGTGGTAGATTCATGTAAAATATTACGCAAAAGTATACATGCTGTAGAGTCCAGGGAAAAGTGATGTTTTATTGAGGTACAAGAGTGAATGATTAGGCAACATATTTAGGTGTATGTAACATTGTGATATCAATGTTTTTATCTTAAGCCGTCAGAAGGAGCAAATGTATGTGCTTTATAATGGACAAACAAATTGTATTCATTTTATCACATGTTTTGCATAGGGGTTTTGGACCCATAGATATTATCTACCCCTCTATACCCACTTGAAAATGATGCAAAAGTGAGTTTTATGAGCCAAAACTGTTGATTTGTAGTTACATATATATATATATTTTAATTTAGAGCAGTGCACAATTTAGCCATTTGGATAGATTTGGAGACACTAATGGACAGCAGGGTACACTGCCTATATTTTGCATCATAGACCTTTAGTAGTTCTGCATATCATCTTCAGATTTTGCACACTTGTTGACTTGGAGTTTAAGATCCAGGACTTCTATATATTTACCTGTTTTACTTGTTTTAGCTCTGTTTTTTTGTTAGCTCTGAATTTTTTTTTTGTTGTTGTATTTTTCCAAAGTTTTTTTGCATTTGTGGCACTTTATTTTGACTTAAATTATGAAAAGAAACAAATCTAAGTACGTATTGTAAATGGTACACATGTCTTGTTTCATTTAAGCCATTTACCAAGTTTATGTGATGCTCACACCTGGAGTTATAAAGCCTAAAGCAACCCCTAAATAGATGAGAATTGACTAGATTTGCCATCTGCGCGAAGGGGTTAAAGTATTGTGTGTAACATTCAGCCTGTGTAACGAAGACTGAATGTAATCTCTGAAAAGGACTCGCCTCGTCTGTCAAAGCCAGCCCATGTGCAGTATTTAAGGGCATTGTGAATGTTCGAGGGCCAAGTCTAGCGCACTTGTGTCTGTGTTCACGGGTCGCTGTTCTTTTTTTCCCCATTAGAGCAGTTCTGCTCCACCTCACTGGGGTGAGAAGATAGCGGCTAAGTCCCCGTCCTTAAAGACCTATCGCTGCAGATTTGAGCGGCGCCGTTCACGTCTCGGGCCGACTTGCCGGCCCGTAAAGAGAGGGGGTTGCTTCAGTGGACTCATTCCCTCTTTCCCATTTCATCCCGTTCAGTTTTCTGCCAGACTACATCAGCGGGGATTTTGATTCCATTACCGCCGAAGTCAAAGCGTTTTACGAGGAAAAGGTATTTTTCCCGAAACTATTTCCCGTAATTCTTTAGGTGGTGTTGTTTGATGGCGCCCACATAAAAATGTGACGCATGTCAAAGTGAAAAATCTAAAATGTAAGTGCTTGTCAGAAACTGCATATATTGTGAAATATATCTTTAATTTCCCACATTTGCACTTGCATGGATACATGTATTCTGAAGGTGAAGCTGAGCAGGGAACTTCTACCGTAGGTAATATGAATAACGTTCAGTGTTTTATCATGTTCAGCAATGACAGGAAATAAAGTGCATTCAGCATTATTCCACATACCATTTTTAAAAGATGTATAAATGTTTCTCTAAGCCTTTATCCTTTCAGTAGATCACTCAGGAAATCCTTTCTTTTTTTCTTCCCTGCAACGCTTTCTCCCGCCTTCTCACACCATGGCTAATTACACTTCTGCTGAAGCAATGCCAGCTCATAGAGACGGCCGACCAGGACCTGACCGACTTCACCAAGTGCCTCGCCATCACGGTGGACGAGATTAAGAAACGCGGTTTGAAGGTACGTTTTCATTTCCAACCCCGTTACCATACAGACCGACCGTGTCTAACACGTCCCGTACTTTCCCATTTAAGCCCACTTTTATTTCCAAGTTATATTTTTAGGGCTTTTCAGCTTTATTGGTGTAGAGAGACAGGGAAAATGGGAGCGAGAGCGAGGGAGCGACGTCAGGAGCATGTGGACGGCGCTCTTACAGGCTACGCCACTGAGACACCCCGGTAATCCATTTTGAACCGTTTCATGGCAAACTACACAGTGGGCAAGTAACCCGAAAATAAGGCCCGGCTCTGACCCAGTCTTGCGCCGAGTTATTATTTAAGAATAACGTGTGAGCCTCCGTTTCACTGCGCTGTCAATTGCCTGCGGCCCGTCTCATCTGCGGCTAACTCAATATTCTGGAATTATGGAGCATAAATGGACTATGAATGCGGAAAGGAAGGGAGAGATTTGAAACCAAAATAGATGCGATTCATTATACAGTTGACATTTTCAGTTTAATGATTTAGATAATTGTGTTTGTTTTTAGTTTTCTGGAGGTCTATGAGCTCGGAGTAGGGCAGAGAAGAGAGAACATACCGGAATTATCCATTGTTCTGACCCGTTTTTGATATTTATCTTTCCTGATTAACTGGAGTCCGTATTTAAATGAGGATCACCCGTCTGCGGCTGCTTATTCTCATACTTAATTAGGTTTTATGGCGGCGTGGCGCTGCCTTTGTAATCTCCGTGCTTTTGACATGAAAATATTAATTGCAATAAAAAGATGAAGACTGATCCCCACTCTCTTTCTTGTAAATCTCTTTTTAATTAAAATAATTTAACGTGAAGAGCACAGAGGTAAAAGATAGCGCATTTAAAAATGTAGAAAAGATATGGGAAAAGGGTTATTGGTTGCCGGAGTCCGTCTGGGAGGGCCGATGCTCTTGAGGGTGGATTGGTTTCCGGACATCTGTCTTGCCTGGAGGTATTTATTTCTGCTGATTAAAGGCATCGTGCTCAGCCAGGGACTGCAGCCTGGAGAAGGCCCTTACAGTGGGGAGCCTCAGGTGGTTCATTCAGACTGTCGGTTAAAAAGAAACCGCGCGTTCCCTTGGACATCCTTGGCAAAATTGTGATCGTGATTAATACACAACTGACACCAAGAGAAAGGAGTTCAGGCTGGACACCGTAGTGTGAATGGATGCGATCGTGTATATTTACTCAACATATATTTACCGGAAGCCTTTTCAGTCAGCGAAGACCCATTTGTTTGTGCAAATTGACTCATTTTCCGTCTTGACAGGCCTCGCATGGGGTGCCGCTTTACATAATGGCGTTGGCTCGTTCTTCAGGCTTATCCACCTCAGGGATGCATGAATGCACCAGTTAATGACTTAACATGAACCATTTATAATCATTTTGGAAGAAACTACTGATACATTTAACTTGAGTATGTTTTACCCAGTAGAGCCTATCTATTAGAATAAAGACCCAACACTAAAAAAAAGATTATATGTTATGCACACAGTGATTATCTCACTCATGCACCTACCCACCAAACAAATTAGTAGTTTAGAGTTAAACCTCTAAAAACATAAAATGGCATTGGCATGGCCAAATCAGTTTTTTGAGTGCACACACAGTATAATCTGCCTATGAATACATTTTAGTGTTAAGCACCTTTAAGTCTATATTGTTTATTTAGCCTGGAGATTCTTTTTTTTACCGTATTGCCCTATGGTGATCGCATGATGCATTTGATACGCTTCAAAAAATTATTATTATTTTAAAAAAAATAATACATTCATTGATTCATCACTCTGAGTATGTTAATCATTGCATGTATATAATTTTTTACTTATTCCTCTATAGGTGGATACTATAGTCACCCTGGGTGGGCTAGGTGGTCGCTTTGATCAGATAATGGCCTCCGTAGAGACTCTCTTCCATGCCCAAAAGATGACAGAGCTACCAGTTGTGGTAATCCAGGGCTCTTCACTGGTCTTTCTACTCAGAGCGGTAAGAACATGGACTTTCTCAAATAAATTCCATTTTAAATTCCATCCCGTTTTATTTTGAGGCAACAGAGAAAAATTGTGATAAAAAAAACTGTGATTTTTTTTCCCTAGGCCTGATATTTTAACAATAAACCCCCCCCCCCCTCCTTTTACAGTTTTCAAAAGATGTTTTTTCGTCTCAAAAAATCACTTTTTGGTTTTTTTGTTTACATTTTTAAGTGACTGTTGTTATAAATTCAAGAAGCAAACAACCTACTTTTTGCAATCACATTTGTAAAACATAACAAACTGTATTTATTACACCATGCCTAGAATCTGAAAGTTTCCAAAAGCTAATTGAAAATAGTCACGGCATGCCTGTGTAGTAGTTTCAAAGCTTTGCTTTACCTGGGCAACAAGGTGCTCTTTACATAAAGTCCATATATAGACAAAACAGACACAGTTCTAAGTGTTTCAAGTGAGCCCAGTGTTTACTTTATTTTTCAAAGTTCCATCTGTGGCTTTCATTTTTTTAGTCTCCAAACAATAAGTAATTTTCTTCCCAAAGGTAATCTCTGAAAGTAGTAGGACCAGGAAATTAACTGATAGACCACATGTCAGTTTATTTGCTCTCGCAAAGATGAATTCTAAATGCCTGTTATGTTAATCCAAACTCTGTTCCTGGTTTATGTTTTCTCAGAACAGAACAATGCCACAATACTTTCTTTTTGTTTTTACAGTCTTGGCCAAGTCTTAGATGTGGCACAAGAAAGTTCAGTCAGATTCAGCGGGTTTTTTGTGTGAGGAATTCAAAGACCGGGGGAGTCCTGTTGCCGTGGTAATGTCCGTGACGGGTCTGCCCGTGTACACTGAGTGGCGCACTGAGTGGGTCGTCGTGGTTCCTTCGCAGGGGAGGCGACACACGCTGAACGTGGACACAGGGCTGGAGGGGTCGTGGTGCAGCCTCATCCCGGTGGGAGGTCCCTGCATCACCACCACCGCGGGACTGAAGTGGAACCTCGGTGAGCGAGCGCGTTTCTCTTTTTCCACCCCCTCGCCGAAAACAAGCAAAAACAAAACCACGGCGGTCCGCTCGGCAAGCATGTCACGCACCTCCGCTTCTTCCACCCGCGATTTCAAAGAAATCCAGAAATTTATTTTACTGATCTAATTGATTTTTAAGAATATTTATACATATTCTTCTCCCACAGAAAAAATAAAATAAAATATTCCCACTATTTAGCATTACCCATAAGGACAGAACCTCCTTATGGGTAATAGTGGCAGCAAAGGAACACTGGCATACTTAGAGATTTAACAAGTAGAGTATTCTGGGGGCGATTGTAACAAAACCAATTTTATATAACAAAAAACCCCAGTCTTTGTTTAAAAAAATATATATATATAAATATAAAAAAGAGCAGAGGATGGGGCATCAGTTGGTCTTTGGCCACACAGAGAGGGAACATCAATGCACATCACAGCTCTAGCTTGTTTCAGGTGTTTTATGTTGTTGAAATTGCCCTCTGTTACAATTGGCCCCAGAATACTCTTTGCCTATGGGGGTACAGTGGTACACACTCTAAATCCTACATTGATTGGTTCCCCCCCTTTTATCTTGACAGATTGTTATAACTGACCAGTATGCACATCTGCAATTTCTGTTAAATCTTTAGTTAAGGATCCAGGTTCACTTCGCTTGTTGTGCCCACACATCACGTGTTTCTATAAAACGTGCACAGTAAAATTCAAAAGTCACTGTGGTAAATGAGCTTAAAAACAGGTAGCACACCCGTTGCTGCCACTGTGGATGAAAAGGACCTTTACGAGGGCAAGCAGAATTGGGTGAGAGAAATCTTGCACAGCACTTTGATTTTCCTAGTAAATTGGGTTGGTTAGCACAGCAGTTTCCAATTTTTTCCATCTGAAACGGCGCCTCCATTCACCGTGCCCGCTAAAACCATCACCCTCTGGGTGACGACCCCCTCCCCTACCCTCCCCTCCCCCGCCACCTCAAATTTGGCAACATTATCCAACATTAACCACAAGCAGCAGTGCTGTAGCTGTAACACGCTGGTCCATGGAATCTCGAACGGGACGTCATGTCATCAGACATGCACATAAATCATGTGTGAGAATATTTTTTTAAGGCGCTGCATTTAGTACAAAATAAATGCGTAATAAATCACAGCGTAATTAAAGCTCTTAAGTTTATGAATATGTCATTAATGAAATGCAGAAATGCAAACAAAATGTTCTTGACATTGTCCATTTTGCCGGACCCCAGTTTGGGAGCCCCTGGGTTGGCTCAGTATGGATGTTTTGTAGAGGCAGAAGTGGAAGAGAAGCAAAGCGCTGGTTCTCCCTGCAGTAGCCAGAATCTAATTCTGATCATGCCGGTATCAGCTGTGGGCAGTGGTCCTGTTGCGGGGGGGGGGGGGGGGGCATAATGACTACATCGGCAGGGTACCCCAATCCTCTGGTTAATGGGGCGCATGCACGTGCCTGAGCTGCACGCCATTTTTACTTGTGGACCGGTGCAAATTCTCAGAGCCGTAACGCCACAAACACGGCCGCAAGCGATGCCGGAAAATTTGACAGGGAGTGATCGCTATCGCAATATTTTTCAACGTGCTCCACAGACAAAAAGATACAATTTCAATATCGTAGTAGCAGGTGCTAGCGCAGCACTGTGCCGATACTGAAATGTGAGTATTCACTGTTGTTCTGTAGTAAGACTCCTATTAAAGGGAATGTGTAGAGTGCTTATTGACCAGTCTGTTTAAAGCTCATTTCAGAGGCGATTCCGGCAGCTCTTTTGACTTTTGTCTGCACTTTACGACAGGTCTGCGTGCCTCCACAAGCAGTTGACGCAGTTGACACAAACATCGTTAGCCTTTGTGATTTTATTCTTTATTTTTTCCTTCCTTTGTAGCTTGCACATGCTCTTTTTTTTCTGTCCCACAATGCACCACTTTCCATTTTACAACCAGGATGACAATCCTGTTTCCAAATTTTCCCATGACTGTTGAAGTCTACGGTAGAATATAAAACCCTTTGTCAAGAAAATTTACCTTATTTTGTGCTGGATACATTTCATCACCTATAGTAAGTTATCAAGCATAGCCTCCACGTGAATTAAAAATAAATAAATAAATACAATTTTCTGAGCAATATAAGCACTGAGACTGGGGGATACAAAAAAACAAGGCTCCTCGGAAGAAATTGTAAAGGTTCCTTCACGGCTTGCCATTGGGGATAATGCCTTTGAATTGCAGGGAAGCCCCTCTGCTAATGTAGTTTTGTTTTGTTGTAGTGTAGCTTTGCTGGCTCTGTTTTTCCTTTTACTCAAAACACAAACGAGGAAGGATCCAATTTGTTAAAGTGATACTGCAGTCAAAAACCGAAAATCTCATATTGCGTTGAAGTGAGTGTCGTCTGAGTTTCTGTGTCGGCTTACACTGCGCTGCATTTCCGGGGATTCGTGACGTCCCGAAAACTTTAGCATAAAAATAGGTGGAGTCTCGGCTAGCCAATCAGAGAGCTCAGTGGCAGAGAGCAGGAAGGGGGCTGAGACAGTTCACCAAGACACACCCTTTCACTCATTGACCGTATGAATACTCATAATATGACCTTGTGGCATCATCGTCATATGACCACACCTACCCACGGCTCCAAGTTCAAATTGATGCTGTAAAAAAGGGCTTAGAAAAGCGGTTGCAGTATCCCTTTAAGGCCATGATGGACAATTTAAAAAAATTCTAATAAAGCGACCTTGGTATTTGCAGTGGGCGCACATTTTCTTTTCTATTATTGATTATATTCACGATACGTTTTCCTCAAACATATCAGTTAACAAACAGAGCAGCTTTACTTTACCTTTCGAAGGACAGTGATACGTTTAGGAAGGCATTCGTTCATTTGAATAGCAGAACCGCTATATTTAAAAGACGTTCCGTGTGTGTGAGGGAATCGCAATTTAACATGGAAAACAGGAAATTGGGCGTGGTAGAGCTTCGGCCTTCATAGACCCCGCCTCTCTGCTTTCGCAAACATGCAAGTGCGCTCTTCTTGAAGATGAACTCTGAAAAGGTATATTTGGAACAATATCCAAAGTCGTAGGCTGTCGTTCGGAAAACTGATGTTGAGAACAAATGTTCTCCTGAGGTTAAAATTTTTAAACAAAGGTTTAAATGAACCAAAATAGTGTAGCCCTTTAAATAAAACAAGGCTACTGTAATGTAACTACCAGTTGCCATAAATAAAGGATTAAAATAGTTTAGATTGATGCATTTTTACATAGATTTCAAGGTGACACATTCCAGATTTTCCAAACTGCTTCCGTTCCCCATGTATTACTGTTTCTGATATTCTGCAGTAGTGTTTCCTCAGGCATGTCAAAACTACAGCAAAAATGTTGTTCCTGCTGCAGCCATACTGTAAGACGCTGACAATCTCTCTTCCTCGCATCAATAATAGCTAGCGCGTCAGTTTGATGGATTGAAGTTTAAACCTGCTTTCGCCGAGCGTTAAATAGCCTAGCGGGCACAATCAGCAAAGGCACAATTATTACCCTGATAAAGCGCACATAATGGCTCGCGTGCATATTTTACATTCTCGTCTTCCACATTCTGCAATCCTGCTTCTTAATTATAATTTTTTATTTTTTTTTATTTTGTCATGTCGTTTCTCAAATTAGGTTCAGAAATTATATATTTTTATTATAATTTTTTTTTTAACCAATTTGGTAGCCAATTGTACCCTATGTTATTCACTTCCTATAGCAACCGCTTAAGAATTCGCTGCTACACAACCCCGCCAGCCGGTAGTCGGAAGGTCTCTTCAGGGCGCGATTCCTCGAGCTCCTGAGCGTGATTCCAACTCGCTCGGGCCGCTTGTGCGCGACAATTCTTCCCCGCCGTGTCCCACACCCCACCCCGGGAGCGGCCGCCAATTGCCGCTCCCTCAAGGCACCGCCCATACTCGGATCTGGCGGGACCAGGTGCGCAAACCCCTGATGCTCCATGTGCAACTACACCGACTGAGAGAGCGCTTTTACCTCCGTGCCACTGCAGCACAAATGACATTTTATTTACTTTATTTATACGGGTAGGTTGACTGAGCACGTATGCTCTTTTTTACAGCAACGCCCTGTTAACACCACGTATCTCCCTATTTGGGCGGTATAACAGAGCATGTCATGGTTACAAAGTCAATAAAGGAAATGGTAAACGTATGATGTATAAACATATGCTATTCTGTTGCTGTGGCATATAATCTCATGTCATTTACATAGCAATAATCAGTACAGCATGTGCTATGTATTTTAACTCAGATTTACATATTTATTCCATGTTACACATATGTAGTTCAAATTCACTATTTCACCATATGGTCACATGTATTACTTTTTAATAAGAGTAGTGTGGTGTCTCAGTGGCACAGCAATGGATACTGATACCGGATGTGCTCAACTACATGTGTATGCTATACATATAAATATATTGAGATGAAAAGATTTAAATGTTTCTGAAGAAGAATGGGGAAAGTCTCTGACGTGGCCATTTTGAAAATCGGGAAGGCCCATTTTCGTTCTGCCTGAGCTGTGATTCATAGCAGTCCCTGCTGAATTTGTCCTGCTTTTTCATTTTGTAGGCTCGGGTACAACTGAAGGGATGGATCAAAACCAGACGCAATAGATTGAAGGAAAGGATTTTCTTGACTTTCTGTCATCACACTGGCTTCAGAAAGTCAGTCAAGTGTGTCTGTGTGTCTGTGTCTGTGTCTGTGTGTGTGTGTGTGTGTGTGTGTGTGTGTGTGTGTGCGCGCGCCTGTGCCTGTGTGTCTGTGTGTGTGCGCGCGCGTGTGCGTATGTGCATGTGCGTGTATGTGTGCGTGCGTGCGTATGTGCGCGCGTGTGTGTGTATGTGTGCGTGCGTGCATGCGTTTGTGTGCGCTTGTGTGTGTGCGCGTGCGTGCGTGTATGTGTGTTTGTTCTCTGCTTCACTCTGTCCCTTCAGCGGGAAATGATTAATCCTTCGTCATTCTGCCCCCCCCTCTTTACCTACTCTAAAATATTCTCTCTGTGATGAGAAGTGTTGAAGAATAATTTATTTGTCAAACGTTGGTGTTAACCTTTGATGCTCTTTATGGGTTACTTCCCGTTTTAAGGACATTAAATGGCGTAGGATGTTAGGGCACATCCCCTAGCATTCTGTTCATGTATTGAATCCATATTCATTAAAACAATGTCATGAAGAGACTGCCATTGAGCATTTACTGATGAGCACAATGTTCAACAGCCATTGGTGTGCTTGAATTTACCTCCCAAGCCATGGTTCAGTGGATTATCTTCTAATGAGTGAAATATTAACCACAATTCTGATAGTAATGGCTATAATGTTGACCTTGTCAAAAAATGCATTAGGGTAATCTACACATTCATATTGCTGCAGATATTGTGGAGATTAAAGTCATGGTATGAATCAATCTCAATCAGTCTTTATTTATGAAGCACATTCCATACAGTGGCTATAGCACAATGTGCTGTACATTACCAAAACACAATACAATTATTATAAAAGAGCAAAGGCACACAAAAAAACTACAATTGAAACAATTTGGTAAAAACCAGTAAAGCAACAATAGATTAATAATACCACAAATGACAGGATAAAAGCCAGTAAAACAACAACAGACGAATAAGACAACAGATGACCAGGCACCTTAAGTAAAAGCCAGGCTAAAAAGACATGTCTTAAGGTTTCTTTTAAAAATGTCCGCAGAGGAGGAGTCCCTCAGATCCTTAGGCAGCCTGTTCCAGAGATTAGCGCCACTGTGGCTAAAAGCTATTTCCCCCTGTGTTTTTGTTGACATCCTTGGGAGAGCTAGGAGGCCAGCTGCAGAGGATCTGAGGGACCTGCTAGGTACATATCTAAAAAGCATGTCTGAGAGTTAGGCTGGTGCCAGGCTATTCAGTGATTTAAAAACTAGTAAAACAATGTTTAAATCTATTTTAAAACTGATAGGCAACCAGTGCAATGACTTTAAAATAAGTGTTATATGTGCTTTCTGTCTGGTCTTCGTCAGCACTCGAGCTGCTGTATTCTGGACAAGTTGTAGACGGCCAACCACTTTTTTAGGCAGACCAAACAAGAGAGCATTACAGTAGTCAAGTTAGCCTCTTTGTCTTCTTGGATTAGGGGTTCACAACAAAGGCCGATCTGTTTCAGGATTTTGTGCCAACTTCTGCTCTTATTTATTTCATGTATTAGTCAGTCCGATTTATAAAACTGGCACCTGATTTATACTTCCGTTAGTGGCTGTAATTACTGCTATTGATTTGAGTTGGTCATTACGAACAATTTTCACCCATTTGGCGTATGAATGGCTTGGAACAGCTGGTGGTTTATAAAAGGCTGCTATTAAATCCACTTACTGAGTATTATTATTGTTCTCTTTATGATTTCCCGCTTTTGGGCCCAAGGTGTTTTGATAATCGGCGAACAGTTCGAAGCAGTAGGCTACACTCTCCAACTTCTAAAGCACTTCCTGCTGGGTGGTGAAACTCTTTTTCTGGCTTGTTTTTGCCGTCGGGCTTCGGCCCAATCGTTGCGGCGAAATCGATGATCACGCGCACTGCGGCTTCTTCCGGTTTTACTCGCATGCGTCTCGTCGAGTGGAGAATGTGATGATTATTATAGTAAACTTTAGGGTGAACATACGTTGGATTAATATAGACCATATATAAACAAACACATATCCTCGTGTTTTATGCGGCGGACGGACGTTATAAACATAAAACACTAGGATATGTGTTTGTTTATATGGTCTATGGAACGAGCAAACCTTAACCGGACATTTTTAGGACTAGAAATCCCATCTGGATTAATATGTTTGGTCTCTAAAGGTAGATGTCGGGAAGAAGAGGAAGTCTCATTCGCCTACTTTTGTGGATCTCATTGTAGGTATCAGGAGGCAGGGGAGGATGGGGCAATGTTGTGCCTGATTGCAGTGTAGCCTATGTCATATCGGCAGGGGTGGATTTATTGAAACGTAGAACACTTTTACTGAACCCACACTATATTTATGGCAAACGGTTCACAAAACAAAGCTTTAATTGTGTGTTGTTTCAGTCCAGAGAGATCTTCATGGGGCCAATGAAAAACCATGCATGCATACAAATACGCCTCGGCCTGCATATTGGATGCATCATGAGTCTAGACCAGTGGTCCCCAACCCGGTTCCTGGCGATCTACCGTCCTGTAGGTTTTCATTTCAACCCTAATTTGGCACACCTGATTCTACTAATTAGCAGCTCAACGAGATCTCTAGCCGTTGAATGAGGTGTGCTTTCTTCGAGTTTGAGGGAAAACGTACAGGAGAGTAGATCGCCAGGAACAGGGTTGGTGACCACTGGTCTAGAGGATTAGAGCCGAGGTCAGATTTAATTTAATTTGAAAGCGGTACAATTTTTGTATGACATGGAACTGGTACCCACACACTTTCTTGTAAGAGGGACGTGGTATCAGTTGATTTTCTCTAAAATTCCTCTTTTTTTACAGTGTCCATTTATACAGCTTTGCAAGGCCAGTTCCTTAACCTTTATAGAACACTGCCATCCTACTCCCAGTCATTAAGTCCCATAAATACATTTTTTCGGTGGGCATGCTGGTGGAGAAAAAAGATGTTCAGTTATCCTGTTAAGGATTTTTTTTTTTTTAAACTGCATTCTGGTTCATTCCAGAATAAATATACAATCAGCACTAATTTTTCGTAATTAAAATTATGGATATTCAGGTGGGGATAGTTTGATACCTTGCTTGTTATTGGAGCAGTACCTACTCGCTCGATATAGGACGGAGATGTTTTTTTGTGTATAATATTGAATAGAATCTCCTGAAATAATTTGCACCCACAGAGACTCATTTCAGGGTCGCGCCGTAATCTCACACGTCGCCTACGGATCGTTTGCGAGGATTCGTCCCCCTGAAGAGTTTGCAAAGATCACGCCTAGGTGTGCAATTTGTGCGCCGTTTTAATGAAAAGTATAATGAATACAGCAAAAGTTCTGCGCTCCATGGCTTTTATTAGCATACTAAAGTGATTGGAAGTGGGGAGAAGAAAAGGCTTCGACTTCATACAGAAACTCCCCCCTGACAGGTATTGTTCTGCTTTGAAAATGACAGTAATTTAACCGGGGCTGGATGCAATTTCACATTCCTTTCAGAGTAATCCTGGAAGGGAGCGTGACGAAGGGAGCGTGACTAAGCGGGTTCAGAATGAACCGTATCTCCGATTTTCTCACTCGGGTAGGAACACAAATCCAACTTTGTCACATTCGGCTAACGGCGCGGAGGAAAGTAGTCTAAAAAATAGATGGATGGCAAAAGGCTTTAGTTTGCATGTTCTTATGAAGAACTTATTTAATTTAACCTACAGGAATGCTAGTTTCACTCAACATGAGGCCGTCGGCCAGGAAAATAAGTACAACTCATAATTGTGTCCATCCGTCAGGTTAATATACAGCCAGCGCTCGGCGAATCGTGTGGATTTGTATCTGCGGCTGCAGCAGTCAGTGTAACAGCAAGTTGTTTGTACGTAATCTCCAGGATATTTAGGTTCAGCAACTTCAGTGTTATACTCTTACGGCTGCTGCGGCTGTGATTTCAGATTGGCTAATCGATCTTGCCTCTCTCTCTTGATTGGCTAATCGATCTCTCTCTCCCTCTCCCCACACTGCTGTGAATCGGAACGGCGGTAAAGATCACACGCTGGCACCTCGACATTTGGCACACAGGCCGCAAGTGATTGGCCAGGTATTATTTCAGGTAGACGCGCTGTTGTGCAGTGATCAGCTTACAGTACTTCACCATTTTGTGATTATTTACTTTCTTATCAGACACCTTTATCTTGCGTTGTAAAGGCCAATATGTACTTGTGGATATTTGCTGAAGAAAGGCAGCTGAAGTGCCTTGCTCAAGGGTAGGCCTACAACAGCAGTGTCATAATAAAGCATTCAGATCCGTGCCCGACTTGGCATTGATGTTGCAGCTCTCCTCTCTAGCCACAGTACCACTCACATAGAACTTGTGATTAAAAGAAAATGTTTCATTTTGTTGGACCATGTAAAGACTTTTTCAGGAAGATTAACATTTTGTGCGTCCAATTAATTATTTTCCACGTGTTTTATGACATATACTGTACTCGCATTGACTCAGTTGCCAAAATACATCGCCTTTACTTCAAGGCCAACTAGTGTCACACCTCAGCATAGCCTCTCTGTCAAGTAATTGAGTGGTAGCCCTCAAACCTTTGTGTGAAGATATCTGATATGACACACTTACCAGACACCCATTTTACAGAAACGTACTTCACTGAAGTGCTTCTTCTTGTGTTTGTGTGCATGTGTGCTGTTATGATTTGTGGTTTTTCTTGTGTTGGTGTGCGTGTGTGCTGTTATGATTTGTGTTTTTTCTTGTGTTGGTGTGCGTGTGTGCTGTTATGATTTGTATATTAGACGTATGCATGTATTCTCAGTGCGTTTTTGCCTGTTCGTGAGACTAGGCTGAGGAACATGTTCTTCGACAGAAACGGGTTTGAGATTTTATAGTTGTAGCTTTTAGTTATTTATTCTTTCAAAGTGTATTTCAGGGTAAACTTGAACTTTTTTTCAATTTGGCTTTGTGTAGTCAGACACCAAAGATAATTCAAATGGAATAAATGTCCTGACACATAATGCACACTGTAGTGCAGGGGTCGGCAACTCCAGGCCTCGCGGGCCGGTGTGTATGCATGTTTTTACTGCCACCAGTTACCACGGCTCAATCAGCTAATTAGTCATACACACAATCACCGATTCACTCCTAAATTACAGAATGATAGAACGCTACAATACACGCATACCGGCACAAGAACATTCCACAGCTGCTGTTCATATCGCGGATATGTAGATTAAAATATCAGATCATGTAAACGATTGGGCTAATTAAATAATTGGTAACTGGTGGCAGCAAAAACCTGCATACACACTGGCCCGCGAGGCCTGGAGTTGCCGACCCCTGCTGTAGTGTATCTGTGCTTCATTATCAGTATTGTGACAAAGCTGATAAACACACACACACACACACAGGTACACACACAAACAAACAGCATGCTGATTGCCTGGTTTCTTTAAAGCAATCAGTGTTCCTCATGTGAAAGGAGGAGAAACCCAGTACAGACGAGGCTCTTCGTGAAGGTCAAATTAGCTTTGCTTTGTCTTCTTCTCCAGCTTATTAGCTCCCACCTGTGAGGCCGTAAACCTTTCGTGGAGCCGCTATTGATGTCCAGCAGAGGCCAAGCGATGGCGCATCGTGGGGTGCCGGAATACTGAGGGTTTTGGAGGGAAACGGCTTAGCTTCACAGTCAAAACATCAGGAGTTGAGCTTTGCCTTCATTTGTTTGTGTGTGTGTGTGTGTGTGTGTGGCGGTGAGGGTGTGTGTACGCATGTGCGCGTGTCTGTGTGTGTGGCGGTGAGGGTGTGTGTACGCATGTGCGCGTGTCTGTGTGTGTGGCGGTGAGGGTGTGTGTATGTGCGCGTATGTATGTGTGTGTGTGTGTGGCAGTGAGGGTGTGTGTTTGTTTGTCACACAAAGCAATTTCCTCTGTTTATACTGCTCGTTTTATTTAAAGGAGTATTTATTTTTATTTTTTTGTAGTGATATATAATTGTTATATATCAACTGCTGCTTACAGGTATGACTGAGTATTGTCTGCCATGCTCTATAACCTGTCCCAGTCATTCACAGAAGCGAGCCTTTACTGCCAGTGCTTGAGCAAGAGCCTTTCATTTGTGTGCATGGACAAACACAAGCCCTTTGAAAATCTAAGCGGCTTTCCAGCATACAGTTCTCCTGTCACTTTAGAAGAGAAAAAAGACTTGCGTGGAAACTGTCAGGCGACTGTTTGTTTGTGGTTTCTGCATTGTGGTGATTTTCGCTGTTCAGAAAGCTTTTTTTCCCCCCTTTTTTTAATCAAATCCAGTGTACAAGTCACAATATTTTATGTTGAATACTCGAATATGAAAAGCTCAACTGATGAGAGTTCTCCTTCAATGGTCATTTACAGCACAGAAACACCCACCCACACTCTGGCTCATTGTGCTAGTTGAACCTTTTCAAATAAATCTTTTCACAGTGGCGTCGCTTTCTGACTTACGCGCTGGTGCTGCCCCTGCTGGTTGAGCCAGGAATTGCCAAAAACAGATCAGATGGTGTTGTGCAGCCCTCAGTGGATATGCATGCGGTCATTACATTTCACTTAAAGGCAGGGCCGGATTAAGACCCTTAGAGGCCCTAAGCACTAAAAAAAATGTGTTGCCCCCATACATTTGTAATTCAAAATATAAACAATAATAAACCATAAAATAAAATTTTATTTATCGAAAATTCATTAAATTTTGAAAATGGCTATAAATTGAATTAATTTAATAATTTAAATGGTAAATTCGGCTATGAAAAATTTCTGAGGTGCCCCTCCTTCCCTTGATGCCCTAAGCACGTGCTTATTTTGCTTATAGGGTTAATCCACCACTGCTTAAAGGACACTGTTCTGATCTTTGGAGACCCATAATTCTTTGTTCTCCATATCAAGCACCGCTCCCAGTCCGCCACACTTCAAAGTGTGCTCTGGAAAAGTTTCCTCTGGAGCGATATATGTATATATGTAATTTAGTCTCGTCTGTTGTGAGATCAAATGCAAATACCAAAGATGAACTAAAAAGTGAACCATTTTGATTTAAAGCAGGTATTTCTTATGTTTTCATTCATCCTGGGTTGCTATAGGCACCACTGTTTACGGTTACCGATACTTAATCTTTGTACATTGAAGGCAAAATAGTCTTGCATTGTTTGTGTGAAATGAATGTTGCAAATACAATTTTTTCTTAGTCAGGCTCATGTTTAACATTTTAATAACGGTTATATATATGAAACATTCATACACAAGTAGGTGTAGTTTTAATGTGTTAAACTTGTCAGTAATGATAATGTCCAGTTCTGAGGTATCTGATTACATTTGTATCAATACCAATTATGGCCAGCGGAGGTCACTGCTACCCCATAGGTACACAATATTGTGCCCAAATCTTTTTAGTCACAAAGGATTGCCAGTCATTGGCAATTGTAAATATTCTTTAATAATTTGAATAATATAACCTGCATATAACACTACAAACAAGCATTTTAATTGGTACCTGGACGATCATACCCAGTTGGGTTTGCAAGTAGAATCACTAACTAGGGAACACATTGAAATGAGTCTGAATTGTTTTCAATTTGTCTTCAGATAATGTACCATTTCTACTACAAACCAAAGTAATTATTCCATAAAACAGGGGTATCAAACAAAATTCCCAGGAGGCCACAGTGCCTGCGGAATTTTGAGGAATCCTTTCAATAAGGCTTTGAAAACAAGGTGTGTGGATTCTTTAGCCAATCAATGACTTCAGTGAACCACTGGTGCCTGGAACACCCCGAAAACGCTGCAGTTTGACACCTGTGTCCTTACGTATAAAATACTTTAGTTTTAGGACAGGCTTGTGGGTTTGTCCTTGAACACTGACAGTACCTCACCCCACCCAAGTAGGACATCTAGAAGCATGACAGTTCAGATGGCCCAGGGAAATGGCATTGCTCAGACAGTCATGTGGCAATGACAAATAGAAGTGTAGAAAATGTCACCATCTATAATGGAGTACGGTGTTCTTCCCCCCTCCCTTATAATCCAGAAGAAAACTGCCTGTTGTAGAAATTCTTAATGCAGTGGTTTACATACTCAGCCCTGGGGACTCACTGCATGCAGGTTTTTTGGCACAACCAATATCCAGATGAATTATGGTTGCAGAAAACACGTTTAACATTTAGATGTAATTTTGTGCTTTCGGTTATTCTAACAATTCAGGTTTGGCTCATTTGTCATTGAAAACATGTTCAGCACTTCGGACGCCACTGATTTAACTCGTCTAATTGAATCGATTCAATTACAGGTTTGAAAGAATCATTTACCATATAGCCCAGTAAGCCCACTACAGAAAATTAAAGCATTAGTTGATCTTACAGATTTTAAACTCTTGGGCTGTGAGTACGGGATGCTCATCATGGCAAGCAGGTATTTCTGACGTGGCCTTTGGAGGGTAAATCATCTTGGCCAGGACACTTGCAAATGATTTGTGATCAAGAGGTGTCTCCTGGATAAAAAGGTTAAAGAAAAAGTGGCTTAAGAACAATTAACAGATCCTTACAGTGGTACTGTGTCTGAATCGGAGCCCTATCTACTGCGTCCTGTGTACTGCATGCATACTGTTTAGTGACATGCAGTATGCAAAAAATGTCCTCCATATCAGCAAAAATCCAGGGATATTAAGAACACAATTTTTTGAATTATCACATACTTAACAGCTTTTTAAAACGTTATGCTCAAGAGTAGGCAAGGCAGGTGCGCTGATTGAGACACGGCCTGGGTCTCCGGGATCGGGTTCCACTTTTAAACCCCCTGTTCTCTCCTCTTTCAGATCAGCAGGTGCTGCAGTTCGGCACTCTGGTGAGCACGAGCAACACTTACGAAGCCTGCGATCCTGCAGAGGGGAGGCGGCCTGTGACAGTGTTGACCAATCAGCCGCTGCTCTGGAGCATGGGAATACGCCGGAAATAGGGCACAGAACCCAGAGCTCTGAAAGGGGACCACGGCCTTCAAACCACTCGTGCCTTCAGTCGCCTTAACCGCAGATAGACATCGAAAGACACACTTCATCCATTCATTTATTTATAAACACAGCCAAATAAAAAATGTACACTGAATGTAAAAATCACAAAGCGCATCAACCCATGCGGCTCGTGTCTCCGAGCGTCTGCGTCATGTCCGTCGGTCATCGGGAGAGGGATTCAGCCACCACTGGAATAAAAAAAAATTATCATTTTTAAAAAATGGACTTCACTTATAAATAAAAAAATCCTCAGACTTACAGAAGGGAACATTTGATTGTACTGTATATTATATAAGGCTATATGATCATAGTTTTTCTTAAAATTTGACGTGATCCTAGCAGAATGAAAAGCGGGTGATGTTTAATTACAGAAAGCATATTCTATGAATACAACCATAACCAGCGCCAATTAAAATGTTCAGGAGAAACGCGTATGCAGTGGTTATACCGGGAGGGACGAAAGTGGAACCTTGTTCTGCATGGGAACCCCCATCAGTGTACCTGGTGTGCTCTGGACTTTATAGGAGGGTAAAGTCCAGCTCACACCATGGACACTGATGGGAGGTGTAGTCCAGAGCACATGCATTGTATACCTTGAACACAAATGCACAATGAAATGGGTTCTTGCTCCTAATCTTTGACAGGCCATGGAAAAGCTTATCAGTCTCCGTTTAGTCAATGCCGATTGACGAGACTACTTTTAGGTCCAAGATGGAAGCCTGCCCTACAGGCAAAAGAGAATTTAGCTGGAGGATAAACATCCACTTAGTTCCCTTGTTCCTTCAATTTATTGCTGCCTTGGTGACATCACTTCACAATTGGGTGTAGGGCAAACTTTGGAATTGACCCTAAGTTTATTCCCTGGATCCAACCAATACCACTGATTGATAGCTTATTTTCACTGCTCCCAAAAACCGATATAGCCACTACATTGTGCATCCTCTAGATGAAGTGTAATCCATCGAGTGGAAAGAAGAAAAAATAATTTGAATAAACATACTAAGTTTTATTTCTGTAGCACTCATAAAAAGATTAAACGGCAACCCTTACCCAGGAGTATCGATTTAAAAATATATATTTAACTACTCACACAATGATGTTGTTGATGGGGATGTGAATGAGTTTTACGAAAAATCCGATGAATCCCATAATGGCAAAACCAATTGCTGTAGCCATGGCGATTTTTTGGAATTCTGAAAAAAATTTGTAGAAGGGAATTGCATTACAAATGGCTTACATATACCTTAAACATACTCTACATTGTGAATTTACATACATGTTTGTTTCAAAATAACTGACGTGGCACAAATATTTAAAACTACTGAGTTTATATTTACCACAGCAGCAGTGCGTTTATCATCTGCTCACTATTATACAACCAGTGCGTGCCACGGTCGAATCAGAACGCGCTGGGTTCTAGAATATTGAGGGTCCGATTTAAGGCTTATTAATCTATTACTTGAATTGTCCACACCTATTATTCTTAAGAGTTGGGTTAACGTAGCTTACCTTTTCTATCTGGCTTGGTACACCGCTTCACGAGCCGTATCGAGTCCTTCACAAACTGACGGCTAGGCTCCACAAAGTGCATTATTTGGTCCATGGCGGTTACGTTTATTTTGCTGTAAAAGATCACCAGTGTTCTGAATTGTACGCAGCCTTACTCAATTCATATAAACCACGACTTTGTGCCAATTTACACTTTCCTAACTTTATACTGGGGAACAAAACTTGGAATATATACACTTCCAAGTTAGCATGCTTGACACGGAGCTAATGGCTCACTGGCAAATGAACACCAAGCCTTGCCAATATTCAGTTCGTCTGTTCAAGAAAGTTCTTCGACAGAAGAAAACCACTATATCAGCCAATACAACTTTAAAGCTAATTCACGTTAGCAAGAATGTTTTCTAACGGATAGCATAGTTATTTTACTAGATATTGCAAATATTATTTACCTGTGTTAAGCGATGAAAACGTCTCTGCTGTCTTCAGCTCGCCTGCCTGCTCATAAGAAAAGCCACGTACACTTCTAACCACTTAAAATGTCACAGCTGACGTATGTTTCAATGTTGACCCGGAAGTTGTTTTCCCGTTACACACACGTCAGTAGTTCTGAATTAAAGATGGTGGAGAATCTAGCAAAGACCATCCACGATAACGATGTATGCAAATTCGGACACAGCCTGCATGTAACCCAATGTTTAAGGAAGAAGGCTCGATTCCTAGAACTGCTATTCATTTTAAATAATGGCCCTGCAAATACAGGTATGTAGGTAGGGTGCGAGTAGAAAGAAGTATCTTTTGAAGAATAGCAAACGAAGAAAACTCATAAATTAATCCTTTTTATTGTACACTCAATTCAGGGTGACACTACTGAAGCTATCAGCTACTATTGTTGTTATTATTAATTTACGTATTGCCATAAAATATTTAGATAAATTTATAGTTATAAACAAAAGGGTAATTCCAAGGGTAAATATTCCCCCTCAACAAAATGTAACACTGATATGTCCTAATAAAATATGCATTGCACTCGCCCTACAATCAAAGTACAACTATACAATACTGTCTGATTAATGCACTTTGCTGTGAAGTAAGTAAACAAAAGAAGGACATACACATTTACCATAAAAAATAGATTTTTTAAGTCATTTTTGATTGAATGTATTCATTAATCAGAATACATTCAATCAACAAATTACTAAAAATAAGAATAAATGTATCTGCACTAGCCTACTTCAGTTGTGTGGACTTCCATCAGTGTACAATGATGTGTGATTGACGGTTTCAGGCTCAGAGCGAATTGCTTTGGTCTGTATTACTTCATCGCCATTATTAACCATAAACAAGAGCAAGTCTATACAAATATTATTATAAAATTTGTGATAAAAACAAATAAGTGATACAAAATATCCACTTCTATTATAGAAGACTGACAATATATTGTAGCAGGTTTTTCCTGCATGTTTACATCACTATCTGCTAAACAAAACTTAATACAGAATTTTTCTGTTATAGAAAATGGGCTGTCAGAACACTACACAAAGCAAGGAAACCGTTGACAAGACCCCAGAGATACTACTAATGATACTACCAATTATGCAATAATGATAATTATTACATTTCACTATAACATTCAGTTATATTTAAACTATTTAAAAACTGCACCCCTGCCATAAGAATCAGTACAGGAATGCAGAAACCCCTTAATTTGGTGACTTTACATACCATATCTTAAGTTAAGTGTATACCCTGGAATGCCAATAATATAATAAGGACACAGTGCATCTGGAATCAGAGGTGGAGTACGCTGTCCAAGGGTCAGAAAGTAAAAGTCCTGCCATGGGTTTCTTCCACCCATGAACTCAAGACAGCTGATTTCACTAATTAGATCTACCGCCTGGCTGAAAAAGTGTGCTAATTAGCTAATTCAGGTGATTGCAAGAAAATAGAACAGGGAGGACTTTTAATTTCTGACCCTGAATTTTCCACCTCTGCCTGGAACTGAAATGTTTGAGATTCAGTCTGTAAAACAGCTGATGTTGGTGCAGAAACCAAGGCGCCGGTCAATATGAAAAGCCCAGCAGAGCACTGCAAAAATGTCTGTCTTAACAAGTGTTTTAGTCTTGTAATAAGACTTAAAATCTTATTTTTTTAGCTTGTAAATTACTTTTTGCTTGACAGATGAAATTATCTTACCCCACTGGCAGATAGTTTGTCTTATTTAGCAAAAAACTAACAGAAATACGATTGTAAAGTCTTGTTAAGATTTGGTTTTTGCAGGGCAGATTGAGGTCGTCTTCCACTTATGTTGGAAAGCAGCATGCCTTTCAGTCCCATGTAATTCCCAGCATCTGGCAGCTGAGCTCCCATAGTTTCTGCGCCATGACGTCATCCCGCGCCGCTCTGGTGCTGGTTGCCTGGGCGCAGTCACTGTAAACAGGAAGGATGAGGAAGCGTTACTGTGAGGGTGAGCCACACTGAAAACACGCGGCGCGTCCACAAAAAATAATCTGATCTTTGACTTCCTGAGACCCGGCACAAAATTTAAAAAATGTGTTTTTGACATAATACAAAACACTTTTTTGGAGGTTATACTATTCAAATGTTATTCACGAAAGCGCAGCTCTTCTGTTAAAGTGTATCACAGGTATTTCTCTGCAGCATGATTGATAGTTATTTATTCTATTATTTTAGTCATACATCAGGCAGAGTGGAACAACTTAACAAGCAATATAAAGAAGGAAATCTTTTCCATTTGACATAGCAAGCACATACCAATTAGTTGGGTGACTCAGGGAAAATTTGTAGAGGTGCGTCCAACAAAATACTTTCCCTCGGTTTAAATTCCTCACATAATAACCACTGGTGCCATTTGAATGCTACGCTACCAGTCTACCTGTAGTACTGCCCACATAATAACCACTGGTGCCATTTGAATGCTACGCTACCAGTCTACCTGTAGTACTGCCCACTCTTGTTCTCCAGCTCGGGAGCAACTGCGCAGTAGATGGAGGTTTGAGCGCCTTGCACGGCCGTCTTGGTGAAGGGCTTCGCTATCGAATAGGCCATCTTGAGCGGTGTGCTCAGGTGTCTCGCCAGTTCTGTCTGCACGACCCCGGGATGGACAGCGTACACCATCACGCCAGTGCCTAGCAGAAAGAAAGAACGTCTACTGTCATCGCTGTGCTATCGTGCTAGGATCAACCATTACAGTGTAGACCTACATTGATCCTTGCAACTGTAAAAACAGAATACTCAGAAGAGATATTATATAAAAAAAATTTTTTAAATGGGGAGCACTGTGAAAAGTAAACCCCAGAGAAGATTTTTGACAGGATGTACCAACCATTTATAAATCATCCCTGCACAGTCTACTACAAGTACAGACAAGTGCCCTGATATAAGTGATCAAAGATACAGAGCCAGAAATACAAGGAACTCTCAACTCATGCAAACGACAACAAAAGCAATTCAAATCAGGAAATGATAAATATTTTGGCGGTCAAAACAAGTCTGTACTTGAGAAAGATCAGTGTTCTGTTGCACAGCCACATATGTTGTAATACTTTCACAATGGCTGGTATGTTCGTTTTCCCTGTGAAGCTTTTGGACCAAAGGGCAAATAATAAATACATACAGACTATGCCCATCACAAGCCCCAGGTAGAGGAACGTACAATCATAAAATATATAACCATGGCGGTGGGAGTGCTATGGAGGTAGGGATAAGAGGGGAACCAAGATTCAGTCTGAAGTGACTTCAGGAGGGGTGTGGCGTGAGCACACACCCCTCCAGAAGATTGTAGACAAATTTCATGACGATGGTGTTTCTTCAGATAATGCAGAGCCCTCATTCTGCAGAATCAGAATTATTCTACCCCCTATCCGGAAGTACCCCCCCGCTAATCTCACCTTCCCAATTCACCTATCCGGAAGTACCCCCCCGCTAATCTCACTTTCCCAATTCACCTATCCGGAAGTACCCCCCGCTAATCTCACCTTCCCAATTCACACAAATATTGGCTCCCGGGGAGGACGTTTTTTGCGTCCTTTATTTAAGCTCTCTCTAGAGCAGTTCACCAAGGCTGTGTCTTCGGCCCGCTTTTATTATTGCCCTAAACCCACGATGTGGGACCTCTCATTAATTCTGTGCCCTTTTTAATCACATCCTCAGTTGGATAAAATTCCTTTCCATATCTGGTCTCTATATTTCACTTTCCTTTATATACTTCTATTGATCAGTCCACACACTTCTAGTCTATAAACATCTCTCCCCACTTTCCCATATTTTGAGACCAAAGCCAGGGGTTCAATTGAGATTCCTCCTTGTCTACCCCTCATAATGTTTAATTCATTAAAACATTATGTAGCAGCACACGTAACCCCAGGAACACTGGTTGAATTAAACCCACTCTACTCCTGCTGCTGATCAATCAGCTGATAGCCGGCTTGCAAATCCTACAAGGTTCTATTATTCAATGTACTTCCAATCAATCAATATTTAAGTTTTTATTTCCTCACGTAACAGCCCTTGGGATTGGCTACTCACCTTGCAGCCTCTTAGCCAATGAGTGTGCACAGAGGATGTTGGCCAGCTTGCTCTGGGCATACGCCTTCCTGTCATTGTATGTTTTCTCACTGTTGATGTCATCCAGATTGATTGTGCCCCAAAAATGGGCCACGGAGGAAAGGTTAATGATTCTGGCAGGTGCAGACTTTTTAACCAGATCAAACAGCAGGTGCGTAAGCAGGAAGTGACCTGAAGGAACAGACAGGACCATTATATGTGTGCATGTGCTATGGTACTTCAAAGCTATTTGCATGTCTTTGTTTCCTTTTAATACAGATTTAGAAAATAAAATGTATATCCTGTTTATTTTTTTTGCTGCAACATTCTCCATTAATTCAGGCGAGTCCAAAACGTGTTGTCAGCCACTGCTTCTTCCCAGTATTCTGTCCAAAAAGGGTGCGACTTTTGTCGTCTCAACTTGTACCAGTGTGCCGTGTGTACCTTACCGTGGAACGTGCGCAGGGTACCAGTACATGTTGATTTTAAGCGGCAGCAAAGGTTGTTCTGAGACACACACCCAGGGAAAGTGCCGTTTGGACATTCCAGTCATTTATGACGGAGCCAGGAAACATATCAGTCTTATTTACCTTGTTACATCCTGCTACATATTTTTCCTATCTGGTATGCAGGTTAAATACACATGCAACACAAGTATGCATACGTTTCCAGAGAACGCTCCCTAGAGGCCACTGTATAATGAACAGAGATCCCAAAAGAAAATGGCTAATATGATATATATATTTTTTATGTCCAGAACTGACACAGGGGAAAATGGAAACCAATTGAGACTAAAATCTGTGAGTAAAATGTCCTCAGGATCTGCAATAAAAGCTAAAGAGATGCAACACAATGCATCTTCGAATTCAAGAACACTCACAAACCTCGATAAGCCCTACTTCCTTCTCCAGTCCATAATACCAAAACTATGTCTAGACAAATTCTTTCTGAACATCTTTGAATAGGTGAGAGCATTACTTTTGCACAATTACAATACAATTTGCCAAATTAGGCTAATTTAAATACAAAGGACTCTAAACAAAGCCCCTTTAAATTATCTAGTTGGCACGGCTTTCTACAAAGAAATAAATAAGGTTAATATTTATTTGAATCCTTCTATATAGGTCAATGCCTAATCAGTAGAAAAATCCTTTAACCTTTGTACTGGGCGATATGTAGTCAAGAGCCAACTTTGCTGTTGTTCCCTGTGTACTAAAGCTTCTCATACCCAAGTGATTGACACCAAACTGCATCTCAAAGCCATCGACCGTCTTGGAGAAGGGACACATCATGATCCCGGCATTGTTGATGAGGATATTAACCTGCTCCTCCTCTGGGAAAAGAGATGAACATTTTCATTCATCCATCCAAAACTATTCCTTCTAACCCTTAGGATACAGTAAGATATATAGAAATATTGACTCTATATTAATGTGGATATATATATATATATAATTGTAATTGTATTATGTAACAGATGTGTGATAAAACTGTAAGCATTCAAAAATATGAAAACATTAGAACGAACAACATTGTATGCTAAATTGAAGTCTGTATTGTCCACTTAAAGGATGTATCAAAAGATATGGACAAAAAAAAGTCCACACACTAAAAAAAGAAGAAGAAAGTAGTCACGGGAAGTCGTAGTCACGACAGACTAAGCACGAGACCGTCAGTTACTGGCCTGTCTGTGGGACTTACCTTTGTTGATTACCTCAGCGAATTCTCTGACTGACTTGGTGTCGGCTAAATTGAGTTTCTTGATAACGATGTTCTGGTTTCTGGAATCTTCTATGATCTCTTTTTGAGCAGCCTCTGCCTTTTCCATATCTCGGCAAGCCATGATGATCCTGGCTCCTGAGGGGAAAAAGCATTAGGTAGCCAAAATGCTCTAGAACAAGTCACGGTCGATCAAAAGCAACCTGTCATCCAGAGCATAGCGAGCCATCACTACACACACGGGGAAACTGGTTACGCATGACTAAATCAAGCATTCAGTAGCCTACTGTTTAACACAACGCCAAATCAGCTCAAATAATTTGTTCAGCAATATAAAAGCTGTGATTCTTCTATTCTGATGAATCTTGCACTACCTCTAACCATTTCATGGTTCAGCCACTCTGGTCGAAAATTAAGTTATCTACACACACACACTAATAGTAAATAGATAATCACACGTGAGGACAGATCAGCCCACCTGCGTTGTGGTTGAACTCCTCTTTTAAAGTACTATAGGATTAAGTGAACTTCAGCCTGTTCTAATGCCTGTTCTGTTGCTGTCGTGCTTTTATTATATAACTTTATTTTAGTCGTGTGTGCAAGACATACATGGTTGGATTCCTATGAGGTTGTGCATGTCTTTTTGTGCAGGCCAGGCCATGCTATGTTAACATATTAATTGTCTCAAAGAAGAATTGCTATTAAGTGCTGAAACGCAGAGTCAAATGGGATCCCTCGAAAGCGCCTGGAATAAATTAGCTGTCGGCATAGCCTACCTCTCTTTGCCAGATCCTTCGCGGTTTCTTTACCAATGCCAGTGTTGGCCCCAGTGATAATGACCGTTTTACCGTCGAGTCGCACATTGGAGGACCACCGTCCACGGAAAATGTTTCTAGGAAAAATAAGTGGAGGGGAACAAATCTATATTATAATTAAGAGGCAGGCAAATAACTTTTAAATCAAAATTTAAAGTACGATTAAAATATAGTAGTATAGGCCAAATAGACAGTAAAATAGACAGTATAGGGCTACATATCTTAAGGTCACGTTTCCAGTGCTGGCAAAATGTTGTTGCAATTAAAATGGCACTAGACTAATTATATTTTCCCAGAGATATCCGAGATTACGAAAATAACAATTTCATTTTTCCGAAGTTGGATTTGTGCCCCCGGCACAAATGATCTCTGGCTGTTTATACTCATTATGATTAGCCATTTAAGGTGTTCAGTTAAGAACATTCTAATGCTGATGTAACAATTACTACTGATCATTGAAATAAATGAAGTTCTAGAACACTGACTTAGAATTAAAATATATATATAATAATACATTCCATACACCTACTCTTCAAATGTTACATTATGTGGAACTAATGAGAACTCCGCTATCAAGCCTGCACATATTGTTACTCTAACTACAAATCGCAGTGGATCAGTCTCTCTGACAGGCGTAGGTAGCCTAGGTTATGTGCTGTCAAAAGCAGTCGTGAAATTAAATTAAATTAAGTAACAGAAGAGGCTATCTAAAACTTTAAGTATTTACGAAATGTAGATCATAACCTGTGTTACGAGAATGCGCGCTTGGCTGTTGTCTACATCTACGTAGCCTACCTTATTGAGCTCATTTTTTAAATGAAGCGATGCTGTCCAAGTCACTAAAAATGTAGGCTGTAGATATAGATTGTAGACTTCTACGAATACACTTTCCTGCCTTGCTTTTGATAGTGAACAACTGCTGATGTCATGGTGGAGCGTGACAATGTAGGCGTGATCCGGGGCTTTTGCGGCGATGTCGTAGTAAATGGATTTGGGCGTGGTGTTCAACACGCCAAACTGGACAAGAATAAGATTAAGGTTGGGTTAGCCGGTTCGGGATAACAAATGGTAGGTTTAGCAAAGATTCGTTTCAAGTTGCCAGCCAATAATCTAAGGAGCACGTAACTATACGGTTAGCAATACGGGAACTTTTACGGAAGTAGATTAGGCAATATGCGGGTAACCTCTATTCAGTTATTATGAAAGTGCATCGTCATCTTTAAACTAATTTGCCTCTCGTAGGCTATTAGGAATTTGAAAAACCCGAACCGATAGATAGGCTACTTACCTGCTCCCATCTTGAACTCATTGAATGCAAGTTTATATTTAACAGATGAATAGTCGATAACTACCTACGATAGGTTGCTAAATTTAAATGCATGATCACAGCTTTGACATAGGCATACAGTTAACTGTAAGGTAGGCTAATGTTTGTATTGGTGGTTTCATTTAGGCAACTAAACTATGAGAGGTTATTGACAAGGCAACGCTGGTCATGGAAAATAATCTATGGTGAAGCATGAAAAAAATTATACACAATATGGGTTTTATAGTGCAATTCATTCATTCGTCCACTAGATGTCTGCAATGTCAACATTGTGTGCACAGCAAAGTCAGAACCGAACAGTGCATGTGTCCGGTTTTCCAACAGATGCTTTCTGGTTACTGGTTAGCCTACTCCAGAAACCAAACTGTTGGCTCACATTCCAAACGCAGCTATTCTGTTGTACACTTGAACAGGGTATAGCCTACTTACACAGTGATGGGATTCCATGATGGGGTAGAGTCACATACACAACTCCATTTTTGCACTTTTTGTGATATTTCTGCGTGACTGCGTGATGTAGCCTAGTTTTCTCCTCAGAAAGGGTTAAAAGGGGGAGGTACCCGAAAGAAAAGAACGATGGTGGCGGCGTTTCTGAAGAGGTGTTTGTATTCGTACTGGCGTGAAAGTATCGCTGAAGTTGACCGGAGACCTACCGACGACGGTTTCGTAGGCATGACATATATATATGGGCATGACAGTTTTTTTGGTATAGGATAGCTTCCCTTTTGTTATGCCATTTTGTGTTGTTTTCTTTGAAGACCGTCTGTTCGTGGCGTGCTAAGGACTCTGTTACACCTGCTGTTTGACGCCCGCCACATCCTGTGCGCCCTGCTTTTTTTTTCTTTCTTCTTCTTTGCTTATTTTTTACGTTTCGATAAAAAACAACCTAAACTAAAAACAAGACGTCTCGGCATCAGGCCGGCAATAGGGCCTCAGATCGAGCTGGTCGAGATCGGACATCCAGTCGTCTGCCTCCCTTTGCACCTCTGACACGATGACTCCTTTCTCCCAAGACGGCTGGTAAGAGGGGAGAGACTCCTGTTTTTATTTTTTTTTCGGTTTGGGTTTTGTTTAGCATCTTCATCGTTTTTCACTGCACAACATACATTAGGTCCCTGTTAGACCTTTGTGTTCTGGCTGCACGGAATAGTCTTTGGGGTGGGAAATCGGTAGCTAGGAGGGTAAAGACGGGGTAACGTCAGCCTAAACTGTCACTCTGGAAATAATTGTGATGTGTATGGCAGATGAGTCCAAAATTCATGATAATTCTAGCTATGGCTTAGTAGGCTAAGTGTGAAAACAAGTTGATAAAAGTGGTTGGATTAAAGTCCAGAGTATTCCATCTTGGTCATTTCAACATTAAAATATTCCAATACAATTTTTTTAGAAAATGGAACAAAGAAAACCTGACAATTTATTGACATTGATTTTATATAATTTGGATATGGGTGATTCAGTTTAATTTTTAACCATTATTTTGGACAAATCAACGTCCAATATGTGTGATAGGACTACAGGAATGTGCTCTTTAACCGTATGACCTGCAGTGCCAGCTCTCGCACAATAATGGTTGTGCATCTGAGTTTGAGTGTTGTAAACTTTACTTTAATTTATCATGAAAACCGTTTGCACAGCATTTCAACTACTTGGGACATGCATTTTGTGATTGAGTTTTTATTTGCACACTTGTTTTGACAATGGTAGCAAGTACATTTTTAAATTTTTTACATTGTAATACACCAACCCACCACACACACACACACACACTTTGGGGGATATTATTATTATTATTATTTTATATTATAGTTTTTTCTATGCTGCTTACTTTGCATTGTTTCTTCTCCTTCTTTCCCTCCCTCCTTTCTCCCCTTCCTCCTCTTCTACTCTAGATCTCACTCATCTACCTCTTATCCTCCCCCCCTTCCTCAAACTGAAAAGAATAGCTACGGCTACATATTCATGCAGATGCATACATATCACACACACGTTCATAGTATGCCTAAAGATGGGGAAAGCCAGTAAATGCATATTACCAATATACAACACATTGTATGTATACATTGTATGCCATGAGGGTGAGAATAATGTACAGCTAGTTTTCCCAATACAAAGGAATCATTAGTTTGCAATATAAGATAAAATATATCATTTAAGAACATGCATTACTTTAGTGTACAAACCTGTATCTGCAAGGTGGTATAACTGGAGAGTCGTCTACCAGGTTTCTGTCATAAGAAGCTAACTATAGCCCACCACAAAATAATGGGGGTCTCAATCAATCCAAATAAATACACATTAAATAATCTGAAGGTTGGGTTCTGAATTCAAGTGTAGGGGATAATCTTTTTTATGATTAATAATAAAAGTGATCATAATAACAATAGGTTATAATAATAATAATGGTCAAGAGTGCTAAAGGTTTTAGATGGGAGGAGAGCCACGGTGCAGTCTCAACTGATGGCTCTGGTCTGCATGGTCAGGTTACCGATGACTACTGTACGGACCACAAAGGCCACTACTGTTGTGCAATTCATCACAAGTCTAATAACAAGCTTCTAGTCTAATAACACAACAAAGTATCTATACATATATTTCATATTTGTTGTGTTATGAGCCCATAAGGCTTTTTCAAAAATGACAAAATGTGAACGTATGCTTCTACTGTTGGGCTAATGCCTTTCTTTTGTGTGGAAAGCTGTTTTTCCAAACGACAGATCTAAAAGAAAGGGAAAAATGCAGTTGGATAAGATTTAAAAATATATATATTTGTAGAAATAAATGATACGTTGAGAAAATACCTCCACTTCTTGCCAACAACTGTCATTGCTTTGCTACCTTAAACATTGCTTGCATCAAATTTGTGTGTATGGCTGTATTGTGTTCTTGTGTTATGTGACTGTTATTGCAAAATATGAAGATTGTAGTGGAGACAGATGAGTAAATATGAGTAAACGCGTATGCTCTGTGTGCATGAGAAGTTTGTCTGATAGCATTATTTTAAAAGATGCCAAATAATTCAAAATCTACCATAGTTACTTTCTTCCCACATATCAGTTGGCGGAGTTTTAGCGGGTTCTTGTTACTGAGGAGAAGGTCAGTCACTGAATTACTTACATATAGCAATGAAAGTGTAATCCCTAACAACAGCAAAAAGGCCCCTGCTCCTACTCCTCCATACAGCAGAACGTCTTCAGCTTCGTATGATTCCAGACTGTCCACCACATCCGAGCACCCTGGCGTGAAGAGAGATTCCATCAATCATCTAACCTGGTCGCGGGGGGGGGGCAGGAGCCTATCCCAGCATGCATTGAGTGAGAGGCAGGAATACATCCAGGACAATCTATCGCAGGGCACACACACACACTCTCTCTCACACACACACACACTCTCTCACACACACGCACACACACTCTCACACACACACTCTCTCTCACACACACACACACACACACACACACACTCTCTCACACACGCACACACACACACTCTCTCACACGCACACACACTCTCACACACGCACACACACACACACACTCTCACACACACACAATTTAGAGTCTCCAATGCATGTCTTTGGACTGGGAGGAAGGCGGAGTACCCGGAGGAAACTCACACGGACATGGGGAGAACATGCAAACTCAGCTCGGAAAGGCCCTCGGCCGGGATACAAACTCGGCAGGATTCAAACTCTGCACCTTCTTGCTGTGAGGTGACACTGCTCACCACTGCACAGTCATTTTCAGATGACACCATTTTATGAGTCATTTAGAATAGAATTGTAGTAGAGCTGATTTACCCAGTTCACTGTGAACTGCATTCAGTGTTCATTACTAGGGATAGCTGCTACTGTATGGGAAGAATGTGCTTTCCTATCTGTTCTGTAGTTACTTCGATGACCTTTCTGTATGCACTTACTATATGTCGCTTTGATAAAAGCGTCTGCTAAGTGACTAATGTAATGTAATGAGTCGCACTTAAACCTAGGCTGTGACCTAATATTCTTCACTCTCCACCTCCTTTCCTCCACTACCACTCCTCTCATACCCAGAAGTATGCAAAACTGCCTGAATATTTCAGTACAAGTATTTGCATGTTCAGTATACAATGTACCTGACATTTTGGTTTGCGTCGAGACATTAATACGTAACCATTAATACGTAATTAAGATGTAATCGGCAACATTAGATGAAAACAAAGATCCCTTTCCGGGGCACGGAGGAGAGGAGGTGGTAGTGGAGAAAAGGTGGGTGTGTTTTTCGAGTATTGGGACACACCCAAGCTGTACGTACAGGACAATGGTTCCCAAACGCTTTTTTGGTGAGGCCTCCCTCTTGGGTAATAGGAAGTTGTTTTTTTTAAGACTGATGCTACTGGAATACATTCATTGTAAACAGTCAGTGACAGTTAAAGGTGTTTGAAATTCAAAGCTATTCCGGTGGTTTCCTGGTTCCCTCAAGGGTGCTGAAGTCATGCGTCTATGGAAGCTGCGGTACATTCCACCGATTGCGTTACAAGTCAAGTCGCCCAATCGCCACAGGTAGGATTACCAGGTGGGGCACTGCCGTTGTACCCCTTGAGCAAGACATTAGAATCCTGAATCACTTCAGTAAATCACCCAGTCGTATAAATGGGTTGTAAGCTGTATAAGTTGACATCTGCTGCTAAATGCCTAAATGTACCGTAATGTAATGCTAGGAGTTGCATGCGTAGCTTTCCTTGCGTTGGACCGGGTGGGCGCACCTGTAATGACCGTACCTGTGACGCTCAACTGGATGTCCCGCTCTCTGTTGAAGTGCCCTACAGGGGCCCTGAGTAAGCAGCGATAAACCCCGCTGTCCTCCGCCGTGAGATTCCGCAGCTCCAAGGTGAGACCGTCGCCTGAGGGACACGCCACAACCTGGGTCAGGTTCACAAACCTCCGGACCGAGTTAGTCCGCCTGTCCCACCGGATTATCCCACTCAAACGGCCTTCAGACACCTGGACAAATGCACACGCTCAATGAGGCCAGGGTGTGCTTTTTTTTTTACCCAATAACAGGAAGGAAGTAACATGTTAATGGTTTTAATTACATTTTAGGCGCCCGAAAGGATCTTCTAGTTGATGCTCACAAAGTACTGGGTTGATTGATCAAATAATTCACAACGTTGAAAGCAAAGACTTAAAGCTAAAATAAATAGCCTAAATCATGTTGGTCTTCAAATACATTTCATGGGTAAGTTTGATCAAGGGGTACCAGACGTCTTTATGAGAAGTCTCTCACCAGATCAAGGTCAGAATCATTTGACTACTTAGCAAATAAAATAGTTTTAAATTTTTTTAATTTAATACTCTATTATGGGAACCAGAACAGCAACCTTGTGAGTTTGTGTCAAAATAGTCTCTCACTTTTAGAAGGTTCTTGAAACGACTCATTTTGGTAAATTGGGTTCATTCTAATTGAAAGTGAAAGGGTTGCACTGCTTAATTGTGTCTAGTTGGATTACAGTAAAAGTTACAAAGTTCTCTTAACTTACCCGGTACCAGCTAACCGCTCTGTATTCCACGCTGTGTGGCTCTGCTTTCACGGGACACTTTAAAAGGGCAGTTTCCCCACACATGGAAGTATTGTCTCCCTCTGTGCTTACACAACACAGGTACAAGAAAACTAGAGAAATGATGGAACAAAATGAACAACAGTTATTGTGATGGATTACTGTAACCTGTGATTGTAAAATTGCAACAATTTGTTTTATCAAATCATTTTAAATAATACATTTTAATCAATAATTTAATTTACCATTTAACTATTTTAAATATCCATACCGTTTAAGTATCCATACTGTTCACACACTTCACATAAGTAGACCGAGTAGACAGTTAATATTTTGTGCATGATAAGCAGAACATAGTCACCAAACTCCACTAAATCGATTCTGACTGATGCCCTGAATATATGCAATATTACAATATGCATTAAATGCGATACTTACAAAGAGTAATTTTCATGTTATATGTTGGTACTGGGGATAACAATGCAATGTCGGATGGTGTAGTAGCTGATCTGTTCTCAAAAGAAAGTTCATTAAGTTTCGGTTTTTATGAAATGCAAAGTGAAAGGGAGATGGGAGAGGCTGCTACACAACATAACGAATGTTATAATCACACAAATGAATGACCGATAAGGTTTTCCTCGGTTGTCTAATCAGCTTGGTGTTTTCCATTTGATTTCAATGGGCAGAAAGCATGCTTCCGGGTTATTCACAATGATTGTTTTGTTCCAAAAGTGTTGGGGAAATATTTATTTAACATATTTTCACAATCGGCTTTTCATATGAAAAGTGAAGACCGTTAATTGAGTTTAAAAATATCATCGGAGAAGTTTAAATTCTCCGTTCACAGCTCAGAGACAAGCGTTTATTCATTAGTTATACATATAAATGTCCTAGTTCAGTCAAGTACCGCATACCAGTTTCGGAGATTAATTATTTGTGTAGGCTATAGGTAACAACACCGCTTGCTTATCACATGCAGTCTTTGAAATAACTAATTGAGAAAGTGAAAGAAACAAAGAGCTCGCTCAAATACGGCTACGGCTGATGGCTCACTTATAAACGCAAGAAAGACGAGCAGAAGCGTGAACTGAAAACTGCCAACAAACTGAGTTCCTTTTAGGCTGTTAAACGTTTTAATGTAAAAGCTGCGTATAGTTTTATATATATTTAGCAATATAGCCTACTTCAATGTTTCGTATATTGATTGAAATAAAACACTTAGACCTACCAGTCTTCCCGAAGTTAAACCAATGGCAGAATAGTGATGTGTCGGTCGCGAACGAAACGGCTCTTAGAGCCGCGAAACTTAAATAAGTATGACTTCCTGATAATGAACGAGAAACGCCTCCGTTTCCTCCTCTTTAAAATCCCCAGGTTCTAAATTAATTTGTCTATTCATTGGGAAGGCAGTGGCTAGCATACGGAAGTAGCCTAACGCTTTTTCAACAAACAAACAAACAAAAAAAAAGCACACAGAAGTGAGATGCTAATAGCTTATAACAAAGCTCCACGTTTGGGTTATTATTTTTTCGTTAGCTTCTCTTTATTTGTGGGACTGGAGCATTTGTGACGATACAACCACTGTTTCTGTGAATGGTACTGTCCCTTATCTTCAGTTACCAGACCGCAGCCAAATTAGGCTACACGTACAGGAAATCTAAACGGGGCGTTTAAAAAAAAAAAATTTAATCGGAAAAAACGGGGACAGTCCCCCTCGCGACTAGACCTCTCTGTTCAGCATCGCCATGTCAGTTAGCCGTGTCATCTCTTTGAGCACCTGGCAGCCTGGATCCTCTCCGCCCTTTGTTCCCTGATGGTTGAACGGCCTTCCTCAGACAAAATGAGTGAACCCTTACCTTTTGAGACGACACCTTTCTCTACATTATCGAGGGTGAATTCGGGTAATGTGGGACAGCTAAGCTCCTGTGTGTTTATTTTCTGTTCTAACAAAATCTAGTCAACAGGAATTTTACTATAGGTTTAGCATTGATGTCATGTGACTGAAATCACAAGATTAATGTTAAGAATATAAATCTGTCATAAATAAGACAATGTTCCTAATTGTTATCAAATTATGTTTGTGGTCTATTCAAGCAACAAAATAAGCATTAAAGTGTTCAAAATGTTTTTTATTTTATTTATTTTTTAAACATTTTTTAGTTGTCCCACTTTATCAAATATGATTGAGAATGTGGGACGGCATGTTTTGGGTAATCTGGGACAGTCATTGAAGTTCTTCAAATGGGGGAAATATGCATTTAGGGACTTCCTGAAGTTTCATACATAGTTATTCAAGGTTTATAAGTCTAATGCCGGTAGACAATGTTCTGTACACACACACACACACACACAGTTTCTCTCTCTTCATCGCTGCCATACCTGATTCTTCTTTCTCAATGTTCTTTGTGTACACACACACACACACTCGCTCTCTTTCTCTCCCTCTCTTTCTCTATCACTGCCATACCTGATCCTTCTCTCTCTCACACACACAGTATTTTGTAGTTGTTCATCATGCACAAATGTGAGAGTCATTAGTCAGCTAAAATATGAAAATATCCATGCCAGTAAACGCCTGTCCCAGATTATCAAATTCAGGCAGAATTTGTTTTTTGGCACAAAACACTAATAGGTGTGGCATGTCTCCTCTGGCTATGATATCTACATTCGTTCTTCTTGTGTAGTTAGAAAACATCTTGGGGATTTCAGAAAGGTCTAATGTGTTGATCTAATGTGTTCGATAGATATCGGAATAAGTCGCAGAAGTCAAAATTGCAAAAAATGTCCCTGATGACCCAAATTCACCCTATTAAAAAAAATGCACCACGACAGTGGCATTTGTATGACTATAGCGGAAACTTTGCCTACCTCTAGTTTTTGTGGTGTGAAATGCACTTTTCTAGGTTGCTTTGGCTAAAAGCATCTACCAAATGATAATCGTTAATTATGCTAGCTAGTAGCTGAATGTTAGCAGTTTGGGGATTCTACACCTTGCTTATGCACTGCAAAAAATGTCTATGCTAACGAGTGTTTTAGTCTTGTAATGAGTCTTTTTCTCTAAAGTGAAAAATAATCGGCTTGTTTTAAGTTACTTTTTGCTTGACAACTGAAATTCTTACCCCACTGAATTTCTGGAAAATCTTGAAAGGAGTAAAACCATCGAACCCAATTGCCAATATTTTTGTCTTATTTAGCAAAAAAGTAATAGAAATAAGATTCTAAATTCTAAATATAAGACTAAAATGCTTATAAAGATTAGATTTTTGCAGTGTTTGTGGTGATCCAATTTTGTGTGCTGTTACTTAACCGTGTGATCCATACGTACCTGTGGGACCTACCTTTTTCATCATGGTTTATTGACATTCTGCCGTGTTGCATGAGCTTTCAAGATATTGAGTTTTACAGACTTTTTAATAAGTGGCAGAAAAAGAAGAAAAAAACATTTTGAACAGAACACACGTACACTTCCAGTGCATAGCCCCCCTCAAATGAAGAAAGCTTGAATACAGGTTAACAAATGCATGGCATTTATTTTTAATACATAATTCATAGTATTCTGGATGCTATGACAATCTAAGTTACAAAAAGATAGGATGAAACCCAAGGTTTTCACTTCACGCCTACAATTCCCAGAGGACGTGTCTTCCCCTGATCACCCCTTACCATGGGTGCGTCCCAATAGTCGAAAAATGCAACCTTTCCTCCTCCACTACCACTCCTCTACTCCGTGCCCCAGAAACAGATCTTTGTGTTTTAATTTAATGTCACTGATTACGTCTTAATTACGTATTAAGGGTTACATATTAATTAATGTCTCAACACAAACCGCAATGTCAGGTACGTTGTATACTGTACATGCAAATACTCGTACTCGAGACGTTCACAGTTTTGCATACTTCCGGGTAGGAGAGGAGTGGTAGTGGGGGAGTGGAGGAAGGGAGGTGGGGAGTGAAGAATATTGGGACGCAGCCCATGCCTCAGATCCACCCTGGCAGGAATATTATGTGGAACCATCTATTATCTCCTCTGGGGGGTGTTTCTTCAGAACACTGACATATTCTCCTGTGGCATCAGGCTTGTGTTGGGCTTAGTGACCCCCTCACAGCCCTCCTTGTTGGTCTCTTCCTGGACTGGACATGGAAAGGGCTCCTCCAGGCCTCCGTCATCACCCCGAGAGTCCTGACTGACGTACACCACAATGACGTCGCCACTGAAGTTCATCACTTGTCCGTTTGAAATGAAAGTGGTGTTATTGTTTCCGGTGACATGACCTACAAAATTAAAAGTAGAAAAAAACAATTTAATAAAATTATGGCGAGAAACCGATTTCCCACAGATTAATTTTGTTACAGCTGACGAGGATAATCAGTCTGCAGGGTATTCATAATCTTTGATACAATTAATTGGCTCAAATGAATCCTTGGAGTTTGACTAATGTTGCAGTGCAAAATACAGGCTTTTTGAAAGACTTCATTCACCTCTGTGGGACGACTGCATACGCTGTTCATTGCAGTCCCTTTATTTCCATAGTGTGTCAAAGTATTCAGGATTTGAGTTTTCCTATTTAATTAATAATCATCTATAATAAGTGGCAATACATTTAAGCATTTTTTTTGGCAGTACTGATGTAATCGATGTATGTTTGATAATGTATTCAAAGTTGAGGACAGAAGAACATAGTGGTCAGATCACAATTTGGTACAAAGACTGCAAATATGATATAAACAAAAACAAGCAGGACCATTTAATCAATCTCATCTTGCTATCCAATAAATATGAACTTCAATCATTAAAAGCAGGGCATGAGAGCATGGGGGGGGGGTATGTTCTCTAGGGGGGGGGGGGGGGGGGGGGGGGGGGGGTACCCAATAAATTACTGCTTCATTTTTGATTTCTTAAAATAATTTACAGTGTTGAACAATATTCAGCCCATAAAATCAGCTTTCCTCAAGCTCATTACTGGAAAAGAACAAAGCATTCATTCAGATCTGATGGTTCACACCACACTGGATATTTATATAACCCATTCATTTGAAAAAATGCACAGCCATTTCCTTCAAATGAAATTCCATCTGCTGTCTGAGATCACTTCCTGTTTCACAAATATAGTACACTGCCGCCCACAAACCTGATGAGCAAATGTCCATTCTTTACTGACTCATATTTCCAATGCAGAACGCAAAACTGTTTTCTCTAATTGTTTCTCTTTCAATATCTAACCAAACGGTATTATCATAAAGCCTGTATTTTTATAAAAGAGATCATACAGTCTTTATCTTCATGTAAAGGAATTATATGCTGGGACAGAATCAGTTCCTGGAGTTTGCATGCACACTACTTAAATAGGATATGGCCATATTCCATGCTGACATCCTAAGACCAAGGTGAAATGCTAAAAAGTAAGTATTACCTCTCCCCATTTAGTCCATAGTTTTCAGTGCCCTCTATTCTAGCCTTTATCCCTGTGTTGTGGGAGAAGTCAGACTGCTAACCTGCTAAGGAGGCAATTGACTAATGATAAAAAAAATGTGAGTAATTTTGACGGAACTGCACTTAGGATAAGAGAGTAAAATCCATCTGCTTTGTATCACTGAACACAGTGCTTAAGATGAGTTCTGTAAAACCTCCAGCTGTATACTGAATAATATGTGAATTATGTAAAGCGCCCTGCGTAAGGTCACCGGCGCTAATCCGAGGTCATGGAACGAATGTTCTCTCTAACCGCAGTTGGGACGTAAAACACTTTTCATGAGCATTAATATGATCAAATTTGAAAAGCGCTGGACGCCATTTTTGAGGCGGAGTTGTGCTGCTCTGACTTATTTTAACTTCCTGTTTCCTTGTTTGTTTCTGACTCCTCCCCTAGAAAAAAATGTCGCTCACATTGTTTCCGACAACTATCGCTGGCAACAGTCTGGCATGGCTTAACGTCTTTGTCACGTCCCTAAGCTGCCTTGCGAGTGTGGCCCTTTAATTCTTTGTGTGCCAACTCACCTGAGTCTTGATTGGAAATTGCTGACACCTGTTGTGGATTTGCCTGAGGGAATATGTGTTTGCGGTGTTCTCTAGCTGGCGGTTGGCTGATTTTCCCTTTGTTATGTTTTCCCACTTTGATAATTTCATGCACATTGCCGAATTTTGCTGCCGCGCTGAAGCGCATTTTTAAGTAGCGTATTGCGGTTATTTTAGGTTGTAGCCTATGCAGTGCTTCTGGGTGCAGCTGCTTTTCTGTGTTGCTGTTTGTCTTGTGGTACTTTTGTCTCGTGTGATTGTGTGTGGTCCGGTTGTGATGCCTGGAAGTATTGTGTAAACATGGAGACTAGTGACAGTTGAGAGGAGATCCAGAGGCATAGGACACTGGAGGCCAATTGACCGGGGATTTGTTTCATGGAGACTTTGGTATTGATCTCAATTCGGGAAGGTTGGTAACTGTGGTTCCAACGCTTCCTGTTGCAAAACCGCCCGCCGCCGTGTCTCAATGTTTAAGTCTCTTTGGATTCCTGATCGTTTGTTTTGTTTCTTGTCTGCTTGTACTTCACTGTGATATTTGAAAACTACTTTTGTAATGGTTTCCTGTTGTCTTAAATCCTTTGTGTTGCGGCCCTTGGCGCCGGGGTCGTAACATCTTTATCTGTTCGGCGTATTGTCCAGCCGAAATATTGTGGTCCCCCTAAATGCTGGGTTTTCAACTAGGGATCTGCAGAACTGGTACTGTAGGGTAGTGGTTCTGAACCCTGGTCCTGGAGTACCCTGTGTATGCTGGTATTTGTTCCAACCACAATTGCAATACCACAATTTTAACATTCTGTTCATTTTTCATAATTGGGTGCTTTTCATGTTTAGAGGAATTATTCATCCTCTTATGCCACATTGTCAGAAATGGCTATGTATGCCGTGTAGAATAAGCTCCCCATATTCACATTGTGCTTACTGTGCTATATTGCAACAATTTCATAAAAAGAGACCATTATGTATTTTAACTGATCAAATTAAAGAGAAGAGAATCAATAGACTCCTAATTAGGTTGTTGAACACGTGGTGAACTTTCATAATTATTTTTTGCTTAACACAATGCAGGTTTGGCTCGTTATCATTTGCAAACCAGGACCAAACCAGCATACACAGGGGGGGCCCCAAGACCAAACCAACATAAAAGGGGGGGGCCCCAGGACCGGTTTGGGAACCTCTGCCCTAGGGGGTCTGCGATTGCATTCTGGAACCCCCCCCACCCATCGGGTCTGCGATCGGCAGAGGTGTAAAATCCAGGTTCAGAAAGTAAAAGTCCTCCCCAGTATTTTGCTAATTAGCACAATTCTTCAGCAGCCAGAACTACTTGGTGAAATCAGCTGGCTGAGGTAATGTGTGGAAGAAACCGCGTGGCAGGACTTGACATTCTGACACCTGGATTTTACACCTCTGGCGATCAGGTTGGAAATCCCCTCCCTAAGCCATCACTTACCAGCTGCCACCGTGTGATTGGCTGCCTCCAGCTCAGGGCCCTGTGTGATGTCACCTGTTGTCGGGTGAAGAGAGAGGACCTGCGCACAGTCACTGACTAAGGGCAGCGCTGCTTTAGCAGTGAAGTCTGTACTGTGGCACCTTGCCTCCAGTCTGTAGTCTCTCTCTGTGTGAGCCTCCCTGTCCCACTGGCCACTCTTTCTCTCCGGCGTACCCTCTCGTAGCACCCGGCCACAGAAATCCAGGCACAGGTCACATGACCCGTGCGGGCGTGCGCAGCGGGGGCAGGCCGCCGAGCTCTCGTCGGCGCAGCCGGCGCAAACGGGCGGCTCCAGCAGGGGGCGCCCCGCTCCGCCGTCCGAGCAGGAGCAGGGGGCTACGGCCTGGCTACAGTCCTCGTTTTCCCCGACCTCCATGGGCTCCTTCAGGGAGAGCACGCAGCTGCAGGATCCGGAGGCAGAGGAGGGAGGCGCCGGAGCGGGCTCCTGGTCCGATCGCTCCCCGCAGGCACCTGGCGACGCCGACTCACCGTCGCCCCCTGTGGACCGCGTGGCCTCACTGTGCTCCCGCTTGTCGTCCGCTGAGGTGGCGAGGGAATCCTGTGGGTCCCCCTCTTGGCGAATCAGGCGGGTGATTTCGAGGGTGCAGTTCTGCGTCCCGAGACCATCGTCGTAGGGAGTCAGTGCGGTTTCCTTTAGGGATGAAATTGATTTATTTTCCCCTGAATCACAGCATTCTGCTGTTTTTCACAATTTTAATGTTGGAAATTACATTTCTTCCTGTCTACTCTGCAATATTTTTAAATGAAAATTTTAAATATATATTTTAAATTTTTTTCTCTAAATAACTGTAAATGTATATTTCCTTCCAAGAAAAGTGATCCATGATAAAAAAAAAAAAGAAAAATGTAAATGATTAAAAATGGAGGAAAGGCCCAAGTTTAATGCGAAGCATGCGGTTTATTGATTCTTTTGTAAGGATCTGCTTAAACGGCACAAAAACAAATGAAAGCAAAGGCAGAACAGAAGAGATGAAGCCAGGTTGTCTGATGTAAGAGTCATTAGTTTAACACACGTTTGTGTTTAGGGTTGTCTGCTTGCTGCATGGAGATGTTCTGTGTGTGTGCGGAATACCCTAGTGGTGATGAGGAGAAGGATAATAAATGTAGGTACTATTTCCTTACCTGGAGCATAGAGTTTCGCTTGAGGTCCTGCACGCACGTTCGGACGTTTTCTGGAAAAAAGCAACGTATTACATAATTTGACACTTATTTTACTCGTAATAGAATCACAGCTCTATAAAACCTGTGTCACATGGAGAACGGAACAGTCCAGCTGTGCGGTCCATGCATGAAAATAAAATGAGGCGTGTCTATGCCTTGAGAAAATTGGCTAAAAAAGACACACTACATGCATGTAATGGACTTCCCAATGGAAGTTCTCAAATTAGTAGCTTTTAATGAGCATCTCTTTTCTTTTCGTAACCAGGACAGACTAGACCAGGGGTTTTCAAAGTGGGGGCCGCGGCCCAACGGGGGGCCGCCAGGGGGCGCCAGGGGGGCCAATTGGAAGGGAGAGGAAAATGGAAAATGCAAAAAAAATAATATATATATATATTTTTTTTTATTTATTTAAAAAATTAAATTCAATTCATAAGATTACTGTGCCGGTTTAAAATAAGATATAAATTGTTATAAATCCTTTCATATCGAAATTAGGTCTTTGCCATGCCCTTCTTTCAATCGCAGCCAATAACTAACCGTCTGCCTGTCAGTCAAAGCGTTACGTTGAGCTGCTAACGGCCCGATTATGGAATCAAAATAGGGTCAAAAGTATTGTGTTGTGTATTAAGAAGCTGTATGTTAGATTTTTTAATATTTGCCAGTGTAATTTAAAAGTTTTAAAAAAAAAAGCCATTTCGCAATAGGGGGGCCCCAGCCAGAGGCTACGACTATTTGGGGGTCCTTGGCATGGAAAAGTTTGGGAACCCCTGGACTAGACAATCATTTCCTGTAACTCAACACTGGAATGAATACCAGAAGATCACACAATCTACTGCAGCTGTGCTTACCAGCACTACCATGAGTCAGGCTTGCCTCCTCTAAAAGTCTAACACGTGTATAATGACAAACAAAACCATGAGGTTTAAGTGCGCACGTGCCGTATAGAACAGTGTTTCTTATTGCCTTCTTGTGCCTTGTGACAAAATGCAAACGACACAGAAACTCCAATAAGCGTAAGGTTTTCACCAGAGCTTATGTGAGACTCGATGTGTGTATGAATTCAGCACTGCTCACCAGACGCACGTCAGGCGTGGCGACACATCTAAACGAGTTCAACTGAACACACAAATTGCCAATAAACACAACTATCCGTGCGCTTCCAGGCCAAACTGACTGGTGGCAGACAAAAAAAAAAGATGTAGGCATACATCTTATTTGTAATTTATTATCTGCAACATTAACGGCATTCAAATTACCTGTATGTTTTGTGCTTACTCACCAGTGAGAGACTTCAGCTTATCTTTGCAACAGACCAGGAACAGGATGACCAGGGATATTACAATAATTACTGACAGGACTGCCACTATAACCCATGATGTGGTGCTGCCTGCAGAAAAAATGAGAAAATAACCACACACTGACATGCATTTACTACGTAAAGGCCCAACAATTATTTTCTTAAATATGGAAAATACATTTTACAGCATCCTATCTCTTGGAATCAGTAGTGGATGGACATCATACTTAATGGTAAAATCACATATAAATAATTAAAATCGATGAAGTGATCCATCACTGAAAATTCAATTAAATTTTAACAACCGTGAAATTATATTATAGCACAAAAAAGCCCCGCAGTGTAATGTATGTGAATTCAGGGAGCGGCCACAAATCCTTTTTACACGGCAGAGCTGGGATCAGGCTCGCTCCCGCTCTCCTGGTTCATGTTCCAGGGCCCTGTTCCCGAAAGCAGGATTACTGACTTAGCTGGATAACTGAGTAAAACCCAGAAACCTCCAAATCTGGAACATGGACTCAAGTAAAAAGAGCTGTTCCGGGTTTTACTTAGTGCAGTTATCCAGCTAACTCAGTAGGCCTGCTTTCTGGAACCGGCCCCAGGTGTTTTTCAATAATACCTTTTGGCTGCTTTTCTTTTATGGCTGGTGTTGGTGCAAATGGAAAGAAAAACAGTGTCTTTCCACAGCAAATGAGTTGGCTGTGACACAAAGGAAAATCTCAGACTGAGCCCAATAAGATTTTTTAAAAACTGCTTTCAAAGCAGAGTCTTGTGGGTGAAGAGGTGAAAACCTAACAAGGCTGTGCCATTGCATCTAGCTTTGGCTTTAGTTCATGCTCATCTGATTCTAGCTCTACAGTGGAAAAGGTGTCGTCGAGTACGCAACTTTCTCAACGGTCACATTTGTTGTCAAAACATCCCTTGGCCCCGCCCACAGAGAAAGACACATGCCACATGAAAGAACATCGCAGCAGTAACCCGGGCATGCAGGTTCTTCCTGTACAACATCAGGAGAATCCGCCCCTTCCTCACCACCCACTCAACCCAGCTCCTGGTCCAAGCAATGGTGCTGTCCCGCCTGGACTATTGCAACTCTCTCCTGGATGGCCTGCCAGCATCGGCCATTAGACCCCTTCAGCTTATCCAGAACGCAGCAGCGCGCCTGGTCTTCAACCTCCCCCGACACTCCCATGTCACCCCCCTGCTCATTGACCTCCACTGGCTACCGGTGATGGCTCGCATCAAATTCAAAACATCAGTGCTCGCCTTCCAGGCAGTCCAAGTATCTGCCCCTCCATACCTCCAAAAATGAATCAGACCCTACACACCTGCCGGATCCCTGCGTTCCGCCTCCTCAGGACGACTGGTACCCCCCCCTCTTCATACTAGCACCCGGTCTCGACGTCTGTCTGTCCTGGCCCCACGGTGGTGGAATGACCTCCCCGTGGAGGTCAGAACAGCAGAAAGTCTGACCACCTTCAAGCGCAGATTGAAGACTCACCTCTTCAAGCTGCACCTCTCTCCACCCCTCCCTACCTCCCTGTGACTATTGTTATTAATGTTGTGTAATTACCCCCCCCCCCCAAAAAAAAAAAAAAACCCAATCATACTGACTGCGCCTAGTACTTAGATTCGTATTTGCCTTTTTAGGGTTGTTTTTAAACGCTCTTGTTCCTAGTTTGAAAATGCACTATGTACGTCGCTCCGGATAAGAGCGTCTGCTAAATGCCTATAATGTAATGTAATGTAATGTAACATGCCCGACCCACTGCTTCCACAGACCTCGTCGTGAACCTGCAACTGGCCTATGTATTCAATTGGTTTGCGCCATGAGCCACTTTGTTCTGAAAACAAAACTTTGGGCCGAATCGCTGGGTTTAGAATGCAAAATTTGAGGGTATAAACACAGTGTACGGCTCTGGATTTCCCCCCGATATAAAAAAAAAAAAAAAAGATGCTTTAAGTAAGTGTCTTTATCGCTTCCAAAAACAGCCCACAGAGTCTCGTTAAACGTACCAGGAACACGAGGCCCACAAACTGCATCCGTTTTCGTAGTCCCGGGATGTTTCTCTGCCCTTCCCAGCACTTTGCAACTGTGGGACAAAACACAAGTATACGCATATTTCTCCATCCGGAACCTGGGACTAGCTCTACCCGCGGAATGGAAGAGACAACAGAAAATATCCTCTTTCTGAAGGAAGTGGCGCTGGAATGAATCACAGAAACATGTTGTGGTCAGACTTGGGTTATTTTAACTTTTTGACATTTTACTGTGGTCTTGAATATGGTATATACTGTACGATTCACAACACCACTGCAAGCTGTACTATGCATCGTAAATAAAATGCGACCGGTTTTAAAATGGCATATGGACTTGCACAACCTGTGTATGTGGGTGCAGACAGGTTTATATATTATCTCATGCAATTCTGGTGAAATTAATGTTGATCTGATGATGTAAACTGCCATATATTTACATCTGATCTTTGTGGGTTTAAACCTTATAGTCTACAGCAGTCACTTGAATTTTCATGTTTACTTTTTTTTTGTCTTTTTATGACATCCATATGAACCATGCTTCTTTTTTGGGAACAAAATGTCCTCCCCATATATTTTTAATAAATACATTTGGCCCCAACATGAGTCTGTGCGTCTCCAATTCCCACCTTAATTTGGAATGGTCAATTGTCTGCAACCGCAGTCATGTTCATGTGCGAAACCCACCACCGATTCAGGAGTGTAACCAACCGCAGTTCTCCTCCTGTACACTTGGTGTCACCAGCGGCTTCTTTTCAAGTCACGCGCTATCGAAGATAGACCTGAGCAAGATAGATCTGAACTGCAGTCGATTGGTTGGGAACTATACCTCTCTTTTTGTTGTTGTTGTTGTTGTTGTTGTTGTGGTTTCCATTGGATACATTATATCATTACATTTTCTCTGTGAGTTTTTTTTTTTTTTATAAGTCCATTTGGGTTATACATTTTCAAACCTCTCCGGCCTTTTGTTTTGTATCTTAATTGTTCTTTTTTTATGGTGTGAATAAATAAAACCTAAAGCTACTTCAAGTAGAGCTGACGCAGGCAGTCTGCACCATAGACTGTATAAAAATATGGACTAAGTCTGTGCCGTCAGTCATTGCCTTCCCACGGCCTCGTAAAAACCGAATCGAGTCTCCGGAAGACTTTTTCGCCGCCGGTTTGTACAAGCTGTGTCTGCTCCGTTGAGCCAACTCAACCTGTCCCTCTGATTGGACGGGGTATTAACATTTGTTCAGGACCAAACGATACAATACATTTTTTAAATCAGCACATGCAGAGGCATTAGATGAAGGAAAGGCACCTATTGCAATTACATTTTTTGGGGGGGAAAATGTCTTGACTGAGTATTTTGACCACATTGCTGCCATTGACTTACATGGTGAAAGACCTATACTGGAGCCAACCGCAGTGGCGCTAGTGAGCAACGGCACAATGACCGATCCCAGCCCAACCAGGAAGTGAGCTTCAAAACGAAAGGCCAGTCTTGGCCCCTTGATCTGCACCCATCCGATTGACTACAGGAGGGTACGATGGTGGGGAAACTCTGGGGGGGGTGCAGGAGAGAGGTTCGGCATGGTGCAGGAGAGAGGTTCTGCGGGGTGCAGGAGAGCGGTTCGGCGGGGTGCAGGAGAGCGGTTCGGCGGGGTGCAGGAGAGCGGTTGGGCGGGGTGCAGGAGAGCGGTTCGGCGGGGTGCAGGAGAGCGGTTGGGCGGGGTGCAGGAGAGCGGTTCGGCGGGGTGCAGGAGAGCGGTTCGGCGGGGTGCAGGAGAGCGGTTGGGCGGAGTGCAGGAGAGCCAGGAGAGCGGTTCGGCATGGTGCAGGAGAGAGGTTCGGCGGGGTGCAGGGAGAGGTTTGACGGGGTACTCACTCAGCCCATGGCCTGCAGGGCTCTGTCGCTGAAGACACGTTGGAGAAGAATCCCGGTCTGCACTCGGTGCAGGATCTCCGGCCCAATTCTTCATTACACCACAAGTAAAAAAACAAAAACATTTTTTAAACGAAAAGCGAAAATTAGACCGGCTGGATGTTTGTTCCTCTCAACTGTGCGTCTCTACCAGCTGTGGCCAACAGGGTGGAGCAGCGGTTAGCGATCCGGGAACACTCCCAAGGTTCTGTCAGTCGCCTTGCTCAACAAACATAGAACAACTATGCATGTGTATTTCCTCTGCTTGTCACACTGGAATCGTAATCAGGAAGGCTTTGAACATCTCATACCAAAAACAGTGACATTTCCAGTCTACAAATGTAAAATTGAAACAGTTCTTTTCAGAATGTGTATGCTTTGCGCAGAAAAATATCATAAATAGTTCAATATTATTGTTATATTGCATTATGTACCCTAGTGGTAGAAATATTGTGAGCATTGTTTGGATGAATGGTCTGTTCTCATCATTATATTTTGCATACTTTTACCACCTATTTTTCAAACCATTTTCCAATCATGAAATATCATGAAAATATCATATTCTTCCTACATGTTATGTTGGCTAAATATAAAGTTTATGTACTTTCTCATATATCCATAATATATGCCTGTTCTGTATATATGAGTAAGACAAAGGTATTTGTATTTGTTATGTGATGGTGGTGGGGGGGGGGGGTTACTTGACTGGCTGCAGCTGTGCACATTTCTAATGAAAAGACAGTACAGACCTATGTCACAAGCCTAAGCCATATATCCTAGTGTGTGACATAGCTGCTATGTCCTTCTAAAACGGGTGCACAACTCCAATAATGGAAGGTAAGTCTGCGTGCTGGGCTTTGTTCCCACCAACGACCTTAGTTTTAGTTCTCTGACAGCTCTATAACCTGTGCTGGTTCACTCCTCTAGCTTATACAAATGTCACATAAAGATACGATGGAGCTAACTAAATGAGAGCAGAAGTTGGCGCAAACTCCTGAAACAGATCGGCCCTTGTTGGGCACCCCTGCTCTAAAAGGAGGCCGTCTGTAATCATTTCCTTTGGTGCGTGTGCCTTGGCTGCTAAGGTTCACCTGTATCAAAAAGCTTATTTCTATCTAAAAGCACCCCTGGAATAGCGCTGACCTAGTGCTGTGATGGCACGGACCTCTGTGATTGGTCAGTGACGGCCACACTCTGTACCCAATGTACCCAACAATTGGACCACTGGCACTCGGAAGGTTCCACGTGACCATAGACGAGTGCAGCGATCGGTCCTCACCTCCCGCAGCGAGTCCGTATCCGGGAGGGCAGACGCGCATTCTCTCGCAGAACTCGCAGTTGACGAGCGAGCACTGGAGCCCGGGAAGGCAGCGGCACGGCACCGCTGCTGTCTGGTTCTCAGGCCGATCCGAGTCAAAGCCCCTGCCTGCAGCACGGGCACAGAGAAACCTGTCAGGCGGCATGCGTATAATTAAGCAATACGGCACGCATATAATTAAGCAATACGGCACGCATATAATTAAGCAATACGGCACTCCAGGCCGTGCCGTATCCTGAACAGTCACAGTTACGGCACGGTTTGTGCGCGGATTGATAATGTTTACAAACAGGCTGTTTGACTAACTGTTTCTGTATTGGATTGACAACCACAGTAGAATGCGGTCTCAGCCAATCAGCGTCCAGGATCGAAACAACGTTTTGTAATATCCCGTAACAGCATGTGCATGGATTATTTAAATGTATGTCTATTTAGCTAGAGCGTGCTGTATATCATTATTGTTTCTGATTATTATTATTTTATTTTTTTGTCAGGAATTTCTATTTATTATTTGGAATAATCCATACATGGTTCATATTCCAGTTTTTTTACCCATAACCTCTTCTCGGTGGTCTGTTCAAATCTATTTTAAAACACATTAAATTCTACAATGTATTCTATGATACATGCATAATATTTAAATGCATTGAAATGACTGGTGTTTTGTCTAAAATAATCACATTTATTGAATGTTGGCAATTATGCAAAACGTATATTTTGGTTTTATATTCTAATTATCGGTAGGATGAGCTTCACAGGTTGGCATTATTACGGTCACAAGTATATCAGTAAGTCAGCTGATTGTTAGAAACTGGAGCATGTCATGTGGTTTTCCACAGCCTGACCATCTTTACTTGATTCTGAGGCAGTGCATCACTTTCCTCTGAAAAGTATCACACTTTTAAATGAATGGACATTGCTGAACAAGTTGTACCAGGTCTACCGAAATGGTGTTCACACAATACGATTAGCACGCAGGTGCAACTAAATTAGCATTAGCACCCACAAATCTGTCTTTTAAATCGCTTTTTAAAACAAATTTTTACAGGCTAACTTTTATTAAATCTTTATGTTCTCAATTTTTATAATGTTATCCTTTTTTTTTTTTTTTTTTTTACTTAAACTGAGGCGAGAACACAATTAACTTTTTTTTTTTTTGTCTCTGTTTTTAGCATTCCTGTTTATAAACAGTCTCAATTTTTGTGAAGCACTTTATAACTGAGTTTTGCCAAGTGCTATATAAATACATTAGTTAATAATAATAATAATAATCTTATTTGGATGGAACGTGAAGTCCAAAGACAAGATGTTCCTGCTATCGTAAGCCACTGATCTTTTTGTCACCAGACTCGCTCAATAGTGCTGCAGGTAGCTACCACACTAATTCCCCCTGGCTTCCTGACAGTTTATGGTATACACTTATACACACTTGCAGTTGAAAGGAATACATATGGTCACATACCTCTGTCACAGTACTTCTGTGTGAGGCACCGCATGTCATTGTTCCAGTCAGGTTGGTATTCATTGGATCCACAAGGCCGGCAAATGGTATCCAATGTACTGGTGCACAGGGAAAGTACGTACGTCCCTGAGAGAGTAACAAGCGGAACCTTTGATTTGGGCGTAGCACAGCACGGTAATAAAGTGATCCCATCTGCATGGTTAAGAGCATGCTTAATTTGTTGAGCACAGACTTGTTGGGCCATCCTAAGTCCTGCAGACGAGCGAGGACGTATAACATAATGAGAAATAAAACGTGTTTTTGATGTTTCTACCTGGGTTGCATTTCCTGCAGCATCTCCTGTCGCGTACATATTCATGCGGGCTACAGCTCGGTCTGGAGAGGACTACCTGGGGGGAAAAGGTGTGTACAGTTTTCTCCTGATTTCATCATAATAATAATAATTAAAAAACTTGTAGCACTCACTGCAGAGCAATAACTGGACTTTTGGTGGATTGTACCCCCTGCATTCTGTTTTCTCCAACCCCCCCATTCCACAGAACACAATATTACCTAAAAAAACATCATGCAAACCGCAGTCCTTCCCTTACTTTAGTTTTCTATTTTTCAACACACTCTATTAAATTTGTCATATAATTGGCTACCAAATTGGGTTCCTTTGGTTTCTAATGACTTTATTCCAGCAAAATATTTACAACAAGCTTCTTAAAAAAAAAAAAAACTTAAATTTGTTAAGATAATTTGATATTCCACTGGAAAATCTAATTTGGCAGCATATTTGTCCGGTATGGAGAAAGACAGAAAAAGACCGGAGATCTATGCAATAATCCATCATCTAACCCGCTTATTCCTGGTCAGGGTCACGAGGGGGCTGAAGCCTATCCCAGCATGCTTTGGGCGAGTGGCAGGAATATACCCTGGACAGGTCCCCAATCTATTGCAGGGCTCACACGCCATTCACTCACACGCTCATACCTACAGGCAATTTAGAGTCTCCAATTAGGAGCAGCATGTCTTTGAACTGTGGGAGGAAACCAGAGTACCAAGAGGAAACCCAGGCGGACACGGGGAGAACATGCAAACTCCACACGGAGAGGCCCCTGGCCTGGATTCAAACCCAGGACCTTCTTGCTGTGAGGAAACGGCGCTATCCCCATATGGTGTGATGTACAAGCAGCCCTGCCAGGGATTTCCTTTATGCAGAAACCCACACTACCCAGATTTCAAAAAGCCGAATTATACTGAAATTTATTAACCCTTGCTCACTTGCTGATTCTGCAGAATTGTAGCTAATCAATCTTATCTATCAATCTTACAAGCTGAAATGAACATGTGGTAAATAGTGTCATTAGCGTAAAATATTAATCATCATACAAAGAACTTTGTGGGAACTTATAGGCAACGTCCAATGTCAATTCCACGTGCCATAATAGCCCATCTTTAATGTATCTGTGACCGTCCATCCAGTGTGAACCGGTACAAATTGTAAAAACGGTACAAATCAAAGTTTTTAACAGTCAAATTCCCCAGAAAATTACTGAGATCATTTTTTAAAAACCAAAAGGAATTTTCAAGCATTGCTCTGAATCATCAACGTGTAATTACGCAAGGGAAAATGTGTCCATTTGCTAAATATATAAGAGCATGGTTTTGTGACGCCCCAAATAATTGCATGTTACAGAGTTCCTCCAGGACTCAGGATTCTTCAAACCTCAGGCCTTCTCCACAGATTTTCTCATTTTAACGGCAAAACATTTGGTTAAATACTCAACAATAACTTTAAACAAAATAAAATAATTATTTAAAATATGTAACATTTTTATCGGATGCCTGTTATCATTATAAGGTTGCCTATTATTTGAATAATGGATAAAGTAACTGTCATTCATATCAGCAGGTTATGTTTCTGCAGCTGTCTGGCATTGTTCCAGCCATTTATCTAAGAGCTCAAAAAGCACAAAGCCAAAAGAAAGCTGAGCCAATCTTTTAGAGGGTCAACTCCACAGGCAGGTGAATCCAGCACAATATTTGCATAACTGCCACCATACTTTCTGTAACTCCAAACACTGGAGAAAAAAAATCATAAAACCTGATCGCCCGTTCTCTTAACCCTTTAGCGCACACTATTTTTAATCGCATATTGGATTTTAAATTACTATAGCCAGTTTAGAATTACAAATGAACTGTAATCCAATATTTATGCCATCTTCCTATTAAATTGAACAAAAGGTTGTAGGAAGTCTTTCCAGAAGCAAACATTGAGCAAAGACGCTATGGTAGCGAGACGCTCTTTCTCTTTAAAGTTACAGACGTTTCATAGGAGGTAAGGGCTTTACATTTCTACGTAAGAGTAGGCCTACTTGTTTACAGATTTTTTTGACAGCTGAAATGCGGAAGTGTTGAAGGTATCCGGTTAATTTGTCATTCATGAACGACAAAGTAGCACGAATAATGTAAAATTCAGTTTTTTATAATGGAGAAAAATATAGCCTAGGCTATTTCCCCATCACTTTGAGAAATGCATGCTATCTTTAGGCTACTAATCTACGGGTAGCCTAGCCTACTTTCCCCCTATCCATATAGCGTAACGGTGAAACTGAGTTAAATTCAAAGGTAAACTAATAAAACACTAAAACACGGCGTTTTGGCTTTGAATCACAGCCAAACAAAACCAGCTGCGTTCTTTTTCCAATAAAGAGAAACATTTGAGCACATTAATTTGCATGTTACTCCCACTTGTAGCTAGGTGTAGCTCTCTCTCTCTCTCTCTCTCTCTCTCTCTCTCTCTCTGTTTATTACCCTGTGCCAGGTGACGAGAGGAACACAATCGTCGGTAGATTTTACTGAATATTGAATTGCCGTATTTGCATATGCACAATTCTGTGAGCCCAAAACGACTTTTTATGTAAAGAAATGTGTCTCTTATGCGTTTTTTCTTTTTTCTATCATTCCTTTGCTGGAAGGTTTTATGATTTAACGGTAATTTCGAAATGTCTATTGCAATGACTACATTATTTTAATGTATTATATTAATGATTTTTTAATTTTTTAAAGTCGACTTTCTTAGAATGGAACCTATTTGCTTAGCATATCTGGTAAACGAGGTGAAGCCAAACAATACCGAAGCAATCCGCTATTCTAGGCTTGACTATTGGCTGCCAGTATTAAAGCATTATCCACAATTCACCACTTTCCCCCCCCGCGAACAACACATTCCATCAAAGTTAATCAGTAAATCAAATATGAATCTACCTTTTACCATAAGAATAGAGAAACTAGATTTAAAAAAACAGTTAACCCAGCTCACATAAACCATAAAATAACATTCATGATCAAATGCTACTCGTTATTTTAGATAATGCTAGTATTTCAGTCGGAAGGATGATTATGTTAATCTGCTGCAGAAACACAGTTAGTTGATGGTATACTGTTATAATATGCCCATGTAATAAAACAGAGGGTTCCAACCTACCTGGGCGCATAGACAAACGATCAAGTGTCTAATCCAAATATGGATAATCCAACTGGATGTAACATCCACTCCCATTCTCTCCTGGTGTATGGAAAACCTGTCCAACAGTTAGCTCCTAAAGTTGAAGAGAGGAGAATAAAATAGTTTGCACTCGTTCAAATTCACCTCTCAAAGTCTATACATATTGAGAAGCTCGTCGTTACTCCAGCAAGCTATAGGTTATATGCCAAGTTTAACATCCAAAATGCACAGCATTTTCATATGGCTGGCTACGTCCCGTGCGTGGTCCTCACCCACGCGATGTGAGCTCAGCTCAGCTCCGCATTTCTCACTTTACGGTTTACTACCGAGTAGCTGGATTTGAGATGACTGAAGTTAACTCCTCCCTCACACAGCGCACGGGCTGCTATGAAACCAACTCGGATCCCTACTGTACAAAAAACGTGCATTATATGATGTGTCATATGTAGCCTAGTCTGAAAATGGGTCCGTTAAACCGGAGATGACCCATGTTCATCGAATGCAATTTTTTTAACGGAATTCTTCGGTGGCTTTCAGTCTGGTTTTGTTTCGGATTTGGAATGTTAAACTTAAATTCCTGAAGCGTAACTGGTGTGTAAAACAATGGCCACATAGTAGGCTAATGCTGCCTACCAGACAGCAGCTTAGGTTGTGTCAACACCGGGGGATTTGTATCAATCCTATTCACAGAGGCAATGGATTCATTTCACAATAAGCAACGAAATGAGTTCGTTTAAGGACTTGATCCTGACGAAATCAAGAGCGCTGTTAAAACAATACAACCAGAACATACTGTAAGCTAGGTGTTTCCGAACCATATGCGCCCAGGGGTAGGCCTACATTAAAAAAAGATAATCTGCTCGTCTACATAGGCCTATTACATAATCCATGATATAATGGTTTAAACATACTTCTGTACCTGCACTCTCAGAAAGAAAAGGTACAAATGCTTGTCACTGGGGTGGTAGCATATAGGTACATTAAATTGTAGGCTACCCCCGCCCTAGCCAGCCATACATAATTCATTTGTACCTTTTTTGTACTTGAAAGGGTGCCTTGGTATGAAAAAGTTTGGGGACCCCTAAAGCAAGTCATTACAATTCGGAATGTGTGTCTAAACCAAGTTTTCTTTCCGGGCCACTATTCCAGTCTAAAATGAACATTAACTACTTTTGAAGTGGTGTTTACTGAAGGCCGGCAAAGACATTTTCTCAAATATTTTGATTTGTAGTCAAAAACGTGTTGCTGGATCCCTCTCAAGCTATCCATCATTCACTTAAATGGGGCTCAGTTTTCACAGGTTTCAGGAACATGTCACCCAAACGTAGAGCTTCTCATTAAAGTCGTGTAATTGCAAGGAATGCTAGAAAGTGATCGTAGCGCAATCTCCACCTGATCTCACTCTGTTCTGCTCCACAGATTTCAATTTGGTTTGAATTTGATTAGGCAACAGATACTATATTGTATATGTAAAAGTATGTAAACTCACAGCACGTACGTAGCTTATGTGAAATGATTAGTTTATGACAGGGGTCTCAAACTCCAGTCCTGGAAGCCTGCAGTCTCTGCTGGTTTTTGAGATTTCCTACAATCTTCCTGCAAATCAATGACTTAAATTAAGCAATAAAGTGCAGGAAAACATCAAAGACACATGGACCCTCCAGGATTTGAGTTTGAGATCCATGGTCTATGATCTCAAAATAGGACCCTAGCCCTGAGCCTTTCACACTGTCCTCAAACGGCCACGCAAATCCTCTGCCATGCAGATATAAGAAAGCCGAATCAAAATGCAGTAATCCCGTTTTCTCGAATGCCACGGATGCATCTCTCAAGACACATTCCTTCCTCAATTACAAATAATATAACAGTTTGGAGGTTAAAATACATAGTCCCTTTATCAAAAATCAATACACCCTGATTACTGTTTGGATAGGAAAATGACATTTTTTGGAATGTTTGGCTTGAATCTCATCCAGCACCACCCTCATTTACCGTCTGTCCAACACTGTCTTGGCTTGCCCCGATTTGTTTCCTGTTGTTGCCTGGGCAACTTCACAGTGTAATATTTCAGCTTCTGAAAAACAAGACTTCAAAGAGTTCAAATAATTTCCCTATTTTCTCATACTGCCAGTGTAACTCCAATTTAGCTTTGAGTAGCTCCTGGATATGCACAGCTGAAAATCAAAACCACATGCTCACGATTACATCTCACACAAGGCCACAGAATGCACCGATACAGCTGGTTCTTACCATTTCCTGAGTAATCTAAAACCTGTGCTGTACCCAGTAGGGTCATTTAGGATCCCCATTGGGCAGTGCTAAGGGCACCTTAAACCAAACTCTTTCCATTCTATGTATAATGTGGCAGTTTGCACATGAAATTGATGCTTCCTTCCAAATGGCTTAAGTATCCACCTAGGGATGTTTGTGTATACATATAGTCACATTTTATGCAATTCATTTTAAAGTAAGTTAATTTAGGTCAGATGTTGCCATGGCGACAAGCGAAAATAATAAAATTGCATCATTATTATTTAAAGGGGATGTGAAGCGATCTGTAATATGACTGGCTCATTTGCTCACTTACTTTAGATAAGATATGGCTTTGAGGAGGAGCTTGTGCTGCCGTTTGGCTGAGTAATGTAAGAAACTACTACGTTTCCCATTTTTTCGAACGCCACACAATCATTTTACCCCCCCAAATGTGGAAGAATTAAATGATTTCTCAATGTTTCACATTTTCAACGTAAAATGTAAAAATGTCTTCTTCTGCATTTGAATTCCTGTATGTGGCTTGGGAACGAAAAGAGTAGGCAACCAGGCCCATGAAAATGAGGTGTCACTGTGCTGCTTCCAATGCTGCTGGTATACTAATTTCCTGAAGTACTCATCATGCCCAAGAGAACTCTTACCAGTCACTTTACATTGACTTGACATTGACATTGACCTTGATTGATCGTCTTCATCTTGTGACTTATGAATATTTTTAGTAGAATTTTTTTTGTTGTGGATACATTAATGTTGCTTGACAAACAAGAGCACATTTGCCATTAAGTAATATAATATATCCCAGATACAGGTGGCACTTATGAGTATATAGTGTATAGCACCATTAAGACAATCAGTTTGATAAGAATTATGCACACCGGAACTGGGAGATAATAAATAACATTTCCAGTTACAAGGTACCTAAAATACACCACTCTTGCTTGTAATGTTGGGCATTTGCCATGTGACTACAGCTAAGCGAGCACAGAAGCAGCAGCATGCTAACGCACACCTGCTAACTCACTTCTCCTAGTGCTCTGAGAGTGCCTTTGTTTGACCACTATAGGGCAAGAAGCCACTACAGCAGTAACATCCCCTGATAATGTCTGTACTTGTCCATTCCCACATATACATTGAGCAATCTACGCATTCTTTGCACATCTGGCGTCTCCTATGATTTATGAAGGTTAAATATTAGACATATGCAAATTTTGTTCTTGGATCACGGTCACGCCAGTAAATTATTAACTCTCAGGAATCCTTAGAGAAACAGAATTCATTATAGTAAAAGTAAAGTGTTATATAAGGCTGTCACAGAAGCTGGCCATCACTATACTAATTTAATAACTGCATTTGTTCCCAGGTTAGGGATCATGAATGAGAAACAAACAAACAAACAAAAAGGTTTTCTTTAAATACACAAGTTCACTTTTATTACATCATAACATGGAATTGAAATGTACATTATATCATACTGCCTAACAAACCAATGTATTATACAGTGATTTAGATTTATTTATCTCAAAAATCCTTCAACACATGACCAACCACTTTAAGAAAAAAAACAAAAAAACATATGCATCAAGAAACACTGCAACACAAAGACGGGACTGGGAAATAATTGTACAAATCTCTTATGTACGAAGTGCATATTTACAAAAAAAGGCAAAATGGGGAAAAAAAAGGGACAAATTCTGTTTTGAAATGATTAAACAAAGTGCAAAATTCTTTAGTCGGCCAGAATAATGTTGTATGAATAATAAATAAGAAATGAATCATACGCAAACAAACATTTAAAAAAAAAAAGGCAGACAACTGATTTCAAGTAGAAGGCTCCGGCGCCTAGTAGAGGATGATGGGTAAAGTAGTTCACTTCTTCCTCTGAAAGACATTGGCCAACATGGCTCCAGAAGTGGTCAGCTGACCCATTTTACTGAGGAACTTGGTTTTTGCGTCTTCGCTCACAAGACTTGCCGCAATCGAAATGGAGCTTAAGAGATGGAAGAAAAAAGGGAAACATAGCTGTAAATGTGTATAGATTTTTAGCATTTTAAATGAACTCCGTTGTATTTCGCCAATGGTTTTGGAAACCAAGTATTTCCAGAAGTTTTCCACGGATTCCTCTTCATCTTTATCGTTGAAGAAAGCATTTCAAGCAAGTGGTTCATTTAAAAAAATATTTTCCGAAAATAGATTTTACTGTGGGCTTTCATTTCACAAATGATATACAATGTCAATATAGGATATACAAATGTGGTGACGGTTTTCCTGTTGTGTTGAAGTGAATCAAACAGAAGCAGATCTCCAGATTAAACTCTCACCATGAAATAAAGTACAGAAAAAGCTTAACTTGTGTTTTCAAAGAAGAAAACAACTTTCAGATATGCCTTAATATTTCAGAAAGCAAAGGATTTTGGCAGTGCCGAGTCTGCCGACAGCGACGTGGAGAATCTTGTGAACCTTTATCTAAAGGTTGCAGGCTTAACCCCAAGGGCGTGGCAGCACTGTCGTGTGATTAAGCAATATACTTAAACTGGGCCTGCTTTGGAACATATTCAGCCATGTCGAACACAAAACTATGGTGTGGTGGCCAAAATTACGGGATTCACGAAAATGAGCTCTCTTACCCCTGCTGCTCCTGGACGCCCTTATTCTCCATCCGTCGCTCGCATTCTTTAATCATGGAGCTCAGGATAACCTGAAAAATAAAAGGGCCCATTTCACCACGTCACGAGCCCTTCACTCATTCACAGCTAGGCCCATTTCACCACGTCACGAGCCCTTCACTCACTCACAGCTAGGCCCATTTCACCACGTCACGAGCCCTTCACTCATTCACAGCTAGGCCCATTTCACCACGTCACGAGCCCTTCACTCATTCACAGCTAGGCCCGTTTCCCCACGTCACGAGCCCTTCACTCATTCACAGCTAGGCCCATTTCACCACGTCACAAGCCCTTCACTCATTCACAGCTAGGCCCGTTTCCCCACGTCACGAGCCCTTCACTCATTCACAGCTAGGCCCATTTCACCACGTCACGAGCCCTTCACTCATTCACAGCTAGGCCCATTTCCCCACGTCACGAGCCCTTCACTCATTCACAGCTAGGCCCATTTCACCACGTCACGAGCCCTTCACTCATTCACAGGTCTATGCAGTCGCCCACCAGACGCAAAGCTAAAAATAGATTGATAAAATCTGTCCGCATTAATTTACTGATGAATCTGGGTTGAACCTTCTGGCATTTCGGCTTGCCAACCTTTCTCAATAGATGCATACATGTAGCAACAGAACAGGAACAAAGACTCCTTAAAGCACATGCACAAACTACAAATACAATCTGCAGTTTGTTTTCAATTTGCAGTTCAGAAGACCTCATTTGGCTCAGGTCTGAGAATAATATCCTTCTGGAGCATGAACAAGATTGACAGATAGACTACTATGTGCAATCTAAGTGTTGTTCTAAACAATGTCCTTGTCACACACACACACACGCATCTATGCATGTGCGCACAAGGAACAGAAGACCAAAATACATGTTGAACTTCTTATTTGAAATATGCACAATATTTTACAATTTTACTAAGTATTGTACTTATAGAAATACATTTCTGCTTATAAAAATGGGTCAAATCTTACATAAGAAACAAAAAGGACACAAATTGATTATAGCAGGGGAGAAAGAGCTGGTCCACTGACCTCGTGTTCAGCAGAAAACTGCTCCATGTCTATTCTTAAACATCTCAAACCAGGCAGGAAGTGATTCACCAGCCACTCTTCTGAAATGACTAAGGCTATAGAATTAAGGAAGAGGCAACCTTAGCATGGCACCAGAGCTAGCATGAGAACAGCCATTCACTCACAAACCAAATATTAATACTGATGTGGCAGAAGATGGCGTACGGCAGGAAAATAAGTTTGCAAGAATAATCCAAAGAAACAAAAGCACCACTATTGAGCAGTGGTCATTCAAAACGACCACATTTCAACAGCTGTTCGTCAGTCACTTTAAAAAAATGTTTTACTTATATATATATATATATATATATTTGAAGTAATATTTGAGTCTGTACAAAGCTGTTTTTGTATGTAGTGCTTTTTCCCCTTCACCAGTGAAAGTTTTTCTTTAAATTTCAGTTTCAAGCTAAACACTCACAAACATGTTTGTTTCAATAGTGGGTTAGTTGCAAGGACTACAGTGATATTTTGTGATTGCTTAAAAATACTATCAAATTTAGTAATAGATGACGAGCTTCATGAACCCCATAAGGGGTGGAGCTACCACGTACAGCCAATCACTAACTCATAAAAACCGCCGTACTGGGCTCTCCACAGCAAAGTGCTAGTTATTGATTATAAATGATTAGCATGTGATACCTCCCATTCTCTGGCACACAAAGTCTCAGGCCGTGCATGAGTGAACTTCGGCAAATTTTTCTCACAAATGGGGGCACTTAAAATCCCCGGATGAAACCCTTATTTCAGGTTTTTTATTGAGGGGATTCAGGAGCACACTCATCCAACAATTTCAGGAAGTAAAAACTACAACTTGTAGCACAAGACATAGAGCGTATACAAAGATTTTAGATGTATGACAAGTTTTTTCAGTTAGCTTAGCAACTAAAGTTACATATCGTATGCTTAGAGTGGCGCGCATCTGACCGGCGCTAGCCGGATTTAAAGTTGGTTTTCGTTGGATAGTCAAAATCATAACGGGTTGTAAGTATTAGTACTGGGTCCTAACAACCTAGGCATATATAATCTGAAAATAAAAGGTAGACTTTTTATTTCATCTGTCTGATAATGACCCATTTAGCAAACTGTTTTGTAAAAACTCCATTGACCGCCAGTCATTCAATGAGCGCCTGTTGTCTGTCTAATAAGTTCCAAGTGCGGACGTTCCAGCCCTGAAGTTGGACCTCTTGCTCCGCCTACCCTCTTTGGCGTATATGCATGTCTATGGTACAAGAGTGGGACATATTACAAACTACTTCCTCACTAGTTTCTTCTGCACACTGCTTGCAAAGTCAGGGGAGAGGGCACATGGTAGACAGGGGTCTGAGTGGACAGGGGTCTGAGTGGACAGAGGTCTGAGTGGACAGGGGTCTGAGTGGACAGGGGTCTGAGTGGACAGGGGTCTGAGTGGACAGAGGTCTGAGTGGACAGGGGTCTGAGTGGACAGGGGTCTGAGTGGACAGGGGGCAGAAAACAGGAATAATCTTCAGTCACAGCCTCAGTCTATACCTTTCTAAAATTGTCCATTTTGGCATATCATCACTTCCTTAACACTTCCTGTTTTTAAATGAACTGGCCTACAAATGAGCAATCCACAAAAGCACAAGCCTATATTCTCTCTGATGTCAGAGTCACAGCCCTCTGTACCGGATGGGTGACTTCGCCACATGGTGTGACCCTCGGGGAAGCTCCAGTAAAACTCTCGTACCCGACGCAACTGTGTGGGCCTTAGGGCGGGGGCCGGCAGAGGTCAGGGGCTGGGCCGGTTTGTGGTCGGGCCTGTGTTGGCCGACGTGCTGGGAACCGTGACCAGAGAGTCAAAACTATCCCAGTTTGGAACAGGCTGCCCCTTAATTACCCAGCATTGCAGAGCGGACGGCCTTTTGGTTTTATTGTCCACCCTGCAATTTTGGTCTACATAAAATGCAGTGTTTATTTTTCCTGTAGCCTGCCAAGGACGTTCAAACACTTCAAAGCTACGTTACACTGGGAAGGGAAAAAAAAAATGCAGACGCTTGAAAACATTTCCCTGCTATTTCTTCTAACCCAGTTAAAATAGTGAAACCAAAATAATGTTGTTTGACAAAGTTTGAAAAATTATGTTATCAATACAGCACAGTAATTTAATGTAATGACAAAATTTTATATAAAGAGAAGTATTGACCCATATTTCAGTCTAACTGCAAGATACTATATATTTGATCATAAAAATATAAAGCCAAACATTCATCTTTGTTTCTTTATCAATCACCACAATTGCACATTTGAATAAAAAGCTAACATTTGCCAATGCTATATAAAAAATACTTCAACTGAGGAAATGAACTTCAAGTGAACACCAGTGAACACCAAATCTTGGCTATTTCCTCATTCAGACTTCTTTGATCCTGAATACTTTGTGGTCACACTGTCGGCTTGCCTGACAATTCATTGCAAGCAATCAACGAGGATCCCTTTGACCTCTGACCTCTGGAGCTGAAGGATACAGCAGCAGGAGAGGGCACTGTAGGCGTCAAATAACTGCGTGGCGATGTCGATCCGCTTACTCTCCACCGTTTGAGAATTGTTGCTCTGGGCCAGCTTGTGTAGATGAGGGAGTACAACTGGGAAACAGAATCACCAGGAAGCATCAGAGCTCACTTTCAGAGACGCTGCGATGGTAGACAAAGCACTGCCTGGCTTTGCATTGTGGGTAGTGGTAAAGGCATATGACTAGACTATCTCTATGGCTGGAGATAAATCCCTGGTGAGTATAAGTGGGCAAGACACTTCAATTGTAACTCAACTGCATCAGTAAACTAGAGTATAGAACAAGTAAGATGCTCTCAGCCTTTGCATTAACGGTTTGAAGCGGAAAATCAATAAACTGGAGTTGAAGGATCATCGGTTGATTTCTGAGTATTTAACTAGATACAAGAAGTAAATTATGAGGTGGTTGTGACTGTATGCCACTGAGAGACTCACACTCGTCTCTGAACTTCGGGTCAGTGTTGGGCCCGACGCGTCCGAACGTCCTGACGACCTCCATGTGCAAAGCATGCTGGTCGTGATACTGAGGGTCTTCCAGAAATGAGGCCAGCTGCATTTTCACTCTCTCCTGCAACTGCGTCAGCAAGGGCAGCAACAACAGTTTCATTCTACCCCCACATGACCAGCATAAGAAGCTTTCTATTGGCTGTTCCTCACATGTGTGTCATGCTTCATTTGCATAGAGAATTTATGAGTGACGGAATTTTGGAAAATAAAATGGTGCAGGTACCTCTTTCTGAGTTACTGTCTCCATTATCGTACCAAAGGCGGGTATTGTTGATATCCTGACAGAGCTGAAACATAGAATAAGAAGAACAAGATACATAGCAGTGGTGATCATGAATATTGACGCCAAGGAAAAGCATATTTAAGAAAGTGGCTGGTGTTAAAATCTCAATCATACAATCCCACCCGTGTTGTTCATCTTTCTGCCTAAGCCCTGAGTATGTTGCAGATTTGGACAAACACAGTTTTATATTGCCATTATGTTCTCGGGCGGTAACTTTCATGTTGCTCCAGAAGTATGGAGAAAGATGTTGAAAGAACTCAAGACCGTAATTATATACTGTGCCTCCAAAGGCAATAGCAGAATGAGGTTAAACGGAGAACTTATTCCGGTCTGCCACAGTGTGCACATATCCTTGACCCCAACGTACAAGGTTTTAGTAAACCACTAGTAGAGCTAAATTTGGAATGGCTATGGGTGCCCAGCTCCGTTCTGTACGTTCAGCTATACATTTGATTTCTTTAGTATAATGGAAAAAAGAAAGTTATTTTCATGGGGGAAAAAAGGATTGAGTGCACTTACATTTCTGGATCACTGGAGAGGGTGATGAGAGCAGGAACCACTCTCTGAGCCACCAGAGTTTCATTCACCCCCTTTACCAGCAGCTGATTGGTCAGAGCAGGGTGATGTCACAGAGGTGCAGAGGTGCAGTGCAGAAACATGGTGTCATTGCATAAATTATGGCAAGAAGGAGACGGTAAACAACCGATTCAACAAAATCACTGCAAAATCTAATGGATAAAACAAACAAAAAAAGGTACAAAAACAGTGCGATGCAGAGACTGACCTCAAACATTCGTGCAGCGGTGCATCGTACAAGAGCCGAGATGTGGACAACCCCGTACCACAGGACAGTGAGGAGAAGCTCGTGATAGGCTGGGTTGGCCCTGCACAGAAATGGAGACAATTCAACTGACAGCCTTTTATTGTACCCCTCGCTCATATTGGGCAGGTCCAAAAAGGCTCCTGAAAACATTCCCAGAATTATTTTTGAGAGGTAACTGGAGGAATTGTTTACCACACAAATTAATGCCACCTGTGATTGATAGCAGTGTGTGACCTGTTTGAGTGCTTACCCCAGCTCCACAAAGGAGGCTTTCAAGCTGTCCAAGGGAGCTTTTGACAAAGACAAGGTTGTCATGACGTCCTCCAGGAAGCCCATTAAAAGTTTGCGGTCCTCTTCCTGCGGTGTGCAAAAAAAGAAAAAAAACACACATTTTCTAAACTGCAAATGTGTGCTTCAGTAACCAGAAAATGCCATTTATTTATTTGAGCAATTTATCTTTTCTCCTTAATCACAAAAGTGTGGCTAATGAGTCACTGCTAAACCAACGCAGATGGCGCAATGCAGCCACAGGTGCTGATTGGACGAGAGACGTAACTGCTAGCTTGTGGGCGTCTGCGAGGAGCTAATGCAGCGATAAACTGAGGAACCCACCGGCCAGCTTAAACCCACCGGAACCCTAATAGAAGGAAGACAACTCCCGCTACTGTGGACCCCTGTTCAAACTTGAGTAATGGCTCATAGGCTTGATAGTGAAAATTCCAGGGGTCAGAGACCCCAAAAAATCCTGGAGGGCCTCTGTGCCTGTGTCTGCTGGTCTTTGATATGTTGCTGCACTTAAGTGCATAATTTAAGTCTACTTAAATGCTTAAGTGCTTAATTAATTTAAGTCTACACACCTTGCCAAGTCCTAAATTGGCTGCTGACTGAAAGGAAACCGCAAAAACCAGCAAACTCCAGGACTGGTGTTGAGGCCCCTGGTCTAGGCTTTGGGGCCCAGTCTTTCACCCTTCACTGTGGGTGTGTTTACTGAATTACCCCCGAGCCCTAATCAGAAGATTTCAGACAGATCTCACCTGATTATAGCACGTCAGGACCCCCGTTGCATATACGGGCACTGTAGCTTTTGTCAGGACGGCATTCTCAGTTGTAGTGTCTGCAATAATAAAAATGATATAACATTACATTACATCACGTTCACTTGGCAGACGTACCAAAGCGACGTACAATAATGCATACTGAAGGTTGTTGAAACAACTACAAACAGGTCTGATAAAAGTACAGTTCTATCATAAGGAAACCGCTATCCATAGACATGAACATTGAGTCTAGTTCACATAGTAAGCTATGGATAAGTCTTAAGGCTAAGTCAGTAATACAAGAAACTACAACATCACAATTACGACATGAGTGCTACTTCTGTTAAAGAAGTAAGGTACAAAAGTATATTGCGTTTATCATCTTAGTTACAGTAGTGTAATTATTAGTAATGTTCAGTGTGTGTTATAACGGTTAAAAAAATAAATTAAAAAAAATAAATACGAAACTCTTTGAAGAACATTATCAAATTGCAAATAAAATGTCACGCAGAATGTTCTTTCTAAATTAAATGCAAAGCTTTTAACCTTGTGAGAAAAATATTTTACCCATGTTCCAATTTCTCTGGTAATAAAAAATACTAATAATAATACTGTTTGTCCTGACATGTGCTGTAACATAGCTTCAGTCATAGTGCAATGTAAGGGCATATCGTCAGCTACTGACAGTATGTGTATTTATTAGCTTGGACTCATTTGGTTGTGTTGTTAAATTTAGCTAGAACTAGAACAGCACTATTCTCTGGGGCAACACTAAACTTGCAATAATACATTATATGGAATTCAATATGTTTTTATGTGTTGAATTATTGAGAACCACCGATTAATTCTACATTAAGCCATTTGTGGTGTAGTTGTAATTATAGCTGAAAATATACTAAAATAACCTGCATGTTAGGGGCGATAAATGTTAATTATATTTGTTACTATTAAAATGGAGGAATTGTTTACCACAGAGAGAAATTATTTGTGAAATTAAAGATGTCTGAAAGGCAGGTAGAGGAACCTTCCACGCCTCAGTCAGCGACTTTATAGACGTATAATCTAAGGTGACTAACAGCAACTCTGTCATATGATTCAACACTTAATGACTGTCACAAATGAGCAGTCGCCTCCCCATTCTAATTCCAGGATCGACATTTTCACTTTAAAATTACAGCCACTCACCCACATTGTCCTCAGAGAGCCGGAGTATTTCCTGGAATTGCGGCTTTACCTGAAACAAACAAACCAAGACTCAAGTGAACAGGCAAGACAAACATATTGCTCACAAAGTCCCATAAAAAGGTTTACTTCAAACTAAGAAACAAAGAGAATTTCATGTTCAAAGCAGCGTGACTCAAGACTTTTGACTGAACCAAAAATAAAAACCGACCACGCCCAGTGTCCACGTCTGGGCAAAAAACGGTACCTTGGTGTTTGTGAATATTTTCCCGAACGTTCGACACAGCCTCCAGAAGAAGCGGGAAAACTCGTGGACGCAGGTTGTTGACGTGACGTTTATGCGGCCTACGACGTCGATGAGCTGTGGTAGCCTGTTGGTCGGGTTGAGAAAGGGTTTTGATATTCTGACAAAGCTCATTTATCCACCACAACGAACTATCGATATATATATATGTCCCAACAAAAAGACATTCACTTAATAATCCTCGTAATACATGAAAACAACAACAAATAAAACATTATTTATGCATATATGTGTTTGACAGTGTCCTTTCCAAATCAATAATCACCTGAAAATGAAACTCTAGATAAGTATCTATTAGGAAACATTAAGCACACACTAAAGAATCAGGCCCATTGAGACATCCACGAGCTCAAGTCTGTACAGGAGTTCTGATTGGCCAGAAGTAATTGGAGCGACCACCCATCTTGGTGGCTCCAGTACAACCCTGTTGATTTACTTGACATTTTGAAACGGCTATCGCGGGACGTGGAAAAGGAATGCCTCTCAATTGCTATTTATATCCGATAGCCTCTATCATTTGAAAGGCTGGTTGAAAATGGCTTTTCTCCACTCTGAAATCACCAAGGGGCAGACGAGGGGGGCGGGGCAGGGCGGGGCGCGCTCACAGTTGGTTCACCACCCACAGTAGGGTGTCCCAGCCCGTGGTACCCTCGTGCTCCAGCTGGTGCTCGTACAGCTGCAACAACGCCGCCAGCTGCTCCCGGCTCCCGATGACGGTCGCCACGTCCTGCAGGGGGGACGCCGGCCGGGGGAACCGCGTCACTGCGAAAACGGGTCACGCCACATTACGGTATTTCAATAATTTTTTTCGTGATCAATTGTTTATTTGTCACAAAATAGTCATTCATTTGGTTACATCGAAAGAGAGAAACATTTCTGAAACAAAAAACTGATAAATTAATGAAAAAAATGACCAAATTTAGAAAATATATAAATATTATTTTATGGACAATATACTGTATATATACATACATGATATAAATATATACATGTGCACACATACAGAGTATGCATATATACATACACATATGCTCATATCAAAAAGTAGGAAGATTTATTTTACAGGGAGTGGTTTGCATAGCCTGCATATTTCTAACCTATTAATGTATACCGCTGTAATATTTACTGAAGCGGTTCTGGTTAAGTTCTTAGCAAAGGGGTACAGCCACACCACAGGACTGCCTTCCAGGAAAGCGAGGATCACAGGAGGTGACTGCAGTCTTCCGGGAAACCATAAAAGGAGACGGCAGAGACGGAGAACTTTCTGGGCACGCTTACACAAATCTGTTCTGTTTTCTCTGCTCGAGCCAGAAAACCGCAGCTTCAAAAACGGCTTTGAAAATAGGAGCCACAGTCTCGATTAAAGGCCAGCGTGCGGCAATTAGCTGTGATTCGATTTTGAAGTGTGCGCGAGCGTTGACCTTTGAACCCCAAGCTAAATGTGTAAACACTGGGACAGGCCTGCGTTTTTTTTTCCTTCTCTCAGGCCTGCGGTTGTCCTGTTAAAACCCGACAGGATAGCTCACCCTCGATGGGCGGAGTATCGCCCTGCAGCCTGGCCCGGCTGGTGAAGGGGGCGTTTTGCAGGACGCTGGCAAATAGGGGCGGGGTTAGAGACTGCAGAGCTGAGAGGAATATGTGGAGCTTGTGCTCGTCCAGCCCGGATTCTCCTTCCTGAGGTAACACACACACACACACACACACACACACACACACACACACACTCGATGAGGGGGAAAACCACAGAACTAGAACAATCATATGTACATGCACTTACACACACAATTCACGGAGGACCACAGAACTCAAACGTCCAAGTCCAATCACAGACTCCCACTGAATCAGGAGAGGGGCATACACACATACGTGCAAACACACACTTTAGATTAGGAAAGGAGCAGAAAACAAACGCACACAGGCAGGCAAGGCACATGCTTAATCGGGAGAGGAGCTGGTGCTCTCACACACACTCACACACACACACACACACACACTTAATCAGGAGAGGAGCTGGTGCTCTCTCACTCACACACACACACACACACACACACTTAATCGGGAGAGGAGCTGGTGCTCTCACACACACTCACACACACACTCACACTCACACACACACACACACTTAATCAGGAGAGGAGCTGGTGCTCTCACACACACACACACACACACACACACTTAATCAGGAGAGGAGCATGGAGCTCACACACACGCGTGCGATAACGCACACCCAGGCCCTACCCGGAGGAGACCCTCGATGCGCTCAAGCAGAGCAGGCAGGAGCTGTGACTGCAGGTGGCCCAGCTCCGTGGTCCAGGCCGCGAACGCCGGGATGAACACCTGGTGCGTGGCGCACACCACCCGCTCCGACGGGTCGCCCAGAGAGAGCAGCATCAGCTCAAAACCCTGCCACAAACACAACAGGACATCAGCTCAAAACCCTGCCACAAACACAACAGGACATTAGCTCAAAACCCAGCCACAAACACAACACATCAGCTCAAAACCCTGCCACAAACACAACAGGACATTAGCTCAAAACCCGGCCACAAACACAACACAACATCAGCTCAAAACCCTGCCACAAACACAACAGGACATCAGCTCAAAACCCGGCCACAAACACAACACAACATCAGCTCAAAACCCTGCCACAAACACAACAGGACATTAGCTCAAAACCCTGCCACAAACACAACACAACATCAGCTCAAAACCCGGCCACAAACACAACAGGACATCAGCTCAAAACCCTGCCACAAACACAACAGGACATTAGCTCAAAACCCGGCCACAAACACAACACAACATCATCTCAAAACCCTGCCACAAACACAACAGGACATTAGCTCAAAACCCGGCCACAAACACAACACAACATCAGCTCAAAACCCTGCCACAAACACAACAGGACATTAGCTCAAAACCCTGCCACAAACACAACACAACATCAGCTCAAAACCCGGCCACAAACACAACAGGACATTAACTCAAAACCCGGCCACAAACACAACAGGACATTAACTCAAAACCCGGCCACAAACACAACACAACATCAGCTCAAAACCCGGCCACAAACACAACAGGACATCAGCTCAAAACCCGGCCACAAACACAACAGGACATTAACTCAAAACCCGGCCACAAACACAACACAACATTGGTCTCAATATCGCAGAATTTCTTCTGACTGACTGACTGGCAGTTCCTCAAAGCTATAAAAACTATCTAGACTGGCTTTTGTACTCTTCAGCACACTTTTCAATGATGAATTGATAACAATAATAATAATAATATTATTATTTATAGAGCAGTTTTTATGCAATTTTCTGCGGCCCAAAGTGCTTCACAGACGAGCATTTGCATTTACAAACTAAAAATGAAAAACATTCTCTCGCTACATTCTTTAGCACGAGGCCCATGCTCAGCTCAGAAGCCATTGGATGGCACAGCCTGGCTCCGCCCACCTGGCTGTACTTGTCGGGGTCGTCGATGTAGCCCATGATGACCCCCAGGCTCCTCACCACCGCCTCCCGCACCATGTCGGCCTTGTCCTCCGCCAGCATCTGCTGCAGCATGGAGAGCACTAGCGAGCTGCGGATCTCCGTCTGTGAGAGAGAGAGAGATCTTTCACAGTCCGAGCGGGAGAGGTACTTCACAGAACGGCGAGTGGGGGACACATTTCAGTAACAGAAGGTTGAGCGGGAGATATTTTTCACGGTTACTGCACCGAGTTCTGAGCGATCTTTCACAGTCGAGCACTATACTTAGTTTTCTAAGTATATTTTTAAGTACTTTATAAAACTAAATTGGCCCATTGTATGTATACTTGTATGTACTTCCTGGAACTATACTTTAAGTATACCATTACTACTATCCAAAATTGGTGGATTTTAAAATATTTCAAACCGTGATCGAAGTTTACTTCTGGACAGTCAAAATGCACTTTAAGTACACTACCTTTAGTTCAGAAAAAAAGGGTATTTAACTTTTATACACTTTTTTTGTTGTTGAGGGAAGCCCCACAGGGGAGCGATGTTCTTACCGGCAGATAGGGCGCCAGGGCTCCACAAGACTCCGCCACCAGCAGCCTACGCTCGGGGTACTTATGGTTGATCTGAGAGGGAGGAAGGGAATAAAGGATCTTATCACTGGCTGACCTCTGGAACTCAACGGCCCTATACCCACCCCGCCTATAGGGCTGCCCCTATACCCCCTCCTATAGGGCTGCCCCTACCTGTGTTTATCCCAGATCTACCTCACACCTGTCTATGTAAATCACAGGTCCACACAGTCTCTTCTTTATTTAATGCACCGTCATACGAACTGTGTTCTCTGTAAACGGTGTGACTCAGCACGCTTACGAGAAACCCAGAGCCAAGCAGGTGCTGCTCGACTCAGCACGCTTACGAGAAACCCAGAGCCAAGCAGGTGCTGCTCTCACATGTGTTTCATTCAACTACAAGGACAAATTATACGTGTTCAAAGCGTGGTTTAACTATGAATCAATTTGAGCTTGACTGGCTGTAAGTAAAATATTGTAAGTGCCTCCTGATACACTGGGTCTTTGTCCTTTGTTTAAATATTTAAAGGAAACCTTTAACTGCAAATACCAATTCAGTGGTTTGTTTTCTTTCTTATTGAATTGGATAGAGGAGACAAGAAGAAGCTATTGGCTGCAGAAATGGATGAGTCTATAAAATGTCAGACTATTTCCTACTGTACATGCATAGGCATGAAAACATATTTGAAATTTAACTGTCAAATGAGGGTGCAGAAACCTACCCAATAATTTGACTTAAAATTCCCTTTTATAGGGCAGTAGTGCGTAACTAGGATTGTAACAAAATGGCTGCCTGAGGCATTGCTGCTGCATCTTCTAATGAGGCACCTAAATCAAACTGAAAACTGCCATAGAGTTCGGCTCGCCCACTTCATGTGATTTCAATCCAGGAGATTTTCAGGGAGTGGGGGGTACACCAGGCAGCAATAGTTTGTCTTGCATATCTTGTCATTCAACCATCACTGCCACATTGATGACTGCAAAAGTTTGTTCAATAACCGAGAGAGAGAGAAAGAGAGATACAGTGAAATGGAAATTACCCAACTGTTGCCTATTTTATTATAAATATAGAGCTTGTCTATGACCAAAAAAAACTAGCAACTTTGGTGAGCAATGACACCAATTACCATTTTAAAATTTAAAAAAAATTAAATAAATAAAATTTTATATAAATTTTTAATTTAATCTATTTAAATATTCTATTTTAAAAAACCCACTCACATTTTTTTAAATATATATTTTTTACATTATTAGTTTTAAAATTTTTATTAAAAAAATATATACATTTTCAGAGTCAGAGTTAGGTTAGGAAAATAAGTATTAGGGACACAAATCATAATTTAGCACCGTTCAAAGACCCGTAAAATGCACATACTACCATAGCCTAGTGGACTACAGACATTCCGGGGCCCACCTCATACACCCCCGCAACCCAAACTCCTCTCCTTGAAGCGCACGCTAATGAAGACAAAGCCAGTGCAAACACACGATGCCAAGGCATGAATCAAATTGACAGCAATGCCGCTCAGTGAAGACAGCCACCTCATTTATTTTTATTTTTATTTGCAGGAACAGCTGTTGCGGCGTTTCTCCGGCTCAATCAGTCGTTGTGATAAAGTGAGCATCTGCCATGACTGATACATAGAACCTGGTGAGACTGATCTATATCGGTCTGCCACACGGGGATCTGAATTCATTAGCTTGTGACGCGTGTTCCGGGACATTCCGGTCACTGTAGCGACAGGCAATGCCTCACCTGCTCCCAGCACTGAGGAAGGAGCTCCGCCTCCACGCGGGTGGGGCCGACGTGTCTGGCGAAGGCCACGCAGCCCGTCAGGATCATCTTCCTGCGGACACAAGATGGCTGCTGGGTCGGGCTCAACAGGACGCCCTGTGGGCGTTGCGCATGCACGACCAACACACACACACACACACACACACACACACACACACACGCACGCACACACACACCTCTGATCATCATCCGGTCTCTTGATGAGGTTGAATAGGATGTGAAGCAGCTGATCCCGTTCCCTGGGCTCCGGGTGGAGACAGGCGGTGCACAAGATGAGGGGAATCAGCTCCTGTGTGACGTAGACAGGGGTCAGGGGTCAGGGGTCATGGAGCAGGAAGGCAGGGTACAAGCACACAATGCTAGCTTTGCAGGCAGGGCTGAGTACCTGGTAAAAAGAGACCACAAAACACCACTACAGCCACAACTAAGTGGCTGAAATTCAGTTCACATAAACCGGAGGGGAAGTGAAATAGAAAAATTTGAGTCATGCACAAGACGCTGAGCTGAGACTGAAATATCCTGCATGTAACTGAGTACAGCTGGATGCAGATCCACGCAATTCCCACCAGAACCATGCGAGGGAGGTGGTGGATGATATTTCTCTATGCTGTTCAGAATAATTAATACCCATTTATGCTTCATCCTGTGCCACTGCAACCGCAATATCGCTGATGTCACCTGGCATCAGGTAAAGACATGACTCAGTCTACACTCAGTTACACGCTCTGATTCTTATTCCTCCACAAGGCTATGCAATTAGGAACTACAAGTACCAGCAGCCAGTTTAATGAAAAAACACAGTCAACAGGGATTGCCTTTTAATCACATACTACATATAATACAGCTATTGCTGACTTCACTGTAAGACCACTTTTCACTACATTATAAGAAGAGGGAAGAAATTAATTCACTGTGGCCTGAATTTGCTTAAATTACACTGAATCTGTATTGCACTCTGATCAATGGTCAATTATGTTTTCCTTGGATAAAGGCAATAGGCAAATACATAAATTAATAGGATAATACCTATAAGACCATTACGTATCGGTACTTAACTGACCATTAAATAAGATGTTAAAACTTGATTAAAATGCACTTTAAAATGAAGGTAATGTAAAAAGCAGATTAAACCAATTGGGAGCACGTGATATTCGGGAAGAGGCTAAGCAAAGTGAAACCAACGCACTGAGGAAACGCCCCAGCAAATCAACGCCCCAGCAAATACTTCAGAAATAATGATCTGCAGCAGCTCCACGGTAAACACGTGCAATCTGTTTACAGAGCGAAGATCCAATCTTCATAGATCCAGAATAATCTTATTGCCGTGTAGCAAAACTCCCACAGCCCACAAAAACAGCGTCTAAAAGAATCCCTCCAGGCAGCTGTGACAACAGGCAGTGTCCTCATACTAAAATTTCATAAAATTAGTCAATTTGATATAAATAATTGCTGCACTTTGGTACGTTGACAATTGTATATTTAACCCTCGTATTATGTTGACATTTTATGACACCTTTTATGTTTGCCATCAAATTGACCCCAAAAGTTTAAACGGACAATAAAGTATTGTAATACAAAAGACTTGACACTTAGCTTTTCATCCCTAAATATTACAAATCTGTGATTTAACATCTATATTGAGAGCCTGAGGTAAGTGAACGTTTGTGACGTTTAAAACCTGCATAGAAAAGTGCCACCAGAATCTCCCACAAAAAATCTGAGGGTTGTATATTTTCTTACATTTTATATAGCTACCCCACAAATGACCCCACACAACCCCTGTAAAAAAAAACTTTTAAAAACATAGCGTTATGTTTATTTCATGTTTACTATTTAATACAACAAATTAGGAGAAGTTATAATGTGTGAAGATGAAAAAAAAAAAAAAAGGTTAACTGGTTTTTAAGTGACGTCAAACGGTGCATCGGGTCAAATTGACCCAATGCATAATACGAGGGTTAAGAGACTACCATCCCAGAGTAAAATCCTAATGTAATACAATTAAATTCTCACACTTTTTCAATGACGTATGGACAAAGATGCAGGGTACAATGGATGACTTCAATTTGTTGGAAAAAAAATATTCAAGGGCATTGTGTCTGTTGCACAAAGTAGCTACTCCATCTTCCTCACTGTATTGTTTTTGCAAGAATTGATAAGATAGAGGTTTTATCACCGCACAAAAAAAAAAACACATGCACATTTCACGACTAAAAATAAGTTTCTTGAACATATAGGAGTCTAAACTTTAAAAAAATGTTACCAGCAACAAGGTAGAGCAAAGAACAAAATGGCGCCAAATCACAAACACGCGCACTGTCCCCCAAGCGCCAGGAAAAGCAGTGTGTACGACTAGCGATGCTAAAGTTAGCTCATTACAATTCCGGGTCTCCGAGTCCTGCTGGGCCGTTGTGTGTTTTGGTTTTTTTTTTTGTGTTTTTACACAAGTGATTAATTCAAGTATTGGCTAAGAAAGTCACCACACACACTCTTGTTCAATGCTTTAACTGTGAAAATTGAAGGAAACAAACAAATACCTGTAGATACTGCGGCCCTCCAGGACTGGAGTTTGACACCCCTGCATTACATTAACAGACTGCACCTTTTATTTTGAGCTGAGATTAGGCTTAATGGTTAGCGTGACCATTCATTACAAGTAAAACACTCTGTAACAAATGTAACCCAGCTCTGCATATTCTTTCAGAGACAAAGCGGGCCGCTGGAACATTTTTGCTAGCGCGGGAAAAATCGAACAGATCGGCTGGTCAGGCCTTTGCCACAAGTGCAATGAAATGAGCAGCTAAGTTAAAGCCAAGCGTCCCGCTGAGATGAAAACCAACGGAGGCGTGGAGAAGCAACGGTGATGTCATGCAAAAAGAAAATTCAATAAAACAAAAACATACATCCACTCACCTGACACAGGTGCGTGACCATTCTCTAGGTGCGGAGACGCATGCACAGGAAGTGAGAAAATGACCAAAAGTAAAGGACACAAAAAGGTGGAGCATAATGAGCCAAAACCGCAGGTGGAATAACAAGTTAAAATCATGGCAGATTCCAAAACGGGTGATATCTACCCAGCTAGACAAATAAGGGTTTTTAAAACATCTGGGTTGCAATGTTTTCCTGCAGACTTGAAATTTAAGTGCGATCTATAGTTATTAAGCAGTGGAAGAGTTGTTAAAGAGTTGTAAAGATGTAAAAACATTGCTGCAATATTGCTATTCATCACAATCTGATACTAAGGTGTTTTTTGTGCTAGCTGGGTAGCGAACAATGAGAAAAATGAAACGGCCAACACAGAAGATCACGGCCTGGTTCTGTAGTTAAGTGAGAATTCTGCAGGTGGAAAACAGTCCAATCAATGAATATTCCCAACTGAAGATTTCATGAAGTCAATGGCACAGGGGCTGTGATCGAATATGATCCCTATTCCCTGCCCCCTGTCCATTCAGAGCCCTGTCTGCTATGTCCCCTCACTTTGCAAGCAGTGTGCGAAAGAAATCCTGCAAAACTCTTTCCAACCTAGTGAGGAGGTAGTTTGTAATATTTGTTTTATCTTTTCATTTTTATTGAGAATATCAATCAGTTTACATATGACAATGATTACAAAGTGTAGATTATGAATGAGGATAGAATTAAGAAAAAATTTAAAGAGAGTAGTTTGTAATATTTCCGGTCTTGTACTACAAGTTGTAGTTTTTACTTCCGGTTTACTTCCTGAAATTGTTGGATGAGCGTTCTCCTGAATCCCCTCAACAAAACCCCGGAAATAAGGGTTTCATCCGGGGATTTTAAGCGCCCCATTTGTGATAAAAAGTCGGCTACTCAAGAACTTTTTGACGAAGATGACTCAAATATGCGCCCTCAAAGGGGTGAAGGGATCATATTCGGTCATGGCCAGGAAGTGGCGGGAGAAGAGGGGAAGCGCGAGCCGCCTACCTCACGTTTGGCGAGCAGCACGTTGGGGACGATGTGAGGTAGGCAACGCCCCAGCATCAGCATGACGCTCTCCTCGTTGTCAGCTATCCGGGACACCTGCGGAGGGGGGCAAAAACAGCCCAATGACCCCCTTTGCCCTTTCCTGCTCAAACCCCCCCCCCCCCCCCATGCCCAGAGAGATCACAGAACGCACAGAGCGTCACAATATTCTTCACTCCCCACCTCCTTTCCTCCACTCGTCTCCTACCCAGAACTATGCAAATCAGCCTGTATGTTTAAAGTACAAGTAGTTACATGTGCAGTATACAATGTACGTGACATTGCAGTTTGCTTCAAGATATTAATCAATACGTAATCAGCAACATTACATTAGGACACAAAGATCCGTTTCCAGGGCACGGAGGAGAGGAGGTGGTCGTGGAGGAAAGGAGGATGCATTTTCCGAGTATTGGAACACACGCCTGCGCACACACAACACTCTCCAGCAAACAGAATTCGGAGCCTAGTTCATTTCAATGTTGAATAACAAACACCCCTTAAAGTCATCTTACCTCTTTGATCATGACCTATTTGGTGAACCAGCTCAAGCGGTGAGGATTTAGCGACAAATGATGGTAAAGTGAGGCTTAGCAGTTCATATGACTCGTATGAACTGCTAAAAAGACTTCAAAGCAAACACCCAATAATTGGACAACCTGTTGGTCAATAATAACAGGTGATAGCCCCAACCATTCTGTGGTTCATAAAGCCTTACTTCTGCCATCCACACAGAGTGTGAAATGCACCTTTGGCGCCATCTGGTGGCAGTGTGAGAGTATACGCCCCACCCGGGAAGGTAAATCTGATGTCTCACCTCTGATCCCAGTCGGCTGTCAGGAGACATTCGACAGAAGGACAAAAGGGCCCGGAGAAAGGCAGGAGATAGATTTCTGAAAACAAAAAAAAAACCTGAATTTATTATCCCTATAAACCCCCATTCATGAAACCCATGAATCTCTTCATCACAAAAGTGCACCACTCTTCATACATTACTGCTTTGGTTGTTATAACGCATCTCAGTTTCATGACAGTACAGGGTTTATATTACATGCCTCTATTAATATATGAAAAAATTGCATGTAAAAGTTAATCTGGGTAAATGTTCAATTGTAAGAATACAGCACCCCAAGCAAATAAAATTTCTTCCAGATCCGGGCATGTTCTTTTGTTATTCATTACTGTGGCTCCCCCTTGTGGTCACTGAGCGACACTGTCTCTACTGGGCCTCGTGATGAGCAGAGCTATGTTGAAACTGGGGAATTTCATGTGAGTCGTATGAACTTTTATTCAGCTTGTGGATAGGCTGGAGTGCCTGATCAGACCCCTCCCACTGTGATCATACCTGTTGGGCTTATCGAACTGTACAGGCCCTTTTCCCTGCATGGTCTGGTGTTTTAAATTTGTGTGGGGGTGTGTGGTCGGCATAGCGACTGTGGGCGGGTCGGAGATGGGGACCGCGTCGGTTTCGGGGTCCCCTCCATCCCCTGAGGGCGCAGAAGGGGCGGAGATGTTCTTCGTCAGGGTCTGGATGTCGCTGGAGATGCGAGACGGAGAGAGAAACTGTTAAATGATGCCTGCTTTACTCGCTATTAGCAGAGGCAACCAAAACCTGGCCAATCAGGGCCATAGCATCCTTTGGATAATAATAATAATAATAATAATAAACCTTCTGGATTGCTAGAAATGTGTTTCCACTGGGTCTGGAAAGGTAGTGAGCACAAAATATCATCCTTGCTGTACAGCATAAGTGTCAGACTCCAGTCCTGACTCCAGTCCAGTGCTGGTTTTTGATGTGTTCCCAGCGTCAGTGGTTATTTTAAGTCACTGATTGGCTAAAGAATCCACACACCTTGTTCTCAGGGCCTTAATTGGCAGCTGTTTGAAAGGAAACCACAAAGACCCGCAGACACCACAGAGCCCAGGAATTTAGTCTGACGCCTCGATACAGAAAATACAACCCTCTGCAAAGTCCTTTCAGAGACCGCAGGACAAAGGTCTCGTCCATTTGGTCAATAAACATATGGTAAAATTGGTAAATTACATACTGTAATTTGTTTGTAATGTCTACATACTGACAAGTCAAACTGCAATCCACAGTGACCCTCAGTGCACTCAGGTTACTGAATGAGGCCTGCACCCCCATATGCTCCTGTCGTCTGAGCTTCCGTGTACAAATATCCCCAGTGCTCCTCTTTCCCCGCGCCCCTGTTCTCCTGTGACCCTGTTCTCCTGTGACCCTGTTCGCCTGTGACCCTGTTCGCCTGTCTCTTGTGTCCCAGCTTACCTCTGAAGCCTCTTGATCTGCTCCGTTAGACTCTGCTTCTCGGTGCTCAGAAGGCTAATTTGATACTCCAGCTCCTGGATCACCTCAGCTTGCTGTAAGCACAGGTAAACCAGCGCATTGTCAGAAACACAGGTGAGCGGCCAACGCATCGTCAGAAACACGACAACAAAGTGCAATACCGTTTTATAAACTGTAACTGACCAGAACCGATCACTCTGGTACAAAATTAATTTATTTGGTGTTAAATGAATTTCTTTCCCACCATTATTACAGCTGTGGTGAGTACTATGGCAGGCAGAAGGATAGCTATGCTGAAGTATTTGTCCAATTAGCACAGTTCATGAGTGTAAGATACTGCTCACAAGGCACACTGTGACTTGACATCTGTGCATAGTGAATATGATGTATGATATTTGGACATAAAGGACAAGTCGAGATGCACATCCATATGTTATTATGCTATGCTGATGTTGCTCAGCTGGATGTACAGAACCTGACGTGGTTGGCGTACCATTTTCTGCAGGGGCTCGTGGGTAAATGAGTTCCCCAGCAGGTCTTCAGGCGCCACCCCCACGGCGATGTCCATGGTATCCCGCGGCGACGACGGGCCGGTCCCGCAGTTCCGGAACAGGTGCAGGAGGTCGGGGGGCTTCGGCGTGTTCAGCCCCACGTCGTCCCACAGCTCAAAGTCCTGCCCACGCAACGCATCACAAGAATCGCACAAGGGTCGTATTATCAGGTTTAAGAGTGAAGCTTGAAGAGAATCCAAATGAAGACAAGAGAAACTGGGCAATTCCACCGACGTTACAAAATGCAGGATATTTGCCTGGTCAAGTCCAATACAGCTGCATAATAGAGACTGATAGGGTTATTTCCTCTTGAAGGTTATCAACGCATATATCAGTCACTATTATGTAGCTGTATTGGGCTTTACCAGGCAAATATCCTGCAGTTGTAACGTCGGTTACTGTGGACTTGCCCAACGCGTGAAGACCGTCTAACCAGTAGCCAAAAAACCGTGACCAGAACTAAACCGCAAAAAACCCCTCTTGTTATGCTAGCATGCTCAGTATGTGAGTGGTTAAAAGCAGCACACAGTATGTATCTATTCAGATCTCATTTTATACGGACAGGACACATTAATATAGCAGATAAACGTAAAATGCATGGACACGTGCGTATGTCTCTGAATTCCGATTATTACCTGATCGTCATTTTCATCTGAGAAAGTGATGGACGAAAGCTTGTAATTATTCTTCAGCAAATATTCATTGACTAGAAAATTCAGCGCTCTTTTCTCAAGAGGACGGATAGGTTCCTGGAAAGGACAAATAAGCATAAACATCCGACCCATCGCTGACACACTTAATAAAACAGACTCTGTGGTTTCAACAGTGTATACACACAGTATTTTACAAAAGCCTCAAAGAAACCTATGAAGGAATACCAAAGACGTTTTATGTTATCTGCTACTGTGTACCTGTGTACCTGTGTATTTCACACTGTTCTTATGACATGCACCCAGGGGCCCCATAGTGGGGGGAATAGTGACTATTGGGGCCCCAAGGTGAGGGAGGGGCCCTCAGAAGGCCTGACATTAAAAGTTTACTTTGGGAAGGGGGCCCACAGAGACTCCATTTGCACAGGGCCCAGAATTTTGTGCTACACCCCTGCATGCACTTATGACTCATAAGTCACACTGGATAGATCTGCAAAATACATACATCATAATAATGTACACAAATACAATACAAATTAAAAAAAACTGTATGCTTTAAGTGGGTTTCCCCACCTGAACTTCAGGATGCGATCTGAAGTTCTTCCTGTCCTGGGAGGGCACTTCACGCTCTGTAACAGAGAAGCAGATCCATTGGTTTGGACCCCTCCACCAATCAGAGCGGCCTGACTGGTCCAAGCAACTCTCAAGGCAGGAAGTAGTAGTGTAAGTAGAGAGTACGCCACCTGCTGCCTGAGTCAAGTTGGTGCGCAGAGCCTGAATGGTCTCCTTGGCTTTCCGAAGCTCAAACTCCAAGACTGGACAGGAAGTGGATTTAACACACACAGCCAAGAAAGGGGAACAAACAAACAAAAAACAAACAAAAAAACAAACAAAAAAAACAAGGATGGCCATGAAAAAACGAACCAAACAAAAAACGATACAGTCCGAGAAGCCAAAGCACAAAAGATAGCTAAATGAGCGAAGGACCATGCAAACTATGGGGACTCACGAACGCATGCAGCAGAGAGGAGTGATGGTAGGGAAGTACCCGGGCGGACTGCTTCCACACTCTTTAAAAGCACCTTTATACATGGCTAACCTGGGTGTAGGACAAACATGGTAATCTGTGGTCCCTCATGTCCCAAATCGCCAAAAATGAGTCTCAACCAACTTTTTTCTCTTTCTTTTTTTGCACACATCCTGAGATTAGTTTCCATTTTGTTATGTTAATGATAGTAGTGAGGTACATTTTTATTTCATTATTTGTGGCCTGTTATGAACCTCATAAGAGGTAGGTCCATCTAAAGCACTAGTCCAAACAGTGATCTATTCTAATCTAATCTTGGCTATGCCATTGTCATTGGTTTGGTGATAGAAGGACAGAATCTTGGAGTTCAATATGGAGAGTTCACCATTTTATATGCATCCAGTATTTTTGCTAGGCCTTATAACATAACACGGCTAATACGTTGGGTTTCCTGTATGGAGGAGAGTGATAAGCTGTTTGCAGAGAGTCACGAGAAGAGCAGAGCAATGCAACATCTCAGATAGTGGGCTTTTTCAAAAGCAGAGACACTACCGGGGGACACATAACAACAGCACATCTGAGAGAGCAACAGCCTGCGATAGTCTGCGCCCATGCACTGCTTAGTGTAAGCCTTGGAGCAAAGCACAGAGAACTGAGGACATTTCATACACAGAGGAAATGCAGCTGACTGTCGTACAAGTCACCTCAAAGTACTCAGTTCTACTTCAGTCGTGAAGAACAAATCCAAGGTTTTTCAGCTTTCTGTAAAGCCCTGAAGCTTGAGCGCTGAGGCATCAATACAGAAATTACTTGAGTAAAGTATCTGGTTGAAAAAAGGTCAGAGGTCAGAAGGTTGAATTGGCTTACTGACACTGTGGCCCTATGGGACCGGGTATGAGTAGCCATGCAGGTATTGTAGCACCCAAGGGGCATATATGAGTAGCACTGCAGCCCCTTTAGTTAAGGGTGGGGCTGGGTTTCCTTAGAGATGTTGCGACCCCCCGGGACTAAAGCTGAGTAGCCCTTCTCAACCCTCTATCCCTTCAGACCAGGGATATCTAATTTATTCAGGACGTCGAGATGGAAAGTAAATTATTTGTGCATTGAAACCAGGAGGATTTTATCCTTTCAAGACTGGAGCTGAACGCTCCTATAACCAGTTTTAGTTGGTCAGCAGTAAAAAGCTATAATGACATATTTGATATGCTGATATATTACTGATACATTTGATACAGAGTTCACATGCATTAGTGCTTTCGTCTGAAGCAGGATAGCAATTGGAACAGGGAGAAGAACCTGGGCAAACATTTAATTTTGAAGGCAGTAGCATTCACTGGGGCGGATCAATAATGCACAAGTACGCAAACGCAAACCACGGCACAGCTCTGGGGCAGGCAAACAAGCAAAACAAAAGCGGGTGTCAGCGAAAGGATAGCTAGCCTGAGCGCGTGTAGTCGAGCTGTTGATATTAATTTGATACTGTTGTTTTAAAATTAAAAACAAAATCATCAGAAAGCCAGAGAGACCGGGGTCAGGGCAGAGAACGGAGAACTGAAGGAATGTCTCTTACTGAAGTGAAGAGAAAACAGACCAGATTGGGCGGTATGGAAGCTCTGAAATTCTCTCAGATACTGACCTGAACCACATGCCTTTCCTGCTGCATGGTTACCCATTGGGAGGAGACTCTACACACATAGCCAGCGGATACTGATTTTAACTACATTGACGCTACACTCTAAAAAGAAAAAGGTTATTTGCTTTGTCTCCAGAGCGGAACCATTTTTAGTTCATTATGGAACCCTCTATGGTAGGTGTGAAAAGTTCCCAAATTGAACCATTTTGCCTGACAAAGTACCCTTTAACTAGATCGTGTTCTCTATGGAGACAGAGGAACCTTTAGGAATCATTTCTTCTGAGAGTGTGGGAATGTTGTACGACATTATATTGTGGCATTTCCACTGTAAGTGTCCCGTATCATGGTTCACTCTGTTGTGCATATCCTGGAAGGCAGGAAGAAAACCCATCGACGGAGCGCTATTTCGTCTCCCCCAGGGAAACAGCGATTCCAAAAGCAGTTCCCACTGGAAGGATGAATCAAATCAATCACATTCAGATCCAACACTGAAGTCTCACTCGTAATTCATAGATAGTTTTGAATAAATATTTAAATACTTTCAATTGAGCCCAATACATATGCGATGGGTTACATAAGAAATGCATTATTTATATGGAGGAGAGACACACAATTTTGGCCTTTAACACACCCAGAGGTGTAAAATCCAGGTTCAGAGAGTAAACGTATTTTGTTCCAATCACGTGGATTTGCTAATTAGCACAATTCTTCAGCCAGGAGGTAGAACTAATTAGTGAAATCAGCTGGCGGAGTTAATGGGTAGAAGAAAAACATGGCAGGACTTTTACTTTCAGACCCCTGGACTGTACACCTCTGAACACACCTTAAACTGTCACTGGATCAAGTAACATTAATATATCATATTTCTGTGGATCATTATTAGTCCCTGTGTAGACATATATAACATTATAACACTATTAATACAATACATTATTAATATTATAGTGGTACATCACTCACGGAGATTATTGTTAGATGAGATATGTGTACATTAAACCGATCACTTTTTATAACATTGCTTATATTTAGCAGTTTCTCTACTTGATATGCTACTGCCTATCTGTTGTCTTGTTGCTGTTGCATCCTGCCAATGTAATCTTATAAGCCGCTCTGGATAAAGATACCTGCCAAATAAATAAATAGCAAATATCGACTACGCTATTATATGCTACGCTAAAATAAGCTATGGGGCACGCGGAGTGATTCTGTCTGGTATAGAACATTAGAAACTAGATTGTTATAGCTGACAGAAACTGCTTTCGGCAAATCTGTTTGATAGTTAACTGTCATCCTTGCACACTCGAGCATCACATGACACATCATACCAGAACCAGTTCAGCAAAGCTTTTGTCAGTGTTTTTGGAATGCTTTCACTTCGATACAAATGCAATACCGTGCACTTCTTTCCTAACATAACAGATTAACGGCAATGATTAACAGACTGTTACACAGAGTACAAGCTCATTCTGTCCAAGTTCTTAGACTATCACGTAGGTTATAGTTACAAATAGGAACCTGTATCCTATATGTGTTTTTGTGTTTGAGTCTGTGAAGACTCCATGCAGAAAGTCTCCCGCTGTTCTACCATATGTCACCCTCATTGTCTCTCTACTGTCACCATCTCTCAAAGAACCCGGTTCAACTCACCTGCCACACGGTCGTCGGACTCCCTGTTCCCATCGTCAGAGTAACGGGCGAAATCAAGCGAATCCAAAGTGCTGATGCTTCCAGCCCGGTCTGAAACACAGCACGCGATTGGTCAATAGTCTGTCATAAGTAAGCTAATTTTTACCTCTTCCTCAAAATGGTAAAATAATGGCTGTTGGCCCACTGCAGTGAGGGAATGGGCCTGTTTTTGCAGGACACAAACATTTACTGGTGCTTCCTTTTGTCCCTTTAACATCTCTCAACATGATAGATGCTATTTCTTTCAGAATTTACAGAAAAATGTATCTGTAATGGCTAAAAGACACCCCCTTGTGGAAACCTAGTACCAGCAGCCAGATGGGCGACACAGTTATAGTTTATTTTTATTTGAAACCGTCCATTTGCATGTAGTATTTTCACTGTTACTGTATGCAAACTGATGCTTAGCTGATGTTCTTATCTGTAGATTTCTGGCACTTCGCAAAGGCTCTTATTCTGAGCAACTTGCATAGCAATTGAAATCAGGTATGTTGCTCAAGGGTACAACAACAGATAGTGCCTCACGTGGGAATTGACCCTGCGACCTTGGAGTTCTACATTTACATTTTCACCTTTTAGGCATTTAGTTGACGCTCTTATCCAGAGCGACTTACTCAATTAGTGCACAAAGAAAAGGCCTACATTCGTAAATCACCAAGGTTCCAAGTAGAAATGAATGAGATGGTCGGGCCATGACAAACCCATGATCGGCAATCCTTCGTCACAAAAATGAGCATGTGGGAGACAAGGCAGACAGAGGTTTGTCTCCTACATGTTATTTTTTGAGACAAAGGATTACCTATATATATATATAATACTGTATATAGCCATTATGCTGCATTGCCATCCATATGTCCCACTGCTGAGCTTACATAGTGCTCATCATTTAGGGAATCTGCTCAGCGCGAGTCATTTTCCCAAGAGTACTGTTCAACAGCAGAGCCGCAGCTCAGATTCAAACCTGAAACCCGAGGCTCATAAACCCAACGCGCTGCTCCAGCTCCACCCTGTCAGCGTCTATGGCATTGCAGCACACAATAACTTGCTCAAAATAAAACAATCAACTCCGCAACACTGCGTCTATCGCTGCGCTTGCAACTTTATTCATTTAAATAATGACTTACATTTGGGAAATCTCAGTCCTCGGTCAGAGTCTAGAGGAGGACTGAGATGTCCGAAGCGCAAGTCATTATTTCAGCCTCCAGCTCCCGTGGTGTACATAGTCAGGTTTGCAAACTCTCATTCATAGCCAATCATTTGTTAACAGCGCCCTGCCTGGCACTGTCTCAATTCGCTATGCACACAAACACAATATGACGAGGCAGGATTTCATTGAGGCCCAGCCATGGGTGTATACGCCCAGCACCAGTCTGACCTTGAACACGGTGCTCAGTACTGTGACCTCACACCAGTTGCCTTGGCAACCCTATGTGCCCTGTCATCACAGTCAGGCTGCGGCCTGCTTCCCCAGTCGCAATGAAGGCGGCCATTGTTGTGAGGTTAGTTCTCAGGCTGGCTCAGAGACGCCAGTAGGCGAGGGCCCTGCATGCTGCTTATGACTCTCGAGTGATTTTGACGATTTTTGCGGTCGATTTTACACATGTAAAGTCATAGGTGTGGCCCCCGGCGTGCTCCCGAGATAAAGCTCTTCTGTTGAAGAGGTGAGGGGGTTCCCAAATTGATTTATCTATCGATGGGTCCCCTGTCCTGAGGGAGGCGAGTCGATGTGACTGCTGACTGGCAGAGGTCAGGGGTTTACAGTAACGGCTGACGTTGTGCTTTTCCGTTAACGAGCGGAAGGAGGGGACGGGCGGAGGAGGAGGGGACGGGCGATCCGCTATGGTCAATGCTCAAACTGTCGTATGAACTTTTATTTAGTCTATTTTGTTTTGTTTCCTTGACGCAAAATGCAAGAGGCCTACAAAGCCGGAGGAACCATAATCGATAAGGATAAAGCTAATTAATCCTCTGGGGTTCGACCATGTCACCGGCAACATGGAATCGGTGCTCATACGTTTTGTTTAATAACTTCACTCTCGTTTTGCGTAGGAACTTACCGTAAACTGTGTTGTGAAGCCTAGCCCTTGTACCTACAAGTGTTTCTAGACCAACCAGAGGTTTCTATATCGACGAGCAAATTGGAGGCATTTTTTTGTGCAGTGGGATGCAAGCTACCTTGCTACTCGTCGTTTTCTACACAAAGGTGATAGACTATAGGCAGATCCTTTTGTACGTATATTTATTTACCGTTTGTGAAATGAAAACGAAAAGGTTGTTCTGTAATGCTAATTCTACGCTTTTGTGGTCATTTTACCATAAATATAGTTTCCTAAAAAGAATCTATGATAAAATACCACATAGGATCAGTTTGTGTTGAAAAAATAAAATGCAACACCTGATAGTGCCATATAGGCTTACATATACTGTATGTAATAGTAACTATACGAGGGTACCAAAAAATTGGAGAAATAAGTTTAGACCCCAGAGTGTTAAAATGGGAAGCACACCATGAAATCACAGAGAAATGCAAGTCAGAAAACTTCTGGAACCAAAAATATTATCCTCCTTTTTGTCACTCAGCTCACTGCTAATTTGATTCATTCCTTTACTTGAAATAAGACATTGCATTAAAACACTTAGCCGACACTCTTATCCAGTGCAACTGACACGATGTAGGCTATATTCTTAACATACTATCCATTTATGCAGCAGTATATTTTACTAAAGCAACTCCGGTTAATTATCTTGTACAACAGCCGTGCCTCGCCTGGGAATAAAACCTGCATCTCCTAATCTTGGAATTGCAAGTCTAGTTCCTGAACCATTACAATACACTGCCACCTAAAATGAGACTATACTCATATCAGCTGAGGAAACACTAGAGAAGGAAATACTCCTCTGGGTCTTTATCATCATCATAATCATCAACATCACGTGTAAGCTAATGTTTGCAGAGGTTCATAAAAACAGCCTACAGCAAATATTCGGTAAATAACCAACAGGGAGAAAGAACAGACACTTGTTTGAATTGAGCCCTTTGCCCGTTGCCCTTTGACAAGCTACAGGTCTGTTAGCGTCAAGCTCCACAGGATCTCACACACATCCTGATCCAAGTTAAGAAAAAGAAGATACATAGGAGTCCAGCAGGTTTGAAGAAAAAAATCATAAAAGGACTGGTTAACATGGAATAACAGATTAAAAATAAGGGAGGGATTGTACAAGTTATTTGTTGCATTACTTAAAGCATATAAAACAGCATTACAATTTCTCAGAATTCGACCTGATAACAGCATTTTGCCAAGCTTTAAACTGTCTGATGTTGGCTCTCCGCTATAAATGTCCTCTGTGTTGTTACGAATTAAAATGTGACCAGCCCCTTTGAACTAATATGACACGCAGCGATGCGTTCCTTCAAAGGCCAGAAAATGTATTTCGGTTCTACTTCTTTATGGCTGAGAGATTATTGAGACGTGAAAATCAAAACCGGCTTCTCTACCTGTCGGCGGAACTCGGTACCCTAAGGCGATACTTTCCCCATTGAAACAGCGAGAAAACCACTGACAGTCGTCACAACGGCTGTAAATCATTCCTCATGAAAACGTCTGCCTGCAATCAACACAACACTGTTAATCTTCTTGCCGACGGCGAATCTTCCCATTGTGTCATGATTGAACATTACACCGTGACAGCCTCCGAGAGAACTGAAGGTAAATTACGTGAAAGTATGAGCTGCCTGGTCATCCAAAGCCGAGTTTATTCGCATCAGTCATATGCTATTAGCAAAAACGGTTTGTTTGCATAGAGCTCTGCGGTCCTGACTCCTCCACCACTCAACATGCTTTCCTCTTAACTATAAATAATGACAAAAAGGAAGAGCTTTTTTCTGTTTTCATGACATCATCAGTTTTGGCAGGCATGGTAATGAATGAACGCTGTTGTGTAATCTAAGAGAAAAAGTGACGGTTGCCCTAATTTCTTTATTCAATGAGAAGGGAAGAGCTTGTCCCCAAAGAATGGCTGGCTGACTTTATTCGGCAGAGCAACGCCACCAGGGCAATGTGCTTTCTGCAGCGTGTCATATAAATGCACTTATCTGTGTGTTCGGTTTGAAGCTTAACACAATAAACGTGGGCTTAGGTCACCTTTTGCCTGCAGGGCGGAAGCTGAGCCCTTTGCTCTAAATGCAAGAGCTCTTCTGGAGCTCTGCTGTCCCCAGATATTGCAGATAATAGTTAATCTTCGTACAAATGCAGCTTGAGAACTAGCCGCATGGACACTGTATGACTGTCCATACAGGAGCCACTAAGAATGGATTTATGGGAAGTGTAGTTCTATGAGAAAATATTGCCCAGGAAAATGTTTGGTTGGACATACCAAAGATCTGCCTTGAAACAGTTACCATTTAGGTGCCTGGTGAAACCTTCCCTGGTTAAACCAGAGTTTTTTTTGTGTGAAATACTGCCGTTTTCTCTAGAAATACATACACAAACAAGTCATTATTTAGCACAAGTTTGTTTTTCAGAGAGCAGTTCAAGAATAGCTTTAGTATCTACTTCTTTTTCCAGCAAAATCGTTTAACAGAATGTCTCTTAAAACAAGCTTCCATGCCTCTCTCCATTCAGCTCTATGGATTTATTTCAGCTTTCATCTCAAGCTGTGACAAATGTGTTAATACACACGGTCACACAGAAAGAAGTTCAAGAATATTTTTAGTATCTGTGAAACACAGAAGTGTTTCCTATTCCCGTACGTTTGTTTTAGAGAATGTTTCTTAAAACAAGCTTCCGTGTCCCTCTCCAATCAACTCTTCATTTCCTTTTTAGCTTAATCTCAAAGTGGGTAAAAGGTGTAAATTTGGTCACATGACTGCTGAATCAGATACACTGCCTTATGAGAGAAAGTGATATCAGTTCCTCTTCTGGGTTACAATGTGATATATACACGGTGTGGATATTAATACGATCCCTGCTGTGGTCTTCTATGGTCACCAGGCCTGTTGTACCAGATTCCTCATTGAATACATCCACAGTCCAATAATCGGTCACCCAGCCCTCATCTGACTCTCTGCTTACCCCTTCTGTTCTACAGGTCACATGACTGGATTGCATGCTGGACAACAAATCCATATACTGCGATGCGTTTAACATAAAACAGCCACAGTGTGAATAAATGTGTGATCTATCACTGTCAGCCACGCTGCTTAAATATTTGAAAATGTACTGTGAAATATTAAAGATGGATCAACTGTCGTTTGGTAAGCACATACCATTTCATTAGAAATGTTAGCAACCACCTTTCAATAACAAAAATGCACCGTTGATAAAAGAATGCAGCAGGACGAGTGGAAAGGCAGGCTCATTATTGAGTTTCAGTCAGGTTTCGGTTTGGTGGGTCCCTAAGAGCCATATCCTCTTCCTTACAGAGCTAAAATAGTACAACTAAAATTTCAGTCCAGCTGCAATCGACGGTATCTTTCATTTCAAGGGCTCATTGTATTATTTACTTAAGCCGAATATTTTCTTGTCCATTTATGTGGCCTCTAAACTTGTCTTCTGCCAATAACATTGTTTCACTTTGCGTCACCTTTGATTGGAAGTGGCTGCAGCATAAGACGGCACAAGCAGCGCTTGCTTTTTTCCCCCCTCTAAAAACTGCTTATGCAATTGTTTTCAATCACCATCTGCATCTTCGGACTGGCAAGGATCCCAATGGGCAGGGGTGGGGCAGTTAGGAGGATTCCAGGGGTGCTGAAATTGTACAGGAATGGGGTGGTGGGGCTCGAAATCCCTGGCTGTGCCCCTGCTAATGGCAACACATACCGTGGGTCTATTGTGCCTTTCTACAAGGTTCTGTGTGAATGAGTGTAACCTTGATAAGACAGAACAATAACCTCTCGTGTTCCTAATACATTAGACATGTGTACACATGATAACTCCGTCCTCTCCCTGCTTTCAGCGCTCGATAATGACTTAAAGGACTCTCTATAATAAACACGCATTAAGAGAACAAGTTACATATCCCACAATATCTGTTCTATCCATCTAAACCAATGCTTTAACTGAGCCGAATGCATCCTGAGGGTAAAATAATTAAACAACTAAATGTTCCCTGGGTTTCCGGGAACCAGTCTAGTTGAACTAAATTCAACTTGGTGAATGCTTTTGCGGCTTGTGTCTGGTGCATTTTAATCATATGTTTTATTAATTAATTAAACACTATCTCTTTGTTTAGAGGTGCCTTTGTAGTAGCTACCTACTGTTAAAAAGGAATGAACATCACTGTCAATTACAAAACACGAATCTTGACACCAATAGCCTATAGGCTATGTCATGCATTTCAGTCCTTTCGAAATATAGGCTTCATTTTGAGAACAATGCCTCAGTGAATGCTTGTCTCTGGGCGTGTATGCTACTACATTCAGATGTCAACATGGACTATCGGCTAACAGACGTATTAAAAGCAATCATACGTCACAGATTGCTTATTTCGCATGACTATACTATCTCGAATAGTTAAATAGATTAAACACTTGTTGGATGGTGCACATTGCAGAATAAAATCCCTAGGTTTAACAAGCTACAGTAGACGACGGTGATTAAACTCATTCCGAATTATTTATTAGGACTTTATTTATTTAACACTCCTATCCACAAGGTTAGCCTACACTAAAATGTGTGCCTTCAGTGTGCAATGGTTTTTGAGATTGTTGCGGCTGTAGCCTATGCACCTGAAGCAGGTGTTAGCTATATTTTGTGTTCCCAAATTGAAAACGAATTAGCCTACTATTCACAGATAACTGAAAGCGAGATCACAGCCTTTCCCACCACTGCGCTTCACTGAAAACGTAGCCTATAATAAGAATAATTTCTAAATGCAACCTTTACAAAACACGACATAATTAGTCCCGGTGACGTTAACGCTGGAGCACTGCATTGCAAATTAAAATGTCACAGATCAGGACACTCTCGATCAGGTAACAAGAGGCTACTTACGAAGCTGCCCTCCTATGCCAAGCCCTTGGTCCTTGCATGCGCCGGGTGGAGTTCCGCTCTGCCTCTCGAAGTTTCCCGGGTTCGAGAAGTAATCACGCAATCGAGGGAGCTCTCTGCCGCACTCAAGAAGCTCGGTGTGCAATTCAAGGGCCGTGAGTATATACTGATCCCGGAGCAGCTGAGCAGCTATTGCATCCGTTGACAACCGTGCCTCTACGTTACCTCCCGTGGTTGCAGCGAAAACAGGAAGACCCTCGACACCCGGACTCGTCCTGGTGCTGGACAGCGGCAGCACCGCCGGCTCTGAATCCGCTTGCGGGGAACGGGGGGCGCAGCTTAGGCCTGACATTCGATCGGTCGGTTCGCAATCGGTCTCGGCACCGTCCGGCCTCCGCTCAGATTCTTCCTCGGAATCGCTTTGATTAAATGGGTTTACGCTGTCCGCCGCCATTTTTTTACTAATATAAAGATGTAATATTAATTTCCAACCAGTCTTCCTGGATACGTCTAATTCTAAGGGAGAGAATGCAAGGACTTCATAGGCTTGACCGAAATGTCACACCCCAAGCCCGCCTCCTATTCTTGCGTTTCCGTGCGGGATTGGATAAATGGAAGCTTGGCGAGTACACTGAGGAGGGAGGTTTTGACAGCTGAGAAGTGAGCTTAGTTTTGACAGCTAGAAAGAGAGCCTTGGAGATGAAGCAAGCATATATGGCGTTATTTTTGCCATTAGTTGGCGCTTCGGTGATATAGCAATGTAGAATAATGGTAGGCTATTGCTATTACACGATCTTCCACAGACGTGCTACGATGCTTTTGTTTGCCGGCATTGTTTTCCATAAGGAAAGAATACCTTTGCATATAGCCTACTGATATCAATATGTCAGTAGATTAAATGTGCTAATGGAGATTTACATTTTGGCAAAACTGAAAATATGCAGGCTAATTCCTAACCTAGAGATTTGAACAGAGAATATGTATTTTAAAAAAAATAAAAAATAAAATTTATTTTGGTGGCCTCCAGTTTAGCCTACATCAGCCGTTCTCCCGCTGAAACTAGTACATGGCATGAACCCTTTTCACTGTCTTTTCCCGGGCTTAGTGGGGTGACACTTGAGGCTAATATGGGTTTTCAAGCTTTTCTATTGGCCTTAAACGTGTGGAAGTATTAGATCACAAAATAATACATTGACCAAAATAATAGCAAAGCATATTTGCCTTTTTTCTACTAATAATAGCCTAACTTATCTCACTGTGATAGTTGGTTAAGCAATGACAAAGTGCACCCACCCATCACATACAATTTTCCAGTAGAATCTGCTGCTACATAACATAGCCTTAGCTTGCTTATTACGCATTATCAGCAACCATCTGAAATCAATCTGAAATTAACTGCAGTGTCCACTGGATGGCAGCAACGGCACAATATTTGTCACGTCAACCGATTCACCAACTGTCTGTTCTTCCGCTCTGCGGACTCATTTGCCCTGTAACTCGATATAAACATGCATTAATTAGGTCACTTGAAGTGCAAAAAAAGTGGCATCCACAATGATTAAATGAATAGGCTATACCAGGTGTTTTCAAAGCAAGCAAATGCCCTTTAATTGCATGATTTACTTCTGTTCCTAAGATTAACGCTTGAGCTGTCAATCACAATGTGGATGTGAAAATTCCCCAAACTCTAACTGTAGAAATAAACAAAATGACAGTCATATTTTTGATAGTCCTTGATATGCAAAAACACAAAACGTCTGGTTCAGTCAAGCTGACCTCCAGTGCCCAGCCAGTGAAGTGAGATCAGGAGGGGTGATGTATGCATACCGCGCATTAAGGCAATACGGAATGGGCTCTAGTTACTCAGTAAATGGACTATTTGAGACAGCGGTGAATATGAACACTCTGCATTGGTGGAACAGGGTTTAGGTTATCGATGCATTGGCTGCCATGCCAGACACATACACAGACTACCAACTGCTCTACAAAATGGCCGCCCTCTTTAGGCATTCAGTAGTACCACAGAGCTTGTGTGGACAATCCAGGTTCAGACAGTACAAGTCCACCCCAGTGTGTTTCGAATCACCTGGATTTGCGAATGAGCTCAATTCTTCAGCCGGGAGGTATAAATAATTGGCAAAATCAGCTGGTTGAGTTCATAGGTGGAAGAAACACATGACTTTTACTGTCTGACCTCAGGATTTTACACCTCTGTCACAGACACACTGGCAAGTGCATTTCAGCTGCACTGGTCTGCATGTAGGTGTGGGGGACTAGGGGGGTCATTCAAAGTTCACAACTGACACTTCCAAACTGGAGAGAAAAATAATATAGAAGACTATTAAAAAGCAGTTTTGTACGAGAAGCTGTGGTATATTGGGTACATTGGCAAGACTAGGTCTGTTGTTTCCGAAGACAAAGGCAATAGGGCGTGTTGTGTCAAACAGATTAAATACGAACTCACTTAGTCAGGGATTCCTGTTGATTTCTTAAAAGAAACTGCCATTTTAGGCAAAACAAAGACTGACCTCTATGTACAATACTTGAATCTTGGTCTGCTGTAGAAAGACCCCAAATTTTTGTTTTCCCTTGTGGGCAATCGATCCACACATAGCATACATGCATAGTTCATGTGAATCAATACAGAATGAGGACATAATTAACTTCCGCATTCTAGTTCCTCTTATCTATGCAAATCCGTTTCATAAAAGGGACCGAAGCAAGTTTTCAGTCACATGCTGTAGTGCTGTTCTGTCCCACAGCAAAATATTTTATATGGAAATATTTCACTATTATTATCAAACATAAATTAATGAATAAATTAATAAACAAATAGAATGCAATGCAAACCAAATTAATGTATTTGCATTGTATATGACGGATTCTTGTGGGGATAGAGAAGTTAGCAGCCAAATGGAAGCAGTGTTTTTAAAAAAAGAAGTAATTTTTACATTTCTTTGCCTTTTCATGCTAACTTGCTTCTGTGATTATTACATCTTCAGATGACAACTTTTTGATTCATAAGTTTCTGGAAATGGTATAACGTGATGGTGATGGTATTTCCTTGAGTTTATGTTCAGTTTTTTTACTCAAACTTCTGCATTATTTGCATGCTATGTAAATATGAATATTTTTTTATGAGAGTAGCCCAAGATAAACTGTAATTTTGTATACTGTTACAGTTTGATACAAACACACTGCGCACGCACACACGCGCACGCACGCACACACACACACAACCACATCTTAAGCAGAAACATTGCTTCGATTTCAATCATTGCACAACATGACACAGCAAACTGGCATTTGCAAAGCACTTGGCTCTCGTTAGCAAAGCGTAATACGGATCTATTGCAGCACACATTTCACTGTGGCTGTGCTGGGAAACAGATCCCCACTTAAGAGCAAAGGTAAGTTTGAGTTCCCTTTCGCTACAATAATCAGAAAATTATTCAATTTGTCTGCATGTTTTTAATTTGTTTGTGAAGATTTTATCCACCAAGGAATGAGGGTGTGTTTGAATTTATTTAATCCAGTCATCCATCTCGGATTTGATACTGGTGAACAGCAATCAAGCAATTTGTTTGTATGGAAAATGTCCATCTTGCAGTTTGGTAATTTAGCATGGTTGTAATCAACACAATTTTGACTTCAAAAAACATATTGCATTCAAATTATGTTGCAGACCTTTAAATGGAATTTACTTTAATTTTCATGGAAACACATTAGATTCTCTCTCTCTCTCTCTCTCTCTCTCTCTCTCTCTCTCTCTCTTTCTCTTTCTCTCTCTCTCACGCACACACACACACACACATACATCAGATATTTTTCTATTCTTCTTTGTTCAGAACTACAATTTAGCCCTGGTTCCATCCTAAGGCAGGACACTGCCATTGTACCCTTCAATGAGGTACTTGAATCGCTTCAGTAAGATACCCATCTGTATAAATGGATACTACATGTAAAAATGAGACGATTGGCTCTGAATAAGAGCGTCTGCTAAATGCCTGTAATGTAATCTAATGTAAAGTCCTGGCAGAGAGGAACACATTCTCTCTCCCACATATTTCCTTTCTTTCTCAAAGCACCCAGCTTCAGCATAATTCAGATGTACACAGTAAATCATACGGGGAACGATTCAAATCATACGAGGACCTTTCAGTGACTTGGAAGATAGGGCAAACAAAATTATGATCGTCATGAACAAGGCACGTGCTATATCGCAGTTGAGTTCCTTGATTATTTGATGTTTTTTTCTTCCGTAAAACGTCTTCATGGATCAAAGTTCATATGGCCCTGAACGTACGGTAAAGTGAATGCACCCGTTTCAGTAAAGGTATTTGCAATGTCATATTTTGTTATGACAAGTTCGAAAAATATGTCATCACGTTAACTAAAAGATATCTGTAGAATATTCCTTCAGGCCCAGATTTGATAATATATCCTTAAGTTTTGCTTATAAAATATTTCACATATCCAGGATTGTTTGCCTTGCCTTAATTTATATATATATCAAAGAAATTAATGGAACACTTAATGAACACAGTATAACACCAAGTCAATTAAACTTCTGGGATATCGATCTGTCCAGTTAGGAAGCTTAAACAATTGTGAATCTATTTCACCTGCTTTGGTACAAATGAGAGTAACAACAGATGGACTGGAGAGGCAACAGCAAGACAACCCCCAAAAAGTAAATGGTTTTGCAGGTGGTGGCCACAGACCATTTCTCTCCTTATCCTTCCTGACTGATTTTCCTCTAGTTTTGCTAGTGCCCTTGTCACTACTGGTAGCATGAGGCGGTACCTGCAGCCCATTCAGGTTGCACAGGTAGTCCAGCTCCTCCAGGATGGCACATCCATACGTGCCGTCGCAAGAAGGTTTTCTGTGTCTCCCAGCACAGTCTCAAGAGCATGGAGGTGATACCGGGAGATGGGCCATTACACAAGGTGAGTTGGACAGGGTCGTAGAAGGGCAACAACCCAGCTGCAGGACCGGTATCTGCTCTTTTGTGCGAGGAGGAACAGGAGGAGCACTGCCAGAGCCCTACAAAATGACCTCCAGCGGGAAACTCGTGTGCATGTTTCTCACCAAACTGTCAGAAACCGACTCCATGAGGGTGGCATGAGGGCCCGACATCCTGTAGTGGGACCTGTGCTCACAGCCCAGCACCATGCAGCTCGATTGGCATTTGCCAGAGAACACCAGAATTGGTAGGTTCGCCATTGGCGCCCCGTTCTCTTCACAGATGAGAGCAGGTTCACACTGAGCACATGTGACAGACGTGAAAGAGTCTAGAGATGCCGTGGTGAATGTTATGCTGCCTACAACATCATCCAGCATGACCGGTTTGGTTTAATTGACTTGGTGTTATACTGTGATGAAAGTGTTCCCTTAATTTTTTTGAGCAGTGTATATATATATATACTGCCTGGCCAAAAAAAAAGTTGCCGTTGCACCCGTCATGCATAGTGCCCACTGTACAAGCATCTGGAGGCAGTGTTATGATCTGGGGTTGCTTCAATTGGTCAGGTCTAGGCTCAGCAACGTTATGCAGCAATAAAATTAAGTTAGCTGAGTACCTGAATGTACTGATTGACCAGGTTCTCCCATCAATGGGCATATTCCAGGACGACAATGCCAAGATTCATCGGGCTCAAATCGTGAAAGAGTGGTTCAGGGAGCATGAGGAATGGAGAAGACTTTACATAGTGGTTTGACTCTTCTGTCATCAATACAAGATCTCGGCCAAAAATGAATGCAACTCTGGACGGAAATTAATGTTGTGACATTGCATAAGGTTGTCGAAACAATGCCACGACTAATGGGCGCCATAATCACTAGCTAAAGGCGGTCCAACGAAATATTAGAGTGTGCAACTTTTTTTTTGGCCAGGCAGTGTATATAGCCTATATGTATATATAAACCAGCCATAAGAGTTAGGCTACATTTTGTCCTAAGCCTGATAGATAGCTGTGTTATCCCTTTGTGGAGTATTGGGTGCAATGAGGTTTTGAATATTTTTTTTAGTTGCACTGAATTTTAATTCCCAGGTTAACAAAGAAGAAGATGGGACAATTGAATAACAGCAGCAATTCAACCGTCTTGAATTTTCCCATGGAATACCAGGTCGCCTTGGTTACCATGTATGCCATTATATTTGTAGGAGGCATTGTAAGCATCGCTCTCATGATCAACATCCTCAAATCCAACATCCGGTCGGTGACCACGATGGCTGTCCTCAACCTGATTGCGGTGCATCTTCTCTTCCTGCTCACTGTGCCCTTCCGAATTTACTTCTACGCGACCAACTTGTGGAACCTGGGCAGGGGTTTCTGCAAGGTAGTGAGCGGCATGATCCACGCGCACATGTACATCGCGTTCATCTTCTACGTCATTATTCTGGTGATCCGCAACCTCAACTTTTTCAAAAGGCGGGACCGGGTGGAGTTCCACCGGAAGCTGCACGCCCTATTGGTCAGCGTGGCCGTCTGGGCCGTCGTGCTCTTCGGCATCCTCCCCGCTTTAGCGATAAAATACGGAGATTCGGAGAAAAAGAGTGGTCAAATGTGCTTCAACTTCGGCTGGGAGCTGGAGAAAGCCGCAGTGGCGGTACTGAATTACATGATTATCGCCGTCGTTCTGCTGGTCACGCTCCCGCTCGCTTGCTGCCAAATCTGGATTTTCTCCCAGGTCCTGAGGAAATACAAAACCAGTTTTTCTCAGCAGCAGGAGTTCTGGGCTCAGATTAAAAGCCTCTCGTTTGTCCTGGTTATGCTCGTGTGTTTTGTTCCATATCACTTATTCCGAATATACTATGTGAGCAACTACGATTCTCTCCAGAATGAGAATGAGGTATTTCTTGCAGTGACAGCTTTCAGTTGCTTGGACATGTTGACTTTTATGGGCAGAAACACGTATGGGACATGCCGTGAGGGGTGCTGCCTCTAATAGTCGCAACCATAATGTTTTGCCGATAAAATTAGACCAGGGGGCATGGGAGAGTGGATGGAGTATCAGCTTGTCTTGTAATGTTATTTACCTAATGTACCTGATAATGTGCCATGAACTACATTAAAGGAATAGCTCAGTTTTAATATCTATATATATTATTTAAATGTTAGTGCTTAGTTTGGTTTTTAGTATAGTAGCAGTTGTGGGTTTATTGTTTAAAACACAAACAATAACAACAAAATCAATAGCAGCAACAGATACACATAGGGTCAATTGCAGCCTGCTTAGCTGCTTTGCTCTGGTTTAAACCCCTAGACCACAGATTTGGATAACTCCAGTTATAATGTCAAAGTCAAAGTGTTTTTATTTATCAAGTGCACAGTATAACACAAGGTCATTCTGAACAATGAAATTCTTAGGACATGGCAAGCAACAACTATGTAGGCATAAAAAAAACTATACATAGCAGTAAAACACTAGCAGCAGTTCCAGATATGGACAGTAGGAGTAGGAGTATTAAATATAAAGTGTGGAGGTGCCGATAGACATGTACAATAAATTAAATTAAGGTGATGTACATTGAATGTACATAAGAAGTGCCTAGAGCATACAATGAGGTGCGATGAATGAGATTAATGCTGCTGGTTGAGAAGCCTGATGGCCTGGGGGAAAAAACTGTTTGTGAGTCTGGTAGTCCGTGCCCGAATGCTCCGGTAACGTCTACCAGACGGCAGCAGCGAGAACAGTCCATAGCCTGGGTGGCTGTAGTCTTTTATGATTTTCTGTGCTTTCTTAAGGCATCGCGTGTGGTAGATGCCTTGCACAGAGTGGAGGTGGCAGCCAATGATGCGCTCCGCTGTCTTCACCACCCTCTGGAGGGCCTTGCGATCAGCAGCGGAGCAGCTGCCATACCAGGTAGTAATGCAGCCAGTGAGAATGCACTCAATGGTGCACCTGTAAAAGTTGGTGAGAGTTTTGGCAGACATGCCAAACTTCTTGAGTCTCCTCAGGAAGTATAGGCGCTTTTGGGCAGTTTTTACTGCCACGACGGATTGCCTGGACCAGGAGAGGTCATCACTGATGAACACACCGAGGAACTTGAAGCAGGAGACTCTCTCCACTTCAGCTCCATCAATATGAATGGGGGTGTGACCCCCCCCCCCCCCCCCCCTGTCGCTTCCTGAAGTCCACGATCATCTCCTTAGTCTTGCAGACGTTGAGAGAGAGGTTGTTGTCCTGGCACCATGTTGCTAAGATGCTGACCTCCTCTCTGTAGGCGGTCTCATCGTTGTTGGAGATGAGACCCAGGATGGTGGTGTCGTCTGCAAACTTAAGGATGGCGTTGGAGCTGCGCGTGGCCACACAGTCGTGTGTGAACAGGGCGTACAGGAGGGGACTGAGTACGCAGCCCTGAGGGGCTCCGGTGCTCAGGGTCAGTGCAGAGGAGAAGCGGTTACCCATTCTCACCACCTGGGGTCTGCCCGTCAGGAAGTCCAGGATCCAGTTGCAAAGGGAGGTGTTAAGACCCAGGATCCTGAGCTTGGGAATGAGCTTAGCGGGCACAATTGTGTTGAATGCTGAGCTGTAGTCTATAAACAGCATCCTCACGTATGTGTTACCCTTATCCAGGTGGGAGAGGGCGGTGTGCACTGTCAGGGTGATGGCGTCGTCCGTAGATCTGTTGGGACGGTATGCAAATTGAAGGGGGTCCAAGGTGTCAGGAAGGGAGGAGCAAATGTGGGTTCTGACTAACCGCTCGAAGCACTTCATGATGATGGAGGTCAGTGCTACAGGGCGGTAGTCATTCAGGCAGGTGATGGAAGGTTTCTTTGGTAAATGTCTAATGTCGACATAACCAAACTTAAATTGTTTCTATAAATACCTGGGTGTAGAAATGGAAAGATGAGATGTAATGTTTGTCATTTTACCTGGGATGTGGATGCAATGATCCCTGTGTGACAGCAGTAGTATGCCAGAGTTTGGTTAATTCAGTTCTTTCACCTTCTTACAGGATGGGGCGAGACACAGGTTTACACCAATACATTGAATTTTAATCCAACACACAATCCCGTCCCCTTAAAAAGTGCTGCAAGATGCCTAACCAAATTCAGTCAGTCAGGACAATCATGGCACTTATAATTATCATCTTCACAACTTACTCCATACTGTCAAAGCAAAAAGTAAATTAAATAAAAAAATAAAAAGAAATATCTTGATTGCGTACTAGGGGTGCAACGAATAATCGACGTAGTCCACAAAAATTGATGACCAAATTAGTTGCCAAAGAATTTAATTGTCGATTGTCTCGTGTGTTTTTCACGCTGTGGAGCTGAATTAAACACATCGTTTTTTTTTCCGGAGCTGATGATGGAAGTAGCTAAGGAGCGAGACATCTTGCTTCCTTCTCATCTTTGTTGAGAGGTGCACATTCACTCTTTTCACTCTTAACTAAAAAGGATGTGAAGTGTGAACTGCAACATTTGCAAAGATGACCTTGCCTGGTATGGGAGCACATCAGTTTTGCTGGAGCATCTGAAGACTCGTGTCGGTAAGCTAGTTAGCTTGTTAGCTAGCTAGCTACAGTAGCTAATGTTAATGTTAAAAGCCATGTTACTTCACGTTATGAGCTGTAACGTTTTCTATTTTGAAATGCATTTTCTCTTGATCAATTCATTGTTAATGGCGTTGAACATACAGTAGCAAATAATAACATATTATTCACAACGGTCCCGTTCACATTCCAAATGTGCCCTTAACTTTACAATCCTAAACGTTGCATCGTTGTCATCGTGGCGACGTTTAGAAAACACCGGAGAATTTTATACTTTCTAAATCGCCAAAAATTTGTGCGTGCCAAATGTGCGTTGCATTCGAAATGATTATAACGATTTATGGGTTTGTCTGATGTCAGTCGAACTTGACTTGTGGGGGTGGGGTGTAATATGATAGTCCAGTAATACGTTTTTTGTACTGTACCCACACTATAAATTAAAAATGTATGTTGTATTCATTCCAGAAATATGCTTTGATTAAGGGAAAACTGCTGTATTTTTGTTATAATTTATTGCTGCTACTTTGCCTGTATTTGGTTTTAAATTTTGACAGAAAAAATGGATATTGGAATTTTTATTTATCTTTTGTATCAGCAGCAACGTTTATTAAAAAGTATTTTTTAATGAAGTATTCATCTTTATTGTTTTTATTGTTAGCACATGCAACAACGACCTCAAGCTAAATTCAAAAGCTGATTGCTAAATAAGAGCCATTGAGTAATTGTGCGATTCATAATCCGAATAGTCGATTATTCGTTTAAATAATCGATAGATTAATCACCTATCAAAGTAGTCGTTAGTTGCAGCCTTATTGCGTACATATTCTACTCCTTTGCGATGGAAAACTCAATTTAAGGTGTGAGAAATTACCTTGAAATGCTTATGTCTGTGCAGCCATGGCGGCTCACATTATTTCAGTATAAATACACCTATATGGCATTTAATCTGATATTGAGGTACATTACATTCCTGGCATTTATCAGATGTTTCCCGAGTGAGTTACAGAACATTTTTTTATTTTACACAGTATCCATTTATACAGCTGGATGTATATATAAGTACCTTACTGGGAATCAAACCTGCAACCTTTGGGTTACAAGCCCAAGTTCCCTACCCATTGCACTACACCTTAAAAACATTGAATAGTGCCCACGTGAATTGCAAAGCTACCTAGATCAGGTCCACAAAACAGAGCTGCTTGCCAAGGAGGAAATTGATTAGGGAAACCACCGTGAGGCCAAAAGCAGATTTTAAAGTGCCACAGAGTTCAATGTCTGAGATTTGTGAAAACAGCAATGCATCAGAAACATCCTGGCCATGCCACGAAGCTGACCTGCAAAGCAGAGAGACAAGAAGGAGGCTTCACTGAAAAAAAAAATCCATATAAAATCCCACTGGGAGTTTGTGATGAAACAATCAAGTGGTACTGCAAACGACATAACTGTCAAGAGGTTTTGTGATCAGATGAGGCGAATATGAAATTTGGCAGTTGGAGCGTCATGTTATGGGGGATGTTAGAACCTAAAGACTAAAGGCAAAATGGGCGGAGCAAACGCAAATCCTACAGACCAAAAACCGGGATTAAATCCAACCTTTCAACAGCAGGATCGTGACCCAATGCACCGAAGGACACAAAACTGGAACGGCTTAAAGAAGTAGACGGTGAATGTTCTTGTGTTGTCCAGTCAAAGTTCGGACTTCAGACTGAACTGTGAGAAAATCTGTGTTTTAGATTCTTGACCCCAAACAAACTTGGAAAAATTTGAAAACTTGAATGCCAAAAATTAGGATTTTTTCTGGCCAATGATTTAAGAGACTTTACAACTTTCCCAGAAATATTCATATATTAAATAAAAATGTTCTCAAACATTACATATAATTTGTAATAAAAAAATAAAAAAAGAGACCTCATGCTAACTTGCAGAGAAGGGTTTGTGTTAGGAAATTGCAAACGAAGAATACACAGAGAATAAAACCTAACTCAATAGACAGGACACTCACTGTATCTTGCCGGCTAAACTGGTTTCAATTGCACACAAACAAGTACACAATTCTACCTACAGTAACTGTTGTTGAACAGTGCAATGTTCCTCACAAAACCTGAAAGCTGGAAACAGGCCAACCATCAAAACATAAACTCTGCCAAAGCAAACTTAAACCAAAACCAAATCTTTTATAATAGCTCACCAAAGTAGCTTGCTAGTCACGCTCAAATGCTTTGTGACATGTTTAGGCCAAATAATTATTTGAAACAAACAATTAACGCTTTAGACACAACGGAAATTGATTTATTTTCACCAATATTCAGATAAATATGATTCTTTCATATGATTTTTCAAAGTTTCACTGACAATTCTCAAGCCTCTGCTGGAGTGTTTGCAAATTTTACAGAAATCTGGAGATAAAGAATTTAGAATGCACGTTTAACCCCGATCTGGAATAGACAACGACGAGGTCTTTATACGCACCAATGAGATGAGTCCTTTTACGCTGTCACCCCTTCCTGACTGGGCTGGGTGCAATGGCTCAACTCAGCCAGAGGGTGGAGACAAAAAGCTGGAACACGTGTGGTTCCCTTGCGCCAACACATCTCTTCAATCTCTATGACCAACCTGAAATCTCTCATTGAGTTTGTATTTCACTGAAGCCCTTATCTGACTTTACATGGAAATTTAATTGAACCCCCCCCCCCCTCCTATATTCACATTCACATCACAATAACAGTGTTATAAATAGGGAATACAACAGTGAGGATCTCACAGATTCCCCCCAAAAAAGGTTCCAACTGAAAGCTTCCCCTGGCATTTGAGTTCAGATGCTTATCATATTTACATCTTAAACATCAATATCAATTGATGGAAAATTGATAATCTGTCCAGACAGTAGCCCATTGAATTGATTGATTTCCTGATCTCCTGACTTTAGCACTGTCTTCAACCGCCTCTTAGACACAAATCACCTAAGACAGTGAAAATGAAAATGGGGACGTGAGATACAGGTAAGCTTGGACGGCTACCATCAGTGTGACTGTATCGCCCCCTTCTGCCAGGTGATGAAATTTCACTGTCTCTACAACCCGGACAGAAAAGATGACCTGTTGCAGTAGCTGGTATTGGACGGTAGAGGGCACTGTAACACTGCTTTATTTTAAAGATCTGATTCTTTATAGTTTATAACATTGGTGTGAACCTCCAGTCGTGGAGGGCCACAGTGTCTGCTGGTTTTCAGGGTGTTCTCGTCACCGGTAGTACATTTAAGTCATTAATGGGCTAGAATCCACACACCTTGTTCTCAATGCTTTAATTGACAGTGGATTGAAAGTAAATCACAAAAACCCACAGACACTGCCCTGGGAATATAGTTTATAGTAATGGTACCAGACCTTTTGGGAAATTAAAACACTTTTCTCATTAAGCCAATTTCTTTAGCATATGCTCTTTATTACTCTTCAAATGTGCTTATTTTTCTATTAACATTTTCAAGAAAAAAAAGTAATGAAAAATAGACTCGTTAAAATTCTAAATACAACAATGAATTACGGCCATTTGACATGGCTGTGGTAATTCTAAATTTAAGAATTTCTTTATTTGATTTTTTTTGCAAAATATTTTAGTCCCCTGACTATGGCATGGCATAGCCAGGGGACTAAAATATTCTTCACATCACATTTGTTACTTTTTTATTTCAGCACACGTGGAATCACATGTTTATATAATCTCAACGATATCCATTTTCTATCAAAAACAAATAACTGACTAATATCTGATGAAGGTTCCTGCTTAGGTTCAAATGATTAGATCATAAATTATGAATTGTGCGCTTGCTGGCTTTTCTTTCATAAGCTGGTGTAGCTGTCTTCTTGTCATCCCATCAGAGATGAAAAGACAATAAAAATTATACGTTAACAAATGTCATCCAAGAATGTTGTTTGCTTTTAGCAGGATATTTCAAGAATGCACCCGGTAGATGACCTTTACAAAGCTGAATCTTTACTTGACAATATGCAATAAGTGTAACATTCTCCTTAGGTTAATTTAATTCACATGTCAATTTAATATTGCTATTAATGAAACAAGCACAATGTATAAATGGCTTGTTGGAAATACCAAAGAACAGCATAAATATGAAAAAGTGGAAATGAAAATTGACTGGTAGTTTTTTTTTTTTATAGATAAGAGGTTACCCATGATGCTCGCTGGTACCTGAAACTGAAGCTTCCTTTCTCGTACACGTTATCTTAAATCGGTTAAACAAGTAGCTGTGACCACAGCTGCAGGTATTGACTTTTTCATTTTGGCAAATTGAGAATGAGACAGAGAATCGATTAAGCCTCTCTGTGGCTGCCATTGGTGCTTTAAATTGAGACCAAAACTGATGTTAAAATTAGGCCCCTGACCTCATTATATGACTTTCTTTCACATATATTATATTATATTATATCTAAAATTGAATACAGCATAAAGGTGGAAAGAGGCTGCAAATTTGGCAATGTGTAAACAAAGCCATGCTAAATAGTCATGTTACATGTCACAGCAATAAGAGCAGATACATGTAGGAGCAAATATATGACACAGATACGTGTAGCAAGGAAAGGCAGACAGTTAACAAACTATGGGCCTGATTTACTAAGCACACGCAAAACCAATAACATGACCAATGATTGGTCATGATATTTGTACTGTACCAATCATTGATTATGTTATTCGCTGTTATGTGCTAAAGATCTTAGTAAATCAGGCCTGTGTATATTACAGCACGCATATAGGTAGTAAATATACAGGACAGCACAGCACTCGTTCTGGCTGTATTATTTAACATTTTTAAAAGATGCAGTACGTTCAATCCATCCTAAGGATTGGAGGGGTAACTTGCTTTTAATATTTTTAATAAAGAGGCTTGCCCATTAAAGGTTTTCTTTCTTTTGATTCATCTTATACTGTCTACTCCTCTCTTTTTATCATAACCAGACACATCTATGAGTGGAAACTATTGGTCAGGTTTGCATATGACTACCTATCCCGCATTTACTGTAATACATCAATGTCTTGAACATGACACTGAATATATGGAGTTTAATATATAGAAAATGAAGTTACGCCTGGAGACATCTCTGTAATTTATATATATGCATATTATAATTTTATATTACACTTTCCAAAAAAATATATTATTATTATTATTTTTTTATTACAGCATATAAAACTCGTACACCTAAACCTTCTTTGACGGTGTGTTTCCCATCACATGATGAATTGCGGATCACATTAATAATTGGTCTGTCCATGAATATTTTACTGCCGCCGAGGAAAAACAAATTATGTATGATTTATACCCAGCGGTGATGGTTTTTATTTGTCATGTTGCAATGAATTTTAAGCAGGAAAGCTGGGGCCTCTGCCAGAATCTCAAGGCCACAAAGGCACAAGTGGGTTTTGTTCATTTGGGAGATATTACACAACCTAATGAGCGGACATGCAAATTAAGCTCTTTTTCATGCTTTCGGCATGTCCCTTTGAAGGCACGGGTTTCTCGGAATGAGCGTGACTAAATCAATGGGAATCTCGCCGGCTAATTCATTTACCGCCCCCATTAGCGCTGACATCCGTTAATTGTGAGGTAATTAGCGCGTGAGTCGTAATTATTTCGTCCTCGGGGAGGCAGGTGAATGCTTGAGCGCGCTACAGGTGCACGCGGGCACGGCCTCTGAGAGACTGAACGCGTTTGAGAACGTCGTTAGCGCGCGCCTTTTGATCATAGCGATTTCAGTGAGTTAATGTACAATAAACATCTGTTTGGGAAACTTTGTGAACTCGTGATGCAGCTGTTTATCCATCAGAATGCCATCATTTTACTCACCGCTCACTGCTCACAGTCAGCCTCGTGTGTTCCACAATTCCGCTGTACCGCATTGCAGTGATTTTCAAAGTACTGATGGCAGTGTAGTGTACAGGATAGGGAACTGGGTTTGCAACTCTAAGGTTGTTATTTTTATTCCCAGGTGGGGTACTGCCGTTGTACACGTGAGAAAGGTACTTAAGCAGAATTCCAGTAATACAGTAAATTGACTGTATGTAAAGAATGTAAGCAGCGTAAGTCGCTATGGATACAAGCTGCCGCTAATTGCCTTAGATGCAAATGTAAATTCAGGGCCAGAGCAGAGGCCTGGCTCGCTCATTGCACCAAACCCAAACTGTGGGTGTAACTAGGGGAGAAACGGGAAATGCACTGACAAACGAGGACAGTCTTTTGTAATGACGCGACCACATAGCTACTCGATGACATCGTGGCTTGTGCATCACAGCACAGCCGGAAGGTTCTGGCAGGTTGCAGCATTGGCTTGAAGTTCTTTGTGATTGCAGTTGAAAGTTAAAGTGAGAGATCAATCCCACCCTGAGAAACAAACCGTTCCAATCAGGAGATCTGAAGGTCAACAGTCTTTTCAGTGCACGGCCATAGCTGTGATCCCATCCATTCCCGTCCCATTCCCGTCCCATTTCAATAGACAGGGAAAGGTCACGGGTATATAAGTGGTACAGCTGAACTTTAAGTATCCATGTTCCATTTAGTTATCCTATTTCCACATGGTCAAAACACAGCAAAATGTTCAGAATGAAACCGGTTCATGGTACAGGTCTGTTTTTGTTTTGATGCAAGCTCTGCAGCGTTCAATTACCACTGGCTATTTCACTATGCATGCTTTGCAATCACTGATTCAGGAGTTATCATTGTTGAGCAGCTATATGGCTCTTTGTAACAAAGTAACAATCTAACAAATGCATTTACAGGCAACAATGTAACAAATGTATTTGGCGACAATGTAACAAATGCATTTGTAGGTAACAATGTAACAAATGCATTTATAGGTAACAATGTAACAAATGCATTTATAGGTAACAATGTAACAAATGCATTTATAGGTAACAATGTAACAAATGCATTTGTAGGTAACAATGTAACAAATGCATTTATAGGTAACAATGTAACAAATGCATTTATAGGTAACAATGTATCAAATGCATTTGTAGGTAACAATGTAACAAATGCATTTATAGGTAACAATGTAACAAATGCATTTATAGGTAACAATGTATCAAATGCATTTATAGGTAACAATGTAACAAATGCATTTATAGGTAACAATGTAACAAATGCATTTATAGGTAACAATGTAACAAATGCATTTGTAGGTAACAATGTAACAAATGCATTTACAGGCAACAATTTAACAGATGCATGTATAGCAATAAGATGTGGAAATTTACAATCGCACATAATGCAACGAATGCAGCTTTGCAGCAGATATAATAAAGGAGTAATAGACCTGACAGACTGTGACACGTTGTGCTCGGGTGTGTTTGGGGTTGAATCCCTCATTGTCACATATATGGAAATCTATATTCGAGTAGCACAACTTAAAATATGCGACTCGATTGACATAAAAATATATAACATACAGTCCAGCTTTGTTGCTTTTACAATTGTTGATGATTTTAGATAAAGAATGTGAGACGTCTACATTTTCAACAGGAAAAAAGTTGCAGAAATGATAATTTTCTTTGTGATTGAATATCATTGCATGTGTATAACTGTAACATGAGTCTAAATAAATGATAGTTTGTTTTACTCTAATTGTTTCAGTCTATTGATATGTCATTGGGCCAAATGTGTCCAGTGTCTTGTGCATCACTGCAACCGCGGTTTTAATTAATTACAGTGTTATTCTGAGCCAGTAGGGGGCAGCATTCAGCTGTATCCAGTCACCACAATGGCTCAGGAGGAAAGACGAGATGAGACTGTTTACCAACCAGCTTTTCTAGGTTTTACAACAAGACTCTCCATAAACAGGTAATGAACCTTTAAAAATATCGCCGAGCTTAGAGTTTTAATATATGGCCGCATTTATTGTTCAGGGTGGAAATATTATTACGTATACATTATGTATATATTTTTCTGTTTGATAGAAAGGTTTCATGAAGAAAAAAAAAAACTTGATTTTTCACCCCTTTAATAAATGCAATTTGTCAAATTTGGGTAATTTATAAGAAAGGGTAACCAAGGCAACATTGATCTAAAGCCAAGAATGGGGGATGGTGCGGCTGGATGGCGATCATGAAAAATGACTCCCCGAGTCTTTCAGACAATTCTGCTGATGGCTCTGATTTTTCATCCTCAGTTTTGACATTTTTCATCCCAGTATCCAATCTAAATGACAGGCGGATATTTTCTAAATCTTCACTGCCGTGGATCGGAATCGCAGGCTATTTCTCTCTCCTTCCTGCTCACAGAAGGCGGGAGACTCAGATTTTTGACTTTCATCCCGGTTCCCGTTTTAAACGGAACAATTACTTGTAGGCTGCACCCTGGGACTGGAGCGCTGAGGTCATTGTATTATTAAATTGAATTGTGTGTGTGTGTGTGTGTGTGTGTGTGTGTGTGTGTGCGTGGTGTCTGGCTGTGTTGCTGTGTTGCTGTGTTTGTGTGTGTGTGTGTGTGCATTTTTGAGTATGTGTGTGTGTGTGTGTGTGGTATCTGCCTGTGTTTGTGTCTGTGGTGTGTGCATATGTGCGTGTGCGTACGTGTGTGGTGTGTGTGTGCGTGCGTGCGTGTGTGTCCGTGTGTGGTGTGTGTGTGTGTAAATGGTAAATGGACTGCACTTATATAGCGCCTTTATCCAAAGCGCTTTACATGTGTGTGTGTACGTGTGTGTCCGTGTGTAGTGTGTGTGGTGTGTGTGTGTGTGCATACGTGTGTGTGTCTGTGTGGTGTGTGTGTGTGTGTATGTGCATGTGCGTACGTGTGTGTGTCTGTGTAGTGTGTGTGTGCGTGTGCGTGCGTGTGTGTACGTGTGTGGTGTGTGTGTGCGTGCGTGCGTGTGTGTCTGTGTGTGGTGTGTGTGTGTGTGTGTGTGTGTACGTGTGTGTGTCCGTGTGTAGTGTGTGTGGTGTGTGTGTGGTGTGTGTGTGTGGTGTGTGTGTGTGTGTATGTGCATGTGCGTACGTGTGTGTGTCTGTGTAGTGTGTGTGTGTGCGTATGTGCGTGTGCGTACGTGTGTGTGTCTGTGTAGTGTGTGTGTGCGTGTGTGCGTGCGTGTGTGTACGTGTGTGGTGTGTGTGTGTGTGTGTGTGTGTGTGTGTGTGTGTGTGTGTGTGTTGTGTGTGTGGTGTGTGTGTGTGTGTGTGTGTGTGTGTGTGTGTGTGTGTACGTGTGTGTCCGTGTGTAGTGTGTGTGTGTCCGTGTGTAGTGTGTGTGTGTGTCTGTGTGTGGTGTGTGTGTGTGTCCGTGTGTGTGTGTGCGTGCGTGCGTGTGTAGTGTGTGTGGTGTGTGTGTGTGTGTGTGTGTGTGTACGTGTGTGTCCGTGTGTAGTGTGTGTGGTGTGTGTGTGTGTGTGTGTGTGTGTACGTGTGTGTCCGTGTGTAGTGTGTGTGGTGTGTGTGGTGTGTGTGTGCGTGCGTGTGTGTGTGTGTGTGTGTGTGTGTGGTGTGTGTGGTGTGTAGTGTGTGTGGTGTGTGTGGTGTGTGTGTGGGCTTCACAGGACTGTCTCTGATAACGAGGCACAGAGGCAGAGGTAAATTCCTTCAAATCTCTGCCCTGATGCAAAGACACAATTACACTGCAGCGTTTTCCTCAAATAGAGCCGCAAAATACCACCAATCTCATCTCGGAAAAAGGAGATTGATTTTCCAGGTTCTGTGATGTTGAGCTAGGATCATAGCCATGCTCACGATACTACAGACTAATCCACCTGAAGTTTTCCCCTGGATTGCTTTTCAAAGAGTCGTTTTACATATGGCATTCAATTTATACCCTGCTGCCCTGAATGCATCACCTTTGTGTATTTGTATTTAAATGTATTTACTGGGAAATCTGTATGCTTCCAAAAAGGTGATCGTTTACCAAGGTAATATGTCTCCCAAAACAAAGTTTGGCTGAAATAATTTACCATTGGTACATTTGTTAGTCTGTCTGTCTGTCTCTCTCTCTGTCTGTCTGTCTGTCTGTCAACCTGTGAATCTACCTATAGCACACAGCAGAAGTACTATTGAGGAAAATAACCGGATCCTAATATAGTATATGTTTAACAGAGCTGTCATAGGTAATGATTATTTATCGTACACTTCTCATTTGGACCATACCGGGTGTTCACTGAGGCAGCTGGGCGATACTGAGGCCAGAGGAGGTGGAGAATGTCACATTGCTTTTATACGTACCAGCGGTCAGTCATTTCAGTTCACGCCGTCATTCAGTACAGCAGCATCCATAGAAGAGAGGCTCTTATTAAAATTTGAAATTAAGGTCTAGGTCCTGCCACCTATAATTTGCAACCCCGGGTAATAATATGAGCTCTAGGGAGAAGCTGAAATTAATTTCCATTTGAATCATGGTATCAATAAAAAGCAACACGGCTATCCCAGAAATCTGCCCTTTGGGATCAGGAATTTTGGCGTGAAATGTTTATTTATAAGGTCTGTACACTTTCAACTTGGTTTATGAGTCAAAGAAATCAGCATTTTTAAAACTTATTTCCTATTTACAAAAAAAAGAAGCTGGCCTTCAAATGCATAAAAAATAAGATATTGTTACCATTGATTCAAATTGATACAACTCATAGCCAAATGTTTATTTCTAGTAAGTAGTAAATACCAAATGTATTTCTATTGGTATATCTATTGGTCTGCACATGAATATTGTAACATACGACCATATAAGACCATATGGTATATGGATATGAAGGGACCATTTAATCCAGCTGTGTTTTCCATTTGCTTGTGATCTGCTTGCGTTTCACTGAGGTGTGACATTAACTTACCTATTTTCATGAATGTAACTACTCGCAATGAAACCTGCATTCTTATAAATAGCTATTTTAAATGAACAATCTCAATCTGAGTCGACATAGAAATGCAGTTCTTATAGTAAGCTATGGCTGAAATCTTTTTGGTTTAGTGTCAAATACTCAAAATACCTTTGGTTAGTGTCAAAGTTGGCATACCACCAATAAACAAGCAATTCTCATGGTTACCGCATCAAGGGCCTGATCTACTACCCAGTGCGCAAAACGTTGTCCAAGGCGTGTTTCCAACACAATTTAGCCGTCCATGGACGACTGTTGTTCACTGGGTAAGGCCTTTAGCATATGCAAAACCTTTTAGCACATGCAAAACAAATAACAGGACCCATGATTGGTCATGGTATTTGTTTTGCACCAATCATTGGTTGTGTTATTAGTTTTGCTATGTGTAGTATGTGTATATGTATAGTAAATCAGGCCCCAAGTGTATTACTTTGTGCCTGAGATTCCCAAACCTTACTCATATGAATCCCCATACGACTTATATTATATTCTATAGGGGCAAGAGGAGAAAGGGGGAGGATGCAGATTTAAAAAAATGGTCAAATGTGAAGCTTTATGAAATTAAACATCATAGAAATTATTTTATCTATGTACAGTTACAAGAAAAATTTTATGAGGTCCATAAAACCACAAAAAATGATTAGCCTGATTCAAAATGAAAGAGGGATCATTTTTATCATGGATAAATATGCTACCCTTCAGAGATTCATTGATCAATGTAGTATAACTACAAATTATTGTATTTGGCACCATTTTAGCAAAATATCTAAAAAGACTTTCAAGATTTTGGCACACTTCTGCCTGTGAACAGATCATAAACCCTTGTTTTAAGGTTATTGATCATAAACCCTTGTTTTAAGGTTATTGTAATTAAATAATTTTAATTGCATATTGATAAGACCTAAAGACCTAAAGACGTCTTTTCGTTCAGATAAAATTTATCCCCTGGAAACCTGCTTTACTTTATGGCTTTGTCACACGTTCGTCTAGAGACAAAGGTTTATCACAGGGACCTCATCATTTCGCCCCTCATATTTCACCCTCTTCTGACCTTTTATATGCCTTTCTATCTTTCTGTTATATATCTTATGATCTGGAGAGCCATTGGCTGAGAGCACTAACCCCACCATCTCAGTGGCGCATTCTCTGGTGAACTTTGACCTCCGGGTCTGACTCTCCGTTTTATTGTGGCCGGCTGCATCTCTAATTTCCTTTGAGGGTGTTTATATTGCGGCCGGACGGTTTGTCCTTCGGGCTCGTGTCGTGTTTTTTTCGCCTCAGGACTCGTGAACAATACCCCACGATTTCGAGATCGGACACGATCAGACGACGGCCGGAGAAGGACGGGCGTAACCAGGATGAGACTAAACTCTAAATGTTCTGCAAAATGTAACAATTTTTAAAACCGCTGTGTTTTCTGGGCCGTGTCTGTTTTTATTTCAGACAGTTTTGTGGGCTCTGATAGCCATTTAGCATTATCTTTCTAACTGTATCCACTGACTGCTATTCGATATATATTGGATTTAATGGATTTAACAGATAATTTTGAATTAAGAACAGCTATGACACTCTGTAGATTACAGATGATGTGGAGACATGACAGATTGTGATGTAGAATAAGAATGCGAGAAGATGAGCTAATATATCCGTTCAGACAGGAACTAGACCTGTCAGTGTTTGCAAATAAAGATTTGACATTCAAATTCAACTTAAAACATACAACACTTTATTTTCACAGAGGAATGGATTCATATATTAAGTCAACTGTAGTGAATATGGAAACTGCATATATTCAGCCATAGCAACCTAGAATTAAAACTGAATTAAGAGTTTCCATAACTTCCAAAAAAAAATCCTAGTGACTTTATTTTGAGTGGACAGGTAGGCTGCACTTCATAATCGTGCACTTGATAAAAAAACAATTTCATTTTCAAAAGAATTTGATGACGCTTCAGAATTTTAATTGAATTATGACAACATCAGATTTTGTGGGGGAAAAAGAACGGTATACTACAGATTCTGCTTTAAAAGATTTAAGGCTTTCTGTGAGCTAATAACCCTGAAAATGAGCAATGTGACCAAACAGATGTTGAAGTTTCACACCTTCGCCTCATGTTCCGTCTCACTAATTTTAAAGTAAGGACCACCTCAAACCTCTTTAAACGCGCATTGACATTATTGATCTCGCCGGTGTGGCTTAGAACGCCTCCGTCCCACAGGGAACGAATCTCATCAATTCAGCCGGCAGCGGCAGCAGGCAGAACACAAAGACCGACTGTTCGGCGAAGCGGCCGTTTCCACAGCTCTGAGGACGGGACGGAGGGTTGTGCTTTAACCTCATTGGCACTTTGTTCTTCGCTGCGAGTGACAGATTTTACGAAAGTGTCGCATTTCTTTTCCAGTTCTTACACGTCGTCAAGATTTCGGTGACCACTGAAATGAAGGAGAACCACTGTGTTCATATTTGGGGGGGGGGGGGTTCATTATTCAGAGTCAAGGACAAAGCACCATTGCAGTTAGATTGAATGCCCCCCAGTGTTAATTAATAGTTAATTAATCATTCCAAGTAATAGCTGAGGCATTTGACAAGGTCCTGCCCTCCACCAAAGATTCATAACCAAGAGGCATTCGTGATTGGTTCATTTGCATTTTATCAATCAAACAGCGGCCGACTCACTAAACGGGAAGGAGTTGATGTGTTTGCTAAAACTCATTGGGTCTTTGCAATTGAGTGAGTAAAGTTATTAGGGTGAAAATGTATCACTTAATGAGTAATCAGTCTAATCTCCATCAGGCACTGGCTCAACTCCCCATAACTCAGTGTAAAAGTGTTTTTCATTTATTATGATTAGACAGACAGACAGACAGTAAAAATGCACGCCATTTTTAATCAAAAGGAAGCAAAGCCAGTGAATGTTTAACTTTGAAGTGTTGATCGTTAGATCTCATTTACCCGGCATAGGTTGATTAATTTTAGTCTTGCGAGCATAACCAGTGATTACATTTTTACAGAAGGTGGTGCTGAGAGTCCTAATTTACATGTCTGTTTCACTCAAGGAGAAACATAAAGACTGCAGTGTGTTTAGTGTAACTCTGTAGCTACTGTAGACAGAGCAGAAGGGAGGAGCCCAGGGTTAGAGAAAGCATTGAGGCGGTAAATGACCAGACACAAGATATACAATTCCCCCAAACATATTCCCTGGAACAAATCCAGTCCAAACTAGGCCCCAGCTATGACTCATCTTACCTTACGATTTCAAGGACTGCCATTCTCCGTGATAAAATGGTTGAAATACACGTCAACCTTCCCCCCCCCCCCCCACCAAAAAAAGAGAGAAAAGTACACAGATTTCAAAAATGGATCATGGATACATGGTGATTTATAGCACTTATATCCCAGGTTTAAGTGGGAAACACTTAATATGATACTCTATAGGGGGATGATGATGGATAGCTAATCGAGTCAGTTCAACTTACCATATGTGTACCATTGACCTGAGTGTCAGCGGTCAGGTGAGTGCCCCCACCCTGCAGTTTCCATGGAAACGGATGATGAGTGGGGGGGGGGGGGAGTCGCTGGCTGCGGCAGAAGAAAGGTCACCCCAATTCCGGGTCCTACGCAGCACCTCGTTTTTCACTGACAGCTAGAGCTCAATTCATATAGCAGCTCGGGATAAAGGTCTGTTGCAGAGAAGGTGCACGATTCACTTCGTTATTAACATTGTCCATTTTTACATTCAATTCTGAAATGGGAGCTTGTACCTTCTCTCTCTCGCTCTTGCTTTCTCTCTCTATATGTATAACCCAGAAGTGTGGCCTTCATTTTGTTTATGGTTGATAAAAGGATTATCTGTGAAACCTTTATACAGATATCCTGGCAAACATAATGATATGTGTATGTCTTTCTAAAAACCTCAAGCCCATTTATCGCTCGTAATGGAGGAGAATTGTATTACCGAGCTGCGATGTTATTTCCTGTTATTGGTCTAATGTTTCTTAAGGAATGTAATCTAATGAAGAATGATCACCACTTTATCAGCTTTCTCTGGGAACAGGACTAAAAAGTGCAAAGCTCAAATTCATCACCCCGGAAAAATACTTTGAAAAAGTCATTACTTTAAAAAAAGTCATTTTCAGATGTACAACAGGTCTACACTAACAAAATAACGAATGCTTATTCAGTGCAGCCTGTGGTGTGATAATATTTTATGGATTAACAAACCTTATTCACAGTGCTTTCTCATATTTGGGTGAAATGTAATTATTATAATTATTATCAGTTTTATGCATATATATGTAGACTCTTAATGTTGAAATAGTAAGACTATAATAAAATTGTGTTGGAGGATACCCTTTTGATAACTGAACGTTTATCAATAATCGGCATAAAGTGATACTGTGCAGAATTCTGTATGACAATTTCTATTATTGATGGAAATGGTTTGTCTTTAACCTTAATTTAAAAATTAAGCGTTACTATATCTCAACACATTTAATGTTTTAATTATATTGGCTTCATTCATCAAAATAATGAATCTAATGAAAGCTAGTCTAGATGTCATTGCTTGAAAGCCAAGAGACTGATCCAACTACTTCTGTGTAAAAAAGAAAAGAAAAACTGAATTATTAATGACAATGATAATAATAGTTTTATTAAATTATTATTCAAATATATTTTACCTCTTATCTGGATGCTATCGCATTGTTTTAATGAGATTCATAAATCATTCAGATGGAGTCATTATTCTGGTATTCATGTATTCTTTTTTTGGGGGGTGATATCTGAAAATGTCAGAGCTGAGGCCATTAATTCCTTCATCATCACAATAGAGATTCAGATCCATTATATTCAATGACCTTTTACCTAGCCAATCCTCAACCAGCGTAAATGGCCACCTTGGCCGGGGCTATAAGCCTCCCTGGATGCCACGGTGTAACAGCTGTGCGGAAAGATCTGGCATAATTATGTCAGGAGCCAATAGAACAGCTTGGAAATCAATATGCTAAGACATATGGCAAACAGGATCATGGCTGGGGAACTGCAAGCAGATTAGGCAAGGTAGTCCCGGAGTCTATTAATAGCATTAAAGATATGTGATATAATGCATTTCTGACTAGAAGATGAAAAGAACTCATTTTTCTCAAGACAGGCTAGGGATTAGTTCATAAGGCCAGTTGCATGTTTTTGCAATAATTGCAGAATATAAATTTAAATTAAAATTTCATAATGTTTTTTTTATTTTTTAAATACATTATTTTTTGCAGAGCAATCAAGCAAATGTAGCGTTCCAGGTCTCCCTCTTTTGCATTTTCCGTTTTATATTTTAAAAAATTATTATTTTAATAATTTTTTTTGTGGGTAGCTTTCAGTAATCTGTTTTCTTCCCTTTGCACTGTGCATTTGGTAATACATATATAAATACATTCAATACAAATACAAATACATTTAATACAAATACAAATGCAAGTACATATAATACAAATACAGAAGCTTTTTTTAATCTACCAAACAGCTAAATTATAACCACAGCTGTTTTTACCTTGCTCTTTTGTGTATTGACAAAAAATATATTTCTATGTATTTTCAGACTTCATTTTTTTATTAAGGCTCGTTTAAGGCCATTTTCCTATTAAAAATATTTTGTCTTTCTTAGATTTTTTCCAGTAACTAATATAAATACCCCCAGTAGTGTAAATAATATGCGTTCTTTTGGAGTACAGCAGCGCAGCGCATCTGCTCAAACCCAGTCACGCTTTCAGAGCAACAAGACGGATCAGTAACTCCGCGCGGGAGCAGAGTCGAGGGACGCGCGAGTCTCCGGCGGGCACGTGACTCCCGCCCCCGCGGCTCTTCTGACACGACTGCACCAGCGCTGTCTGAGAAAATGACTGAGAGGACTTGGGCTGTCACCATGGAGACGGAATTTCTGCCATCGCTGTGGAATCTCCCGTAATATTGGCTCGAGGTTGTAAGATGGAGTGTGCCTTCTCTGTGTCTCCCAACCTTAAAGGACGCTCAGGGCTCTCCTCTGAAACGATTTCAAATAAATAAATATACTAATGTGTGAAATGCTCCCCTAATGTTGCATGGTTAATACCTACTAATTTTTTTAAAGGTGCATTGAATGGTTTTTGATTGAAATAGAATAATATTGGGGTGAGCAATTTTTTTTAATGTTCAGTAGTTGTGGTGTTCATTCCTATCGTACTGTGAGTATATTTGTTGAAGTAAATAATATCTCTCTTTCTCTTGCTCGCTCTCTTAATGAAATCATGTATGTAATCATATATTATGCTACATTTTGTACATTACTTTACTCTTCTCTCATTATCTCAGAAGTGAGTAAAAAGATCAAATGTATTTTTATCGTTGCTTTATTTGTAGGGGAGTACCTCATTAGGTACAGTGAATACATTGAATGAGCCGTATAAATGACACGTTTAATCTCCTATAACATCCAATTAGTTCCTGTCGTCAAATAGGTCAAATTCTGTAAATGCTCTTTTTAAAAAGGAGTTCCCCAAATCTTTACATTCAAGGTTAATCGAGGAATACATCACATTTCTTCAACAGAAAAGCACGCATTGGAATTCACTGCACATATGCACTATATATTAAAGGTATATAAAGACACATCTGACATGCCGGCTCCCCACAGCATGGGGACGGAGGAGGCAGATGCTTTGTGGAAACCTACCTTTTCTTTCTCTGCTCAAGGAACACAAAGGAAGTAGTCCAGAGGCTACTGGCTCTATGTGCATTTTTCTTTTTCTGCAAACAAGATACACTGGAAACATTTATGTCTTTCCCAGCTGTGATCAAGCTGCAAGCTCAGACACAAGCATTTACAAGAATCTCCTTTTGTAAAAAAGAAAAAAATACAATCTCCTCTCACATAGACTCACAGGTGGCTTTATTAATCAGTGATTGTATATCCGACGTACCTCTTCATTCCCAAATTCCACGTTCGTTGAGGCAAAAAAAAAAGCTGCTAATTTAAAAGCTCTGTGTCCCAGATGCACGTTCTTCACGGCCGCCAGTCACAGCCTAACGACCGCCGTCTTCAAATTGCGGTAATTAATATGCGAAAAAGCCCGAGCTCATTGGACATTCGGGACACCATTGTTGTTAATGAACCCTCAAAATTCCCCTGCTAAATTGTGCCCCAAATCGTTCTTCAGGCGTCGCAGTTGGAATCCAACATTGCCCCCACCAACCCCCCCGCCCCCCCTCCCCAAACCATTGCCCTCCAAACATCTCACACTGTCATCCCTCACAGAAGGTACGAGTACACTACATTGCAGAACAATTTGCGGTGATTCTTCTGTGATGAGGCAACAACAACATCAACAACACCAACAAACAAACAACAAAAAAAATCAGAGGCAAATACTTTTTTTTGTAAAGGGTGGCAGAAGTACTCCTCTTTGCAATTCGTCGTGACCCGTTTGCTGCCTCTGCTGCAATGTGGTACCTCCATAAATCCTTCTCTAAGACTGGCAGCTACCAAAGAACCCTCCATTTTAGATAGACGCAATGGAAGGGGTGGGGCGAGGGAGGCTTCCTGTCTACTCTGCATATATTTACATGCGGTGCATAAGTGCAGCCTTGAACACGTTCTCCCCGCTGTTGATCAGGAGAGAGAGAGGGCTGGCGCACTGCCATTGTTCCCGCCACTCCTCCCTGCTGGCACCGGGCGTCCCCACTTTTCGGTGAGTTCGTGTCAGTGTCACACAAGTTCAGCTGGCTACGAGCCTCCAGTTCATCTGAGACACTGGTGTCACGTCCGGGGGGGGGGGGCTGGGGAGGAGTGTGGGGGCGCCCCGTGCCAACGGCTGCCTGGACACCCCCCGCCCCCCTGCTCCGTCCCGCCCGGCAACAAGTAGTAGAATCACAGGGGCACGGCGATTTAGCGTGATTCATCTCAGCGGTTTTGGCACTGAGCCAGACATGCCATCTGTTTCTCATGGCTCTCTCTTTCTTTCTCTCTCTCTCTCTCTCTCTCTCTTTTTCTCTCTCTCTCCCTCTCTTTCTCTCTGGCTGTGCCCCACATTTCATAACATCACAAGATTGCCATCCTTACTTCACGTCAGCGAGCCGTCGGGCACGCCTTGCTCCCATTGAGATGTGGTGCGCTGCAGCCTGGGTGGCATCGCCGGCGGTCAGCGTGCGGAAGAAAGAGGGCACGGCACGGAAAAGCATAGTCCGCCGTAGGCTGGCACAGGAAACGCCGAGCCGTAATCCCGGTGTTTAACGCCGTCAGTCCTTCCCCCCGTCCTTTCACCGACGCCCGGTCTCCTCAGGGTTGTCCTCTGAGCCGAAGGCTGGATCTTGCGTGGGGGACTTCTCCCGCTCCCGACTGGACCTCGTCGGGCTTTCCCACCGGGGTATCCGGGCGCCGGGTGCCTTGGCGTCTCTCGGCACGAGCCCCCGCGCCCGGGAACCGTCGGCGAGTGCTGTGGAATCCGACCTCCCGCCAGCCTTCTGAAACCGAGGAGTAAGAGGAGAATCAATGTTGCATTGATTTCGTGTAAAGATTTTTTTTTGCACATGCACGAGATTGCTTAAGGAAAGCGCCGCAGGACCCCGCGGGCAAATTAGATGACAAATAACGATGCGGGATGAATTAATGTCTCTGTGCTTTTCCCTGAGACGGTTAGCGTTAGCCTTCAGGAGGCGATGGATCCGTTAATCAGAGCGGAGTTTAACCAAGGCATAGGGAGGGGATCTAATTACACAGGCTGGCACAAAGAGAGCTCATCGCTATGCAGGGATGCAAATGGCTTTGTGCCTCTAATGGCTCAGAAAAGCCAACCAAGCGATAAACAATTCAGGGTCTTCCTTTGTGTTTAAGACCTTGTTTGTGCGGAAGAAAAGCCCGGCGTTCACTTTGGGTTTACAAGGAGAGACGCGTGTCTCTAAGTGTCTCGACGCAAAAGACCACCCGTGACACAATTCCCAAGCTGTTTGTGGAAAAATAAATAAATAAATAAATAAATAAAACAAGAAAATCAAACATAAGACAAAGCAAAAAATAAAAACCCATTAGGCTTATGGGTGCATCTTGAGCGCAGGGGGACCGTTAATGATTACTGTAGTAGCTGAAATATCAGCGGCATGACTACACACGGAAACAAAGGAACACAAGTCGCTGGCCATCAGAAACGTTCCGCGGATGATCCATGTTTTCGGCGTGCGGACGATTGGTGCTTATGACAACCACTTCCCGATGAAAGACTTCAGTCGACTGGAAACAGATGAGGAATGTTCTGCGGTTAATCGGCGCTGTTCGGTACTTGCGCGGATTGATAGCAGAAGAGGGCTATAAAAACTAAAATCCTTCAGCGTAATTAAACCTGTTCGATATCTCATTCCCACGAGCCCCAACTCCCATGCATTTTGATAGAAAGCTTGTTAGAGAGCTTGTCTTTTTCGTCTGGCAAAGACAACAAACGGTCAAAAAAGCCAACGTGCGTATAAACGGTGAAAACGACTCGTTCTCAGCGTTCGCATGCCCATGTGATGTTTTCTGTGTCTCCGCAAGAAGAAGTGCAGCATTTACTAAAAGTGAGATTTCCATGGTACTTGATACCAAGGTGCGAAACGTCAGAAGGTGTCAAAAAAGCAGAAGGTGTCTGGGGCCTTTTATAAAACACGGTGGTACCTCTGGACATATACAAATAAGACCTGCGACAGAGGAACGAGGTGGCGGAACGAGGCGGCGTTTTTTAATACCTTTGAAGCCGGGAAACCGACGGAGTTCTCAGATCACGTGACCAAGATATAACCTTTGACACTGTTGGAGACATTTATGTCACACATATTTGATGAACTTCTTGCTACTTCAGTCGCCATTTCCTTCAACACTTTGAATGTATACTAAATGCCGTTTCAGAGCAATAACAATGCTATTATTAAATTATTAACTGTCACCCTTTGCTGTCTTTGTTTATAGATATCGGTACAGCATAACATGTAACTACAATCACTCAACTGAGACTATTAAAACATGTATGACATAACTTTTCTTAAAACCAATACATAACAACCATTTATATACAAAAATGTCTGCTTTAGTGTTTTTCTTTTGTTCGTATTGCATATAATTGCAGAAAATACAATTTTTTCAAATTTCTTTTGGCTGCTTCAGCACAAAAATTCTGTATTTCCATCTAAAAAAAACATCTTAAGCAACATTAATTTTGAACATTTCCATAGAATCACACATATTCCCTCAAAGTATCCATGAAACACCTCCCTAAATATAGAATATTCAATCTTTAAAGTACTACAAAGCACAGGCCCATACCTGTATAAACAGTATATATATGTGTGTGTGTATGTGTGCATGTGTGTGCATGTGCGTGTGTGTGTGTGTGTGTGTGTGTGTGTGTGTGCGCGTGTGTGTGTCTGCGCTTGTGTTTTATTTCATGCCATAGCAAAAATAAAATCCATTTTAATTTGTTCATTTTGGAAGATGGGGGTTCCAAAGCAATAAGCTTTTCTCTCTGTGTTGACGTTGATGTGACACCTGAGGGGCAGATGGATTAATGCTGTTTTCAGAAGAAATGGCTTCACCTGACAGGTGTTTCCTGTACCGCTGAGCTGTTAGAACTAATCGCACATCCAGATGTTTAAACTTGTAACACAGCCAGATATGCTGGAACAGGCAGCGGGAGCCTTTTCAGTAAGGTCCACGTAGCATTAGACATGCTTAAATCTTTTTTTGAAATTCTGTCAGAATGCAATTGCATTATAGCTGTTATTATTATAATCAAATATGATGATGTATCAATCCATAATCTTCTGAACATACTGTCTTTTTATCATTGCAAGATACATGCACATAACACATGTAATGTGGTACTAGTATTAAGGTTTGATAAATATTTTTTCTTATTCACAGAGAAAAAGTAAGTACATTTGTAAGATGGAATGATTATGCAGATGACCCCCATATAGATGGTACAATATAACATACATTTTCAGATTTGCCCTATAAAACGAATGTCAATGGACAAGATCAGTCTGGCGATTTGTGCACCATTTTGTTTGAACAAAAACTTTATGCTGCAAAGACATTTTGAACTGAATCGCTTGTTTTACCGGAGGAGGTCTTGGTGCATCATGGCAGTTAAATCGACATGTTTACGGAAGAACTGAATTTGGTGGAGAAGACCAAATGACAGAAAAACGTTCAACAGTTCATCCCTCCTACCAACCACACGTCATGTAATGGCATGCTAGCTACTGTGTGTGCAAAGCATCAAATGTCCCTGGTGTATGAACAAATATGCCAAACGTATAGGCAGTGTTGTTATAGCAGCGTGACATACCGCGCTGTGTCATGTTAACAGTATGTCAGAGTTAATCTATGATTAATTAATATGAATTATCCTATAGAATAGTTGTTGAACAAGTGAAAAATATTTGTGTCAAAGTGTATTTTCACATCATTGCCATGAACAGCGTGTACTGTGGTATAGTGCTCAGAAATTCACAAAAACAGTCTTGGTCTGTCCTTACAGTGGCACGTTAAAAAGAACCAGAGCTGACCTTACGAGCTGACAAATATGGTGACCTTTAACCTTTAAGAAGAAAGTCTACAGCTTGAGAGAAACCGGAAACAGCGGCTGAAATTCAGAGTACCAAGAAGTAATTTCAAACACAAGAGTAGGTGTAAAAAAAACAAAGAACTCTTATAACTACTGTGTGTATGTGTGTGTGTGTGTGTGTGTGTGTGTGTGCACGTCTATGTGTATGTGTGTGTGTTCAGGAGGGAATCAACCTTTAATTAATGATGGACAAAAGATGGGATATTACAAAATGAAAAATATATATAATATACATTTTTTAAAAATGAAATTACATTGAAAATTCACATCACATTTCTCAATATTAAAGAAGAGACAGACAGGAGAGTCAAAAACAGTCAGCCGCTTTGATATCGCCTAAAAGCTACACTTCAAAAAGATCTTCGGCTGCCATTGGAGCCACAGTGGGGGATCGTATTGGATGTGCGGCCTGTCATCGGCGGCTTTTTTTTTTTTTCATGTCTTCAAGCCAAGTCCTGACCCCCTCCAGACTAGAAACGGCAAAGACCACAGCGCAGTTTGGGCACTCTGGAACGGTTGCTGTGGTAACCAGACCTTCTAAGCAGCTGCCAGAGACCACGCGGAACGGGTTCTACGAGGGGATATTACTCAGGTGATTTCGACGGCCGGCGCGATGCAGCGATGCCATTTTCTCCCCTTCTCTGCCGTTCTGAAAAGGGATTTCTAAACAATATTTCATGGTTGCGGCCCGAAAACAAAATGAAATTGCAATATAAGAGGCACTCAAACAAATAATAATTTGAATATATTGCGAGGATAAAAATGAAACTTGACACAGCGTAAACACATGCACGCTACTTCAAGCAGTCACACTGTCAGCAGTTTACAGCGGCAGAGGTGGGGGGGTTGTATGGGGGAAGGGTTGTGAGGTTCGACTCAGAATAGGTTGAGGGCTGAGTTTAATATTAGAAAATTAATTTGGCCTATTTTTCAAGTCTCAGCGCTATAAATCTTACTTTGAGAACCATGCCCCGTTTTATAGCTCTGTCTCATTTCTAATCCAATTTATAATCTTATTTATGTCTATTAAGCCTGACTAAAAATTTTATTGTAACATTTTAGAATTGAACGTTGCTGATTTTGCTATTTAAAAAAACAAACATAAAATACATATGTTATTTGCTTTCAGAAATATGGTTCCTCCTTTAGAATGGTATTCCAGTTTATGCAGTCATTTAAAGAATTGATCCTGCGTTGATTACAAAACAGCCAATAGGATCACTGCATATGCTTATGACATAGATCTTGGCACCAATAAACCAAATTCTAATGAGAAAATGTCATGCACCATTTCCCATAATGTGTATCGTATCACCATCACCACATTGTATGTGTGTCTGTGTATGGGCGTGTTGTGTGTGCGCATGTGCGTGTGCAACTGTGCATGTGAGTGTGCTTATGTGTGTGTGTGTATGTCTGTGTGTTTCTGTGTGTGTGTGCGTGTGTGTGCGCGCATGTTTGTGTGTGTGTGTGTGCGCATGTGCAACTGTGCATGTGAGTGTGCTTATGTGCGTGTGTGTGTATCTGTGTGTGTGTGTGTGTGTATCTGTGTGTGTGTGTGTGTGCGTGCTTGTGTTTCTGTATTTCTGTGTGTGTGTGTGTGTGTCTGTGTTTCTGTGTGCGTGCACAAAACACATTTTCCTTTTCAATGTGGAATAATAATATTGTAGAGGAGCAGGATGAGTAATGACTGCCTCGTATGGAGACAGAAAATATTCAATATACATATCCGTTTATCATTCAGAACAGCAGAACCGCAGAATGCACTGAGCCAGAAAGCAGCAGTCAGTCCACCATTGGGATCGTCACCTTAAAAATGATTCTAAGGGAAGCCTGGAAATCTCGAGAATTCCACAGACACAGATTTAAAATGGCAGTCAGAACGACAAAATGAAGCCCGCGATTCTGCGCCACGCTGCGATCTGTGGACACTGACTCACTCTGCAAAACCTCCATTTTACAACTGAATTTCCAATGCGTGACCTGCACGCAGACACACACACACACACACACACACACACACACACACACACACACACAAACACGCACAAGGACAAATATGATTCTGTCCTAATCAAATGCTGTTCAATTTGTGCAGCCCATAAATATGTTTTGCACCATATCTTCAGAAACTGTGAATCTTTAGCAATATGGACTTACCAATATGTGAAATTAATTTTGGGGGTTATGGATAGGCTACCCTTTATCCAGTCCGTGTCCCCGCTTGCAGTGATTAATGGCTTAAGATTAACATATGTCCTTAATGCTCAAATCCCTGGCAAGCAGTTTCAGATTCACCTCTGTGCCATTTCCCCTCAGATGTAAAGGCATTAATATCGAGTAAGAGAGTTTTTCAGAAGAATTTTACTGCGCTAATACTGTTATATCTTTAATACGGGTAATCGATTCTCAACTATAAAAACCATTAAAACTAAAAGAGTGTCTGAACATACACTTTTATAAGTTTAATCATTTGCAGGGGATGTAAAAATAGTAACTACCACAATGAACAATAATAATAATAATAATAATAATAATAATGCCCTGTCATCTATCCATAAAGAGCATCTCTACAGTCCTTCTTCATTTACCAGTTTCTGAAAACATGGATTTAGAGCTGTGTTATATTATATGAGGAGATCAAACATTATTGATTTCTTAATATTTTATTTCATTGGATTTTTCTCCCTCTTTGTTCTCTTCATATGAAAGAGGTTGGACTGTGTCGGACTGTGTCGGACTGTGTCGGACCGTCGGCCTTGTTAGACCACTTTGAAAGACAGCGAATGGAATAATTTTACTGAAATGCGAACGGAGGATCGTCAGTTTGATATATATTTCAAAAAAGGACTTAAAGGTCACCGTGAACGCTCACTTAATTATGAAAGAGAGATCAGCGGGTAACAGATGGACGGGCACACCATCACCCACAGTCACCTTCCATTGTCTTCTCTGACCCCGAGTCCTGGCTCATATTAAAGCAGAGGATGATGTCATCGGGAACAGCAGTACAGAACACAGTCCAGATTAAAGGTCTTGGCGAGTCTGAACTTTGCATTAGTTTCCGTGTGGTGACAGACTGTACTACTCTTGATTGAAGAAAAAATATATATATTCATGCAGTGTTTCTCTGGCTAAGCCATTTTGTGCACAATATCATAAATGTTTCAATTGTGGACCTTTGGTCTGGATTCAACCAACATTTGTCTTTAAATTAACTTAGCAAATAAAGTAACTTTGTTTGCAAAAAAAACAAAAAAAACATATATGTACATAGACATATAATGCATCTAATTTTGGTGATTGCAGTTTATGTGTTATACATCTAGGTGGGTATTTTACAAGGTTAGTTAGCCAGTTAACCTTTGTAAATATTTTGAAGTAGCACAGGCTCTCATCCAATCAGATGTCATCAAATTAAAAATATTTCCAAAAGTTAGCCGGCTTGCTTTTTAATCGTGCTTTGTGAAATACCCCCCAGGCCTTTGAGGGATAGAAACACGCTCAATCAAAATGTTTTGCCTTGTGCCATTCATGCAATGTCTGTCTGTGTCCGCAAATGTAATGTTTTTTTAAAATCACAAATGTAAAAAACAGCAAACGTAGCAAAATATTTAAAAAACGCCTCAAAATATAAAAAGATACAAACTATGTTGTGATGAGACTAAAGAATGAGCTGAATGCTTTTTCAATTTGATAACTGCACCCTGGCCTGGCCATAAAGAAGTCTATTTACTTGTAGGGCAGATAGCTCTTAGACGTCAGCATGCATTTTTTCCATGTGTGTCTTCTTTGAATGGGGAAACTAATTTCCTTAAAAGAAATTTAAAAAAAAACTTCAAATAATATTGGACATCCTTTCATTTTTCACAGAGATATGATTAGATAAGATGCGGCAATATCTGCAACACCTTCATCCTGCAAATATAGCATTTCTCCTGTGCGTTTGAGCAGGCCTGGTAATAGGAGCATCAGTCTCAGCTGTCAGGTCCCAGCATGGGGGCGGGGACACTAGAATTCCCCCATTTCCAATATGTTTTAAAACCTTACAACACACACATATGCGAGCGTACACACACACACACACACACACACACACAGCCACGAACATACGCACTTGCACACACACACACACACACACACACAGCCACGCACATACACACATGCACACACACACACACACACACAGACACGCACATACACACACACAGACACGAACATACGCACACGCACACACAAGCACATACACATACACACAGACACACACGCACACAGACACACATGCGCACGCACGCAGAGACACGCATGTACACACACACACACACAAGCACATAAACATACAAACACACGCACATGCGTGCGCACACACACACACACACATTACACTCCTGATGTTAAACATTAAGTATTGCGTAATATGCATACATATGCATGATATGCTTGCTTCATAATATCATTTAGTTTGGTTGCATTTTGTAATTATCTGGAGGCACACATGTTATGTTGGTTCAGTATAATGTTTCACCAGAGGCTCATTTAGGAGTTTATGTTGTTTGCGATTTATATGTTAATGATTTTAATAGTGGGAGGAGATTTAGACAAGTGTAATTTGCATGACCAATTTCTCTACCACCCTGCCCCTTTGGTTCCTGCCCAGGTTATGCACTTTATTTGCACTGCTACTGGTCCTGGATCACTAAAGGGTTCGGGGGGGTTTGAGGCCAGCAAGCTGATCCTAGATCTGCCATCAAGCCTCAGATAGGCACTAAAGTATGCAAAGCTCTTGATAATCTTTAATTTATTAGGACACTGTGCGGCTGTCCCCGGGTGCCCTAGTGAAAACAAACAAAGAAGAACAAAACACGGAAAACATAATCCAGAGATAAAAGATGAACAATCAATCCTAGACTATATCTCAGCTTGAATGTGAAGCCAGGTGAAACGATTCTCAAAGAAATGCTATTTTTGATTTTATGAATGTGACTTTATGTATAGCCTATGCTCTATAGAATATAGAGTGTATTGTGATATTACATATGTGCTGTACCAATATATTATCGTAGAATTTTTTGTACATATTTAAAAATGCAGACAGTTTCAAAATCTTTTTTCCCTGTCCCCATGGCATGTATTCCCTTGAAGAATAAGGAAAAGACCATGAAGATAAATTAATATCTATTTCTGGTTGAATAGAGCAAAAAGGATTAACGTAATGGTGTTGAACCGAAAAGGTAAAAGCTTTAGTAAAGATGGAGACTCGGCAGTGGTTTTCTCAGCGTTGACTTGATGCTGTTGTACTGTGACATGGTGAGGGAGCCCACACCTCTCTTTAACTGGCACCTGGTGGAACGTATAGTGTACAATAAGAACTTGAGGATCAATGGCGACCATGTCGTAATATTCATAATGCTGTGCTTGTCTGGAGACACAGCCAGACATGGTAGACGTTACAGCATTCTTACATTATATTAAGTTATAATGAAATAGCAAAAGCTTGTATCCAGTGTGACGTGCAGTAGCAGAGTGTAACTACTCTTTCTCTGTTGGTGTGTGTGCACACACACACACACACACATATACAGTACATGAGTGAATATTTGAATACGTGCGTGTGTAAGAGAATGTAAAGAAGAGAGAGTGAGAAAATGGGTTCTGAAAATGGTGTTAAAGGACTAATTTTATTTGTATTGTAAAATCATTGTGCTAATAGTATTACCCCAGTTAGTTAAGTGAGTTCAAAGCACTGATTCGAATGTTATCAAAATCAAAAAAGTTTCCTCAAACCTGTAGTTCTTTCCTTTCATGTCACCTTGCGCCGGGGCACTGGGCCAAATTCATTAGAATGCGGCAGGGGCAGCGGCAAAGGGGTTTTGAGCCAAAATGGAGGGGGTGGGGGGGGTTTGGGATCAACAGAAGAGGCGGGCTCTTCAAAGGTCAGGGGTCAGGGAGCGAAACTGAGACTTTTTTCTTAACTTTAACGAGACTTGACAGCCTAATGATGGCAGAGCCTACGCGACGCTAACGGCGCAGCTGCCGCCGCCGCGCGCACTCAAAGAGGTCTCCGCGGTTTTTAACCTGCAGCCGCGAAGGGCGCACATATTTGGAGAGGCTCCCGGGGAAGAGGGACGTACGTGAGTGAGCGGAGTCGTCCGTGGCGACGGAGGCGGCCTGCGATGGAAATGCATTGGGGGTGGTGTGGGGGTCCTGCTGGGTTTAAAGGCCAAACGCATGCCGGGGACCCCGGATTAAGAGGCGGCCAGGATCAAGGTGCTGGAGGCGCTGGTATGAAAGAAACCCGCCGGCCCGGGGAGGGGAGACAAAGGCGGCGAACGAATTGGAAATGTGGATTGGGGCTGTCGCTGGAAATGATGCGACCCTTTGATGTTCTGTAGAGGCACAGGATGAGAGTCCTGTAGCTCCTGGTCTTTACCCCCCTCCCCCCGGGACACTGCAGGACAGCGTTCCAGAACATTCTCCAGTGGGGAAGCCCGTTATGGGGGACAGCTCGTTAGTGGAGTGCGGGTGACGCTAATTTCATAGGCCACGCTGTGTCTAACACGCCGCTATTGTCGCGTTATAACCACGAATCATATCAGGTGCCTCCAGTCATTGTCAGTGGCACAGCGGAGGCATTTCGAAAATGAGTCCCACGGGCGCAGCGACGACGTCCCCGCGGTTTCACGAAGTAACCGGAGCAACCAAGAGACTGTCAAAGCCTAGGCAAACTCCGGAAATGAAAAGCAAAGCTCGGCGTAACATCTAAATATCGGGCTGAGCGGTTTTCTTCGCCAGAACGGTTCGAATGCTCAGTAGGGGGCGTGGAATTCAGAGATGGCTACCGTCTGTGTCATACGTACGGCTCGTCCGCAGAGGCCTCAGGCAGGAAATGAAAGCCAGCATCTGCTGCAAGGGGGGGGGGGGGGGGGCGGGCGGGCGGGCGTGGTCTCCTGACCTCCCTTCCTTTGCCCACTTTCTTTTTTTCTCGCTAGCAGCGTGACATAAGAGACAGTTGTTTCTGGCTGGGCCTGCAGCCTGTCAAGCCTATCCAGTTCAATCCCGGGAATTATTACTCTTCCAGATGTAGGAGATTTCCGAGCTGTCCGGAACGGCCTGCGGTTTGCGGCGCTGGGGAAGGGGTGCGGGCTGGAAGAAAGAGGAGAATGTATTTAACCTCATTTAATGTGTCATTGTCACAAAAAAAAGCACCGTCCCGCACTGTGTCCGTCTCCTGTTCCTGACCTGACTTGGTGAACTGCTATAAAAATGCAATGCGTCAAACTGCTATAGGTGGACATATTTAATGCTGAGATTTCACTAAATTAACTGTAAGCAGAGAGAAAAACAGTCATAAAACTTTCAATACATTTCTGTGGTGTGTGTGTGGTCTAAATTTGGGGTTTATGGTGCTGCTAAGAATGATTCAGTTTGCATATTATGTTTTTTTTTTTGCATGGCGATAAAGCACTGCGCTGTAAAATGTACAGAGCTGATGATGTATTTGTGACAGTTTCAATAACACCGCTGTCACCCTCCATCATGTGTGGTGGTGGCACTTTCCCGCTTATTCTAAAATGCATTTCCTTTGCATTTACATGCACCGCAGCCAAATGCAGGCTCCCCTCAGGTAAATCCATCTGCTTTCAAACCCTCAGTCAGAACCCGATATTTCCCCATGGTCTGCGTTAGAGCCCAGAAAGAGCAGAATTCTACCTTATAAAAGGCAAATGCTCTGGTATGTTGAACATTGCATTACTCTGTAGGCATTGTATGCATGTTGTCCTTCCCTTTCAGTGCAGTTTTAGGTCTTCATTATCTTTAGTTATTATTTTCTCGGGGGAAATATGACAGTTACACAGGTTTTGTTTTGGGCAACGTCTCTGTTCAATTCAGTTATTCTATCTCTATCCCCTGTGAACATTTTTGTGGTGAGAATTTGTCGAAAAGTCAGTGAAAGGCTGTCTAGGCATTCAGGTGAAAACCTGGCTGCATTTAGTTGGAAAGTGAAAGTTTTCTAGCTGTGTAGAATGTAGCCAGGCTATGGCTAAACCTGAGCTTTATCGGGTTTAACCTGGTCCATTTATGTCAAAACGTCTCTCAACCTAAATTTACACCCCTCTAGCTGTCTACATTCTGGCTTTTGCTCGCTGGCTATGTTCAATTAAAATCCTTTCAAGTCTGGGGATAAAATTTCAGCTGGTTTTCTTTCTTTATTTGTTTTAACAATATGTTTTTCTTAAATACGTGACATAAGTATGCTCAAGGTCAGATTGAAACTGGGCCTAAATCAGAGCTAAAAATCCCAAAATTAACTTCTTATTCCATATAAAACCTTAAACTTGAGAGAGAAAAAAATAAAAATAATTTATCCTATCAAATTATTTTAAATAATGTTTCTAGTTTGGTCATCCATCTAACACTTATAGTAAGGGACTTTTTAACAGAAATTGTGCAATGAGATTCTGTGCTGTAACCTCACCCTCCTTATAATAAAATACAGATGAATATAATAGAGATTGGCATATTTCTATCAGGATCCGACGGCGAGAAAACGACCATTTATCTTGTCTTTCTTTTGGTGTTTTGGACGCGAGCTCATTTTAGGGACCCTCAATGTATGGAAATGTATGTGCATTTTTAAAGCGCGGCCACATTCGCTCTGCGCATTGGTGTCGAGCTCCTGCAGTGGAAGAGTGGCCGTGGATGGTTTTTAAATCAGCCCTGTGGTAAAATGACATTCGGCACAGGCCATTCTTCTATTCAGCGATACACACAGAATAGGGGTCTGTGTAGATGTGTATTTTTCATTTCACCGATAGAAATACAGATAGAAAAACCATTGGAAACACTGGCACATGATTACATCTGCACTTTCTTTATATGCATTATACTGATTAAAATATGTATGAAATAAAAATGGCAACAGGGCCAATCCTCCAATTAATTTACCCATCACACAGTCAGTCATGTGCACCATATACCATCAAAAGATTTTATTTTTCATTATCTTCTTTACACATATTTATACAGCTAGATATTTTACCAAGTAATTAATTCTCGCATATGTGTAAAATGGCAGTATTGCACACAAGACTTGAATCTGCATCTTTTTGGCAGGTCTAGTTGCTCAGCCAAAAGACCACACTGGTCTCCTGGTTAACATTTCATCAACAACATGTAATAACTACAAACTGAACTGCAACTTCTTAATAGGATCGAAAGCTCACTAAATTGTATCATTAAATTATTTTATATTGATACAATTTCTCAGAGAAAAAGGTGTTAAAAAGGTGCAATAAGCAACATTTTCCCCAGAATATTTGTTACAATTATTCACACCCCATATAATTATTTGAACTAAAATCCACCAAAAATAAATCTGCATTAAAATGCTACTTTTTAAAGTTCTTCTCAAACTTAGGAAACGTTAGTGTGGATCCCTGTGACTTCGTTTCACTGGGGTATAAAAATGAAGTAACACCAGAGTAAAATCCATGTGTCAGCCGCAGGGGAAATGGAAACATCTCTCAGGAGAAACAAGACAAAGAGTTGTTGACCTTCTCAACTCAGGAGATGGTTACAAATAAATACAAAACTAAAAATTCCAGTTTCCACTATTAGATCAATAATTAGGAAGTATAAGCCTGGCTGGTATATGACATAAGAGCATTTTGCCCCTGTGCACAGTGAGGCCGATGGTTTTTGGGGGCATATAAAAATCCAAGGACAGCCTTTAGAAAACTATAAAGCTTGGATCTTCTGGACGCAAAGTCTTCAAATCTATCACCAGACACCAAACTCCATCCTAACAGGGTTTGTGGAAGGATTGCCAGAAAGAAATTTTGATTGAGGACAATCAACAAATATAAGAATCTTGAGTTTGGCATTGGAATTAGATGGTATTGTGGTCAGATGAGACCAAAATTGAGCTTTTTGGCCACGTACACCAGTGGTGGGTGGTTTTTTTGGAGAGGGAGGGGGTCAAAATAATTGACACCCAGAGCAGCCAATGGAAGATGTCTTTGCCTGACCATGTGACCATGACAGCTAATGGGATTGCAAGGGTGAGGCCACTGAGGACATGAAAGCAGGTGGTGGAATGGCTGGAGCTGAATGGCTGGTTAAGCTAAAATCCACCTGGGTGTCCCGGGCCGTGTGAACGCCGGCCCTGCTGAAACAGGCGGGATGCGGTTTTGACTGAGACCCACAGCGCGTTTGGCAACATGAGTGGAAACGGTTCTACAGGCACAGAGCGGTGCGTCAGATGGGAGGCTATTTGGCCATTCAAAAATCCCCACTGGTCTACATTATGAGCTGGACATATTACATACAGTTTCATAAGGATCTACAGTATGTGTGTGTGAGAGAGAGAGAGAGAGAGAGAGAGAGAGAGAGAGAGAGAGAGAGAGAGAGAGAGAGAGAGAGAGAGAGAGAGAGAGAGAGAGAGAGAGAGAGAGAGAGAGAGCAGCAGCAGTTTCCCTTCAGTGACACCTTCTTGAAAGACATGATAAATCTGTTTGCAAAGTAAAAAAAAGTAGTAAACAAGATTATTTAATATCTTACATGAACCTGCAATGTGTCAATAACAACCAAGTAACAACAGGTGATTGAAACAGGAAGGAAAAATGCTAATTATACAAGCGCCAATTTGCATCAATTATAGATCTCTCCATCTACTTTAGCTTTTAAACTTAGACTTTGGAGTCTGACTGGCTGAAAATGGCGCACGATATTTGCACACGATATTCGCATAACTCACTGAGTGCAATAATTATTTCTATTGCCTTTTCTTTCATACAACCTCCTGACAGGTAATATGTTTTCTGTTTGGCATGGTTACGCAATCATCGTTCCACATCCACAGAACTGATCCAGACTGGGATAGATCTTCCACCTTCCTTCCAGGAGGAAGGTTGCTAAGGCACTGAAAATGAAATCTGGGGGAAAAAAATAAAATAAATAAAATATATATATATATATACCCACGGGATTATATCTCCAGCCAGATGAGTTGTGAGAAATGTCATGCAGTACACTGACATGTGTTTAAAATTCAACCTTGTGCAGTAAAACAGCCGTTTCCTGGCAACAGCGTCTTAGCCGCACAAAGGAAATGGTGGCATGTTTTGCTTGAACTGTAAATGACCAAAAAATAATAATAATAATAAAGAAAAGAAAAGAAAACAAAGCTAAAATGCTCTGTTATTACAAAATATAAAAGATTATGTACATGTTATACACAACATTTTTATAAAGTGCGTATACAATGCCTAAATATATCACTTAAAAGAAGCAGAGAAATCTTGCAGTATTGCTAGAGGGGGGGGGGGGGAAGGAAGCAATAAACATTAATAAACATCGTCAAACTACAAAAATACAAACTGCTGATGCCATTTTTGGAGGCCAGCCATATTGATTTTGCTATAGGCTTGTACTGCCTGCAGTAAAAGCGTTTTTAGCCCTATGGAACATCTGGTTTCTGAGCATTAGCTCCTGTTTCTGTCCGAACGCAGAGTAGCACACATGCCTTCTAATTTGTCCATTACCCTTCTGTGGTGTTATTGACGAATATTGACTTCGCCCTCTTTTATCGCCTGCTAACTGCTCTGAAGCCCTAGTCTCATGCTCCCGCTCTATTTCCTGCTATTGATTACCACCCACACTAGAATGTGCTACTCTTACAGGTCATTCAGGCATGTTTAGATGCCAGATTTGCGCTGAGTTGCATATGGTGGTCTAAATGCTACATTGGGTGATTGAGCTTAATCTGGTGTAGGAAGCACGTTGCTGCTGGAACCCTCTTACGTGGTGCAATTGTGTCAGTTTTACATTTGAAATGAAAACACAATCAACCCCTGTAATTTCTCCATTTTATCTCAAAGATTACTGCCAGCCCCTCTACATAACTCTGACTATACTTAAATGCTGCTATGTGCGTACTCTGGTTAATAAGAGAATGTTGTTTGTTGACTGGAATGAGTAAAAAAAAAAAATGTTGTTCCCTGTAAATTTTATCTTAAAATTAGCATTTTTTCAAATGTCAGAGTAATTTTCCCCCACTTGTTTCAGTGACTAGCCAATGTCCATAACCCTCATTATAGTTCTCAACCCTGACAGAGATCTCCGTTATGACACTTACATAATCAGAAGTAGTCTTAGTTTCTGTTTGTTCACACAAACAATGCCGGTTAATGTTGTAGAGTAATTAAAATACAGCGGTTTGCGTTGTTTGTGGCTGCGAGTTCTCGTCCCTGACCGGAAACACGGTCTGTTTCCAAAAGATGGCGCGGTGGCAGGAGAGGAGCCACTGGGCTAAAGAATTCAATCATCTCAGCACGAGGCTTATGCATTTTACATGACCTGTCCGTCCTGTCCCCACTTTATTCTTACGCTTTTTAAAAATCTTGTGCACCGAGGAGGAGCTGAATATTTGAGCCCCTGGAATTTAATTTAAGGTCAGCTTCCTCCGCCGGTCTTCCACAAAGACAAAAATGAGCCGCTCTTAAATTATGTCTCTGGTCACATTTAGAAGACCCAGTACAAAATTAATTGTTTTCATGGCACAATTTGCAAATCAGGATATTGTTCTGTTGTTGATGTTCAACCTGGGGCAAATCCTATTTTTAATACATTACTGATATCTTTCTGTTTATCTTTCTCTCCACCCCCCACCCCCTCTCTCTCTCTCTGTTACATGCATGGAAGTGCTTGGAGACAATTTCTTTGTTAACTGCACAATATTTTTTTTAAAATTGATGGCTTGATCAAGGAGTCCCTTTTGGTGACTAAAAGCTTATTTGGGGGCCTGCATGTGACGTGCTTATGCCAGTGTGATCCACTATAACCCTGCCGTGGATCATTTCAGAAACTGAGAAAGAGAGAGACAGAGAGAAAAAGAGAGAGAGCCAGTAGAAACTGTAGCCAGAATAAATAAGCGGCAGAAGAATGCACTACAGAAAGGGTGTGGTGCAGGAATGGCGTCTCAATAAACTGTCTATTTGGTGCTGTGCAATTCAATGATTCACGGTGTGTTTACCGTTAAAAGATTTGAAGTCTAGGATTGGCTACCGTCGTACAACGAGTTAACAAAGCAGATAATTTACCTTTATGCTGTTAATTATCCCAGCCTGCACCTGGTTCAGATCAGCTGATTGATTTTGTTTCTATTTAAGTAAGCATCAACCATTAGGATCTCGTTCCTTTTCTAGTTTCGATACAGTAGCTTTGTGTGCACTTCATGAAACATTATTTAAATTACAACAGAGGGCTTGAATTACATGAATGTGATGATAACAAATCATTTAAAATGTTATTTTAATCATAATGATTATGGGCAATTCCGTTTAAGTTGCTATGCTCATCAATTATTAAAGACAATCAAATGCAGGTTCAGAATCGTTTTTCACCTATTTTTTGTATTCACCAATTGACACTGTAGTCATGGTTCTTACTACATTTTGTGCTTTGGTGTTTTAATCCAGTTGAACAGCAAGAGGCCATCGCAGCCTAAGGATGGACGCTCTGTTGGTCTTGGCTCGCCAGTGATAATTCTGGCTTTTCAAAAATATGTCATCCTGCGCTTTCCTACTATAGTCGAAAGAGAGGATATCCAATCATGGTCCTAAAATGTTTAATTATGATTAGAATCAGTGTACCCCCCAGCTAGGGAAAATAAATGTTGATTATTGGACTTGACCATTGCCTGAAGATTAATTCTCAAAGGAAATCACGTCCAGGAAGGAACGCGTGTCGAATTTGGTTTGAGAAGAAGACCTTTCAGGGCTACACACACGTTACTTGTTGTTGTTATTCGTGAAAAATAATGTGACGCAGAAAAAGTGCCTTTTAAACGGCGGACATTTCCCCCCTGCGTGTTCCGTATCTTCTCACCTTGTAGAGCTGTAGAAGGCGTCATACATAAGGCTTCATGTGCTGGGAGGCAGGAGGTTAGTGTCAGGTTAAAAATAACTCAACGAGAGATGACCGGAAGGATAGATTTTGCATCATCCAGGTTGTGAAGAACACATAGGTTTCAATTTAATAGACAGGTGGCAGGTGGAAAATGGATAGAATGGATAGATGGGTTATTGGTTAATTATCTTCATATTAAAACCTGGAAATAGCTCTACTGCCCGTATACAGGACCTTGTACAATTTTAAATTGAATACACTGTTGAAGACAGGCAAGATCAAGATACATTGCATTGGTGAATGCACTCACGTACTGTATGGCTTACACTGTGTTTTTGTGTGTGTGTGTGTGTTTCTGTGTGTGTGTGGTTCAGTATTATTTTTCACAATCACATTGTATTATTTTATGACTGCATTTTAAAACACCAGTGTGTTGTCTAGTTCATTATTTCTATAATCTGTATATGAATTATGCAATCTCTATATTTATCCAGTTGACATATTATCCAGAGAGAAATGTCGAAAGTGTTAAAGAAATAGCATTTTCAGACCCACATTTGAACCAAGAGCATTTATAGCTTGCAGCAGGTTATTTTACTATAATAAGGCATCTCAGTTTAAATATTCAGTTAGTAATGTCCTCTCCCGTCATAGATTTGATTTCAATTGTATGAACCCTACATTAATTACTGAAATTTCTCCACCCAAATCTTCGATCATGAGAAAAGTACATTGCATTGAAATACACCTGCTAACTGAAACACATCTCTCTTTCTCTCTCTCTCTCTCTGTTTATGAGTCTGCTGTGGGTGAATAAGAATGCATTCTCACTGTTTTAAAACAAATTCAATTTGATACGAATATAAGAAAACAATGTTTCCCCTTGACAATTTGAGGGATTTGTCTTGAATTTAATTGGATGACCTATAATTGAGTAAAGCCACTTTTCAGAACCTATAGCTATTCTCAAAACACTAAAGGGTTTACATGCATTTCCACTGATGTTTTTTTCTTCTTCTTTAAATTCTTAATTAAATGAACATATTCCCAGAAACATTTTTTTCGTCAGTTATTGGGTTTTTCTTTAGCCCACAGTCTGCTTTCATCCACAAGCTTTAAAAAAAAAGGTAGTCCTGACGCTGGTGTCATGTTGGTTATAGATTTTCGTTTATCTAATCGATTGGAATGCCCCAGTATAACGAATACGGTTTAGTGTTCTACAAACAACCATTTATACACCTCGATTTTACGTCGAAAGTGATTTCCATACCTCATTGTTCACAAATCTTAATGCTTCTAGCATCATTTTCTAAATTCATAAAATAAAATATAAATAAAAATAAATCAGCCCTGTTTGCATATTGTAAACTCTTGCTTTGGGAAATAACCTATTGAAACCTTAAAACGAGAGCTACTATAAACCGTTTAATCCCTGTGAATTATAGACCATTTTATGATGATTTCCGAATTTTATAATCAGATAAATCCATATTAAGGGCAATATAGCATTCAATCTCCAATTTACTTAACCTTTTCAGTAACACCAGGGCTCTCAGGATAATTCTTTTCATGGCGAGGTAAGAAATCGGAGCATTTAAGGAACCCTTCACCTCAAGCTTTAAATGGGTCCTCGAGAGAGAGAGAGAGAGAGAGAGAGAGAGAGAGAGAGAGAGAGAGAGAGAGAGAGAGAGAGAGAGAGAGAGAGAGAGAGAGAGAGAGAGAGAGAGAGAGAGAGAGAGAGCATTTTCTGATAAAGATACATTTTACATCGCACTTTCGCCCCCTGATTTGGAACATAATTGGTTATTTCATATTGGGAAATTTTTAAGTAGCCCAATAGTTTTGTACGGTTATTGATATTTCAGGGATAATGAGAGAGAGGTTGGGCAAATTTTTAAATAGTTTTTGATTGTATTACATTTCTTGATATTTATGGAACACGTTTTAATTTTGAAAAAACTAATTTTTCATTTATAATTGGACTGACTTCTTGTCGGTATGTTTTTATAGAAACGATTATGTTGATTGCATCCCCGTAATTCAGACATTTCGGGGGAGTTGTAGCTAGCTACTGTATATGGCAATCTAAGGTGTGGTACAGTTTATGCACTCTTTCTGCGTCAAGCATTTGGACAACAAATTACAATATAAGTTATTAAAGGTTTATGGTTTATGGGCGCACGTCATCTGCGCGTTAATCTTATCTATGTCAGAATAAGTAGGCCTACCCTAGCTACTACGAACGATAACAGTGTTTGTTTACATCGTAGGAATTATGAAATATATAATATATTCAATTCCAAAGTAAAGATATGTTCAGAACCTTTAATTTTTCGGATTTTTATCGTCCTTACCACCGGACACTTTGTATTTATTATATTAACATTGTCTTCGTATAAATTTCCTGATAACTGCACTGCCAAAACTGTCACCTTTAAGCCCCAGAGGGCGCTAGGCGTTTTGCCAAAATCTGCATCGAAAACAATCCATACCATAATCGTGCAGAACGGTCCTAAATCTGTCGAGAGAGGCCTACCTGATCCCACTGCGAACTAAGGCGGATACCTACTTTTGCAATAAAAATGTCACAGCGAGCATAAAAGAGCAAGTTATCTACTGTTGACACCGTAGCCTATTTTCAGATATGCTCGCTCCTGAACAACGAAATCAAAGGAGGTGATTTGGACGTGTCTACTAAGCGAGGTCCATGAAGGTGAAATCAGATTAGTTCATTCAGACCAGTGCCTGTTCTCACTTTCTTGTCAAATCAAATTAACAAAATAATATAGGCTTAAAATATCGTTAAAAAAACTGAAATTAATATGCACTCTGAAAATGAAAACTAAATAAATAAAATAAGTGAAAATTCTGTTCAACAAGCCAGCTCTGGTCAGCCCACTGTCGCCTCGAGTCAAGTATGTAGGCTAGGCTTCTTGCTCATAGAACATAGGCCAATGTCATCCAGATGATTCAAGCAAATACATGGTCATCACCTTTTGAAAACCAAAGGCTTGTGGTCTAGTGTAGAGTTCCTCGGCAATTTAAACCCTATACAGCCTTTGTATATTTCTCGGAAAGCTGTGGGATAATCTGAAGAGAAATCAAGCGTTTAGGATAAAGTGTGATATAGGCTACGCCCACGTCAAACATGCCAATGCCATTCATTTTACATAGGCCTACAACATTAAACAACGAGTTGATTTAGATGCTTGCTGCGCTTGACATATAAAGACATAGCTTAACACTAATACTTAGGCTAATGGTGTTCTAGAAATAATTGTAGCGGCGGTCATTTTCAAATAGGCTACTTTTTAAATACATCAGCCAGATTGTATATGGAACAAATATTAATCCGTGCTCTGTGGCATATGCGGGTTTTGTAGGCCTATGAAAGGCTACCTATTTAAATCCAAAGTAGCCTCCGCTATTCACTATATAATGCCATTATTTTGAACATATGACCTCCCTGTAGCATAGTTGTCCCACAAAACAATGCGGTAATTTATATGTTAATAGGCTATTTCAATATAGGCCTATAGCCTAGTCTAGACACATAGCCTAGGCTACATTGCAATGCTATATATGAAAATGTATGTCACAAGGTTGAATTAGGCTTGGTGATTTAAAATACCAGGCTATACTGTAGGCTAGGCTACTATCCAATACTGCTGTAGCAACATTCCGAACTGAAAATAATTATTTACTTTGTGCATAATAATTCAAAGGGATCTGCCAGGAGTTTCATTTACTGGTAAGCCTATTTGAGTCTGTTTATCTTTCAACATAATCATTTGGTGTCCACGTCAGGAAATCTTATTTTGTTGAATAACAGTGCATTGTGCATTCTGTAGCCGACGCTTTGGGCTACACCTTTTATAGTTCTTTTTTTACCGTTGTATATCTGGGGCGTAAAGCCGTCCGCTCCAATTGAAAAAGCTCGTCATCAAAGATATTGAAAATGTTGATCACCACACTAATTGCCCCCCCTCTCTCTCTCTGTCTCTCTCTCCTTCTCTCTCTCTCTCGCTCTCTTTCTCTCTCCCCCTCTATCATTCCCAGAGTGCATATCGGGAATAGACACACAAAGACATGCGCACTCTACTTAATCAGCCATCTTTTTAAAAACAGGACTAAAACGATAATAATTAGCGGAATGAAGACACATTGGATATTCTTTCCCCGTCCCCCTCTTCACAATCCCCCGCAACATTAACTGTACCGCAGCGGTGGACGCGTTTTCATTAACGAACAGGAAGGATCACTTCACATCTCTCTAAGCTCATTTTTTTTGTTATGAAAGTTGAAGGATTATTTTTTATGATTATTCGCAATTTCCCTTTCTTGTGGCTAACTTTGGTGACGATTGGATGCGACCTGCTACAAGTAACGCAATATCTACGGAGAAGACAAAGGAAACTGCGTGGGGATAGAAAGTAAGTTTTTTTTCACCTTCTTTCTCTATTTCAACTTTATCGAATAGTTCGTGTTAAATTTAGGTCGAGTATTGATTTTCTTTCTAAATTGAACCAGCTCAATCTTTTATATTCCACTCTGCAGATTACAGATGTTCAATTCGATTTTTACGATAGTGTCTTCAAAACGTGTATTAGGTAGTTTGTTTACACAAGGGCTTTCCGCTGTTTTCGGGGTCTGGGAACTGTCAGTAGACAGATACTGCCATACGAGGGACAGCGGCATTCGGCTATACCTAAACCCCTGTAAAACTAGCTGGCTGAGTTTATTCCGTCTTCTGTGGGGCTGTCTGGTAACCTTACCAACAAGAATGGAATTACACTAACGTTGGGCTATTGCCTTCTTCCCGTCAAATAAGAATATCGAAATTTACCTGACAGGTCCGATGTCACATGCATGTGGATTTTGCTTGTTTTCTCAGAAGAGTTCGGCCCGTGTTTAAATCCAGACCTACAGAAGTAGTCCGCATGAACGAACCCATTTAGACCAAAATAGCAACGGATTCGTTTGAGTGTAGAGCGCAAAGCTTGGTAGCTATCTGTCTTTACATTTTAGTCTAAAATATACAGAACTCTTTAACACTATAAAGCGCACAAGATGTAGCCTATATAGTGCCAAGGATTATTATTATAATTATAATAATAATAATTATTATTATTGAGTACCACCTTGTCTCTTGCATTGGTAAATAGTACTGACCATGATACTATAGCTTAAGTTTTGTTGCGATGTTTTGATGTTATGTTACATTGTAGACTGGTCATATGTATTAACTGCAATGAGAAACGAAGCCTAGTTCCTCCCTTTACGGTGATTGGCATGACAGTGTTACCGAAAAAGGAGTTCGGACGATGGAATACAGCCCTGACCTCTAGCATGCCTCGTCCAGCAAGCTGCACAGGCCGAGTCCCAGATCCGGAACCGTACAGAGCAGCAGCAGCAGCAGCACAATTGATTTGTTAAGAGTACTGCGGTGCAACAGAACTTTAATCAAAACGTTCAATTGTTTTGCATTTCTTCAGAGCAACACCCGTACCCTTTCTTCGCGATCAATGTAAATTAGTTACTATTTTCTTTTTGTTTGCCTAATGTTAGGCTATTTGAGGACGCGTATTTATTTTATTCGAATAAATCGTGGGATACAGTGGAAGTCCTGTTTTTTTTAAAAATTGTTTGTTGGCTGATACAAAGAAGAAGAGACTTGGCTCAGATTGCGAAGAGACAATAGTGCACATCGATCGTTTGCTTTGAGAGGAAAAAAAAACAAAAAAAAAAACATAACACTGGTCAAAACAGCAACCGGGGTACGTAACTGCATAGATTTCTTCGATTACCACAACTCATTAGCACATACCCGAACATCTATAGATTCCACTTCATTCTCAACTCAGAGATTTCCCTTTACACTAACTTTAAATGAACCACATTATCTTATCGATTATTGGCTTTTAATGACGAATGTTGAGCATCACGTGGGCGTTTACACCACAACAACAACAACAACAATAGCTTAATGATAATAATAACAATAATTATAATAATAACGCATTATAATGCGTAATAACGAGTGCTGTGTTCTGTTTATGGAAATGTACAATGGCATCAGTTGTTCTCTGTTTTCTGCACATTGAGAGTGTATTGTATTTATTCATGTCAAGATAATAATTGTATTTAGCTGTTTTACAACATTATCGCATAATTAACAAGCATACTAGCCATCTAGATCTGGCCATCTCTTTGTATTATATCTAATGAGGTTTTGGAGCTATGGATTAATAGGACAGGTATGTTACTTTGCAAAACATTATAACTCATTGGCATTAGACTGTTGACAGTAACATAGATCTCCTGGAAGACACCCGGACAGCTGCAATAATGCATGAAAATAACCTGGTTTTTATTGAATGTTTTGACGAATTATGTATTCATTGTTATTGAACTAGTAAAATTAGAAAATATAACGGTGTAATATGCAATTTTTCATACAAGAGAGAGAAAAAAATCTGCATGAATATGTGCAGCTCCTCGACACGGTGCTCTCACACCACCAATGTGGATTTCACCACATATTATGAGGAAGGGTTCATGATATTATTAATTCATGTGAGGTTATACTTATTAAACTGAAGAGCGAGATATGAAGAATATTATTTTCAAAAACGGGGTGTGGAGTCCGTGAGAGTCCCATGTTCTGCAGCGCGGTTCAGGTTCATGAAAAAGCTCACCGTGCGCCATGCCAATGTAGCCCTTTTCCAGAATGACATTTATGTGCGAATCAATATTTCAGGTCTTAAATTTCCCTTCTTCATTTTTTGTATGGTTTCTACTTCAGTCGGTTGAAAGTCTTGTAGAAGACATTGAATGGCTCAGAACTGTCTCCCCATGGAGAGGCCTGTAATGTGTCCTTTTGGACCATCTGAATAATTTGCATGCAGTTTCCCTGGGCGGAAATAGATCTGCAGGTATCACAAGATACTAAGGTACAAAGGCAAAAAAGAGAAACTATTTTACTAATTTATTTAAAATTGTTTTACTTTATTATCACATAATATATTGAGTTTGGACTCAATCTCATAACTGCATGAAATTAGTCAAAATAGTGGGATGAAATAGTTGCTGTCTTTTTTTGCTTATTTTTTTTACCCCAGTAGAGACAGTAGGCTATTTTATGTTTGTTTTATTCTATAGCCCCGTACCATTAGGTCAGCTTATGCACAGATGTGTACAGTGCTCATGTGAGAGGACATTGTGTTTTTCCATTCTGTGTGAAATATTCCACCCCAGAGCATAGAACAGGATCTCTTATTTGCTCTTACGAAAATAAATACCTGTGAGTGGAGGCGAAAGACCTTTAATCGTAGCTCAGCTGTTTGCTTGTCCAAAAGATTCCTGTCTGTTTCGGTTTAGAGCTATTAATGCCACATTTTCCAATGCGTGGCAGTATTATTCCTATTTCTACCAATTCTTTTTAATTTTATTGTCTTTCAGTCTATGCTTATCTTAACATGGCCTGCTCTGTAAATGGATTTGAAATCTTGATTAAATAAAGTTATTTTTATGCAATGGCTGTTATAGTGTAACCATGATGAGCTGTAATTAGTTCTGCTTAGCTGTCATTTACATTCATTAGGCAGATCATAATGTGTAGCAGATGCTTGTTCTACATTCAGAAATAGATATCAACTGGCTATCAGATCACTGAAGGAATGTTCTGCCTTTGTTGACGACGGGATATGCATTTTGACAGGATGCAGGCTTGCAATGTATTTTCTGGCCCCAAGTGATTGTAGGTGAAAAGATGAAGGATTTGGCCTCCCTGGCGATGCGCTCAGCGAAATCGTTTTATTCGTATCCTGACTCTACTAGCGCTGTCTGTCGCCGGGATACCGTGCGGGCGATGCATAATTGGCTATAGCGACATCCATGGATGGAGGGCTTCAGTGTTTCAGGGTTTGCCCACCCCATCCCGCAGGGGCAGTTCAGGGTTCGCCCACCCCATCCCGCAGGGGCCGTTCTGCCTGCAGAGTGTTGGGTCACCTGCAGCCTGACTGCGCCAGCAGCACGTGAACTCGCGCAGCTGGATGAGGACTGCGCACCCGGTGGGCGGAGGAAACGTGTGTTGGTCTGAATTTTCCTAAGTGGACAGAGAGCGGACACTGCACTGGCAGGGCCGGGCAACAAGAATGACCGGGAATTATAAATTGGGAATTATAAATTGTGAGGAAAAGTAAACTAAAGGGAAGAGAAAAAAATGGTTACATAAACTCTCAAAGAGCAGATTTTAAATCCATAATTTGTGGTTTGTTGCACCATGTTTGTGTAGGCTAAATCAGTCCAGTGCAGGGCTACTGTCTCAGTCTTGGCTAAGCTACATCCAGCTAAACAACTTCTCTGGAAAATAAGTTTATGAAGCATTATCTGAACGCTAAACTGGCAGCGTCAATCTTTGATTATGTACTTGTGTTAAATGAGGAGGTAAACGTATTGTCCAGAGAGGAGGTCTGACTCTCGCCAGGCCGTCATTGTAAATAAGATTTCCATCTTAATTGACCTGCCTGGTAAAATAAAGGTTAAATTAAAAAATGTAAAAATAAATTAAGCAGGCCTTAGGGGGCTGTGGGCCTTTTCAGCGTTGGCGGCCTGCTTGCACTTTACACTGGGGAGGTCCCCACTGACATAGCAACTGTGTGACGGGGTTAAAGATTTTGGATGAGGTCCAAAACCACTGAGGCGCCCGAGGAACAAGGTCCGTGTAATTAGTCCTTAATTATATTAACATATGCAAATCTTCGAGCCAAGCGTCTTGTTCCATTGGCAGAGATCAGCCAGGGACAAATGGCACATTGTCCCTCCTCTGATAATGGATTACGAGTTGACCTGCAGACGCATAGCTGGCTGTCAGCGGAGTCGCGCCATAGCAACTTTCCTTAGTCTCTCTGGTGATTTGGTCGATTGTGCTAATGAAGCAAGCTGTATTTGTGTTCCCTTGAATGCACGGTAATTCACTTCTGGGTGAAACTTGTCTGTATGTTTCTTTGTGTAATAATTTGCATGGGGGTCATTATCTGCGGACTGTTTTCCATGGGATCTTATTATGCTGGTTTCAGCTATTGGTGTTTTTTGTTGTTTTGTTTTGGAGACCAATTGATGCAAGACAGTCCAGTTCGTATACCCGAAACTCTATTGCAGCACCTTGGGTTTCCCCTCAGAATAACAAACAGTTCTTTACATTAACATTTGTCATTAATCATATACAGCAAGCGCATAAAACAGCAACAATGTTTTCGTAACAATAATGTATTGTGTGAAAGTAATGGGAAGCACATCATGCTGGCTTTCTTTCTGTGATCTTACATGACTAATCGGGAACTTGCAGAATCCTTTATCTGTTGCCACCATTTTAGAAAGAGCCAGTGTGCCTGTGCTAGACTGAAGCTAAGAGCTGCAAAACTTTGCCTTCTTAGCACAGTGCATAGCATATAGCTTTTTTTAGCAGTGTAATGTAGGCTACATTTGCATTTTAGACTGCAGCTTATCTATTTTAATGGAAGTGGGACTAAAACTGTGGGGAACCGTTTGATCATTCAGGTTAAGCAAAGACATACAGGTGCTCCCCTTAACCTGAACTATTATGTCTGTAAGGCCCTAGGTATTTCCATTTTTTCGCAAGCCGACGCCAGTCCTCTGCTTGCATAAGCGCGTGTGGTGTTGGGAGCTGCATTGTGAACTTTGTAAGCAAAGATGAGGCTCAGATTGCGAGTCAGATGCAATACAGAGGCTCTCTTGTCTTTTTTTACAGTGGCGCAGATGCTAGTGCTAATATCCTCCGTCTCACAGCCAGTAGCTGTTAGCCATTGTCCGTTACACGAGTACATTTGGGCCGTCGACTGCAAGGAAACCAAACCCACAAATGCACATGTGGCTTAAAACACAGCGCCCGTCGGATCACTTGCTTTGTTATTTGGGGTTTTTATCATTTGATTTTGAGAAGGGCTATTAGATGGCTACTCTGTGTTTCATTTAACTTTAGAACTGCCGGACAATTTTTTTTTTAGATTGAAAGATTGAAGGCGATTCACTGCTGAAGTTGATTCTTGTCTTAATTAGATGTCACATCTTTGCATGTGTTCATTGTTTCATATAAAAATTGTAAAAAAAAAGGTTTTTCTGGTTAGGCAGTTATGTTCAATATGGGCAGCAGTTTCGTTGAAAAACGGTAATATGCTGAGGAACACCTGGAAGACGGCGTCCGTCAAAGTACACAAATCTTTGACTTCTGGCCGTCTTTCGACTTCTTGACTTCTGGCATCTGTCAGGGCAGGCACTGTACAGATGCGTTGAAGTTGTCTGTATGGGCAGAGTATGGTGACGAATAGATTCAGGGATGTTAAAGTGCACATTAAAACGAAATGTTTAAATGGATTTTGTATAATTGTTTAACAAATTAGGGCAGAAGAATTAGAAGTGAACTCAGCTATGCTGTCAGAGAATGCTGATGCTTTTAGCAAATTCAAAAAATGAGGCAATATTATTCGAATTAAAATACAACTATAGTTACAAAAACTGATTGGGTAACAGTTGTTCTTGTGAAGATAGAGAAAGAGTCCCCAATACATTATGTAGTCAATCCATAATATCAGTCAAAATAATTTGAACAGTCATACTCAGCACCTGCTGATCGCCATTAGCTTTGTTTGCATGATGCCACTAGCAAACTAAATGATTACATTTAATAAATTATGATTATTTTCAAATGATTTAAAAACATTTAAGGAGTTCCTGCTTTGCATTTTTTGAGAGGATAGGCTGCAAGACCAAGACAGCCATCCTTGACCTTGCATCCAATGGAACACATGGATGCATGGGGTATGCGATATTTCTGCATCACTAACTGCATTTTTGAACACAATCACACCGAGTCACTCAACACTACTGCAGTAACACCGAGTCACTCAACACTACTGCAGTAACACCGAGTCACTCAACACTACTGCAGTAACACCGAGTCACTCAACACTACTGCAGTAACACCGAGAGCCTACAACATAAACTAGAAGAATAGCATTCATGTAATTTTAAACACTTTTCGCCCGTTTTTTATTTGTTCCAAATTAAACGTATGGCCCTAAGTAGCCTATCACACATGTCTCTGTCTCTCTCTCCCCCTCCTCCTCTCTTTCTCTCGCTCTCCTTTCCTCCTCTTCAAATTCAAATGGTACACAGGCTCACTGTATGATTTACTGCTAAGCATTGGACAAGCTAATTACATCCCTGTCATTGTTGTACACCTTTAAATTTGTGTTTCTTCTACACACTAAAATTCAAACAGTGCTGTTCATTTAAGGACTCTTGAGATTGGTTACTTCTCCTTTTTGTTTTGACCTGAGATTAAAGTTTGCGGCAGGGGTCGTCACACACTTGTAGGATGCATCAATGGATTTCAACGCTGCTCTTTAGGCCGGTCACCGTGGTTTAATTGTCTGGACATAGACTGCCCTTTGTGTGCATGGTCCATTTCCAATCAGCTGCAATTAACTCCAGAGTGTTTCCAGATTTCTTTAAAAAGAGAAACGCACATCTTTTGTCTTAACAGAAAAGCACATGTTCCATGATGATAATGTACCTAGTCTCTTGGTAAAATGTTTTACAGAGCTGGTAGGTTGAAAAACAGTATCTTTAAAAAAAAATTTTTGTCTGTTATTTCTCAAATTCATTCTTCTTTTGTAGTTCATCATATAGTTCGTAAATGTTTTTTTAATATGACTTATTAGAAAGCTAGAAATGTTCCTTCATCCCCCTGAACTCAATTGAAACAATAAAAAGCTGTTCTGCTTCTTATAAGGGTGACCGTGGAGGCTGGGAAGGGAAGTATAAACCTTGAATCTATTTGCAGAAAAAAAATTTGTTTAACAGAATTTCGGTGCTAAGGTAACATCTCTCTTGAAACTGCCTTGGCTATACCTGTACTGTATTTTCAAAACGTCGGCCCTGATGCATATTTACAGGAATTTTTAGGCTATATTGTCCGTGCCTAGTCATGATAAAAAGGAATCTACTTGAGAACATGTTTTTTTAATTTTTCTCCAGTATTAGTTTTGATTTAGGGGGAGCAGCTGTTGGTCACACTTTAGTTTAGGAACATTTCACTGTGAAAAACGCATGTATGCTTCATTGTGTATACATTCAGTACGGTATTTCTTTTTCTAAAATCGCGACCTAAAAAGCAGAACTCGGAGTAATCAAGCGGATATGTGTCATGTGACATGTGACATGTGACTGGTGCATTTTTTGCATGTGTTCTTTAATGGGTTTCTATATATTTATTACCTGCTCACTGTTGGTTTCTAAACTAAAAGTAAGCCCTACTATATTTATAGCAGAGCACAGTAATTAAGTCTGTCCCTGGAAGCTATAGAGGTCTGATAATGTGACCTCATAAGTTCTGTACAAATGAACAAGTCCAATTAGACCTGCCGTGGCCTGGATAAGATATACTGTGGTCTTCATTGGTATCCTTTAAGCATCCTTTGCTTCCGTCTCATTGATATGTGGTGTCAAGGAGAAACAAGTGAAACCTCTCATCACTCAAGTGTGTGCGTGGTTCATTTTTTTTGAGCCTGAAAGGAAACCTAAAGAAATCCCTCTATTTCTAAAACCTCCATTGTGCATCTTGTAAGTAAACGGGAAAACTGAGAGAAAGAGAGAGAAAGAGAGAGAAAGAGAGAGAAAGAGAGAGAAAGAGAGAGAAAGAGAGAGAAAGAGAGAGAGAGAGAGAGAGAGAGAGAGAGAGAGAGAGAGAGAGAGAGAGAGAGAGAGGGGGAAAAAAACTGCAAAATGCCTTTTTTAGGATTCCTTCTTGGAAACCCAGACCGCTGGCAAAAATAGCATTCCATTCGTCTTACACCCCCCCCCCCCCCCCCTCAGCAGATCAAATCCTTTTTAATCGCTTCACAGCGTCTTCATGGTCTATTGAAATGGGCTGAGTCAGTATCACTAAAGGAAGCAACATCGGGGTGATCTGAACTCAATATTCAAATGGCATTCTTTTTTCTTGTACTTGCAACTTTATTCCATATGTGTGTATTTATATACAGTGTACACATATACTCGTGTTGTATGTATCCTGTATAATTTATAGAATTGACTTAAATGTTATAGTGACTGTAGTGTATGTAGTCATATTTGAGGTGGTGGAGGATGGCAGGCAGTAATACCATATTTCTTATTGTATTTTTATATAGGATCCTTACAGGTGGGATGAGATGAGATCTCTGCAAAGCCATTACCATGGAAACTGGTGACTCCTCTTCCTCCCCGAGGCAAGATGATAGGCGAGACATGCAGGAGCCATGCGAGACGCTGCTCCTCGGTGAGGTTTTGGAGAGAGGCATGGGAGAGGGGTCCAACAGTGAAGACGACCCCGCCGACGGTGGCCTGAAAATGGACGTCGGTCAGAGAGAGATTGCCGCACGATCGAGCGCAACAAATGCGCCTGCCACAGGGGGCGCTTCGGCGGATGGAATCCCGTGTAAGGAATGCGCCGTTTCTTTTGTGAGCTTACAAGCGTACATGGAGCACCGCTGCCCGAATGCCCGCCGGCTGCTTCCGCCGGGCGGTATTGAGAGTGAGGTCAGTGACCAGGAGGAAAGCGATGTGGAAGCCTTTGATGGGGAGATTGTATACCAGCCTAATGGGTCAGCTTTCATTATTAAGGAGTCCGGAGAAAGTGTACAGAACTCCCCTCCTGGAGTCCGTGCCCTCTTTTCCCCTTCAGGCCTCCTGAACCACCAAACTTCCGTGCCCCTTTTCCCACAGGTCATCAATACTTTCCACATCGCCTCCTCTCTCAGGAGACAGTTAGGAGCTGATCCAACCTCCCCAAATACCTCATCGCTGGCAGGCATCGGCCCAGTGTTACACAGCTTCCGCGTCTACGATCTTCGACACAAGGGTGACCAAGACGGTCGGACCGGTGATGGTGGCTCCAAAAACTCCTGCATATCCAAAGATGCCCTTAACGGTTTGGACCTGTCTAGATTCGATGGCTTGGTGAAGGACGGCAAGAACAAGCCAGTTCTGATGTGTTTCCTGTGCAGGATGTCCTTTGGTTATGTCCGGTCCTTTGTGAACCATGCTGTCCAGGACCATCGGATGGCCCTCAACAAGGAGGAGCAGAAGGTCCTTGCTAACAAGTATGTCTCTGCGATTATACAAGGGATCGGTCAGGACAGGGAACCATTAATAAGCTTTCTGGAACCAAAAAAACCCCTCTCTCTTGCCCCTCTTTTTTCTGCTTCTGACCCCATATGTCCAGATCCTAGTTTGCGTGTTTTATGGGGTGCCCTACAGGCTGAGAGCGGTACCTCCCTGCAGGCTGGCTTTACGTCTATTAAGGGCAGTGTGGGTTCTCCAGAAGAAGAGTCAGCGATGCCAAAGGCCGAAATGAACTTGTGGGCCCTGTCGCCTTCAGTTAACACTCTACCCCAAGGATGCTTGTTGTCTGGGACAGCAGGCAAGTTACCAGAGAGCGACAGACTTCCGAAAATGGACGGCGGCAGCACAACGACATTCTCGCGTGTGGAGCGTTCCATAAAAAGTGAACCTGGGGAGCTATCCGACACAGAAGAAGATGGAGTAATCTATTACAGCGAGAGCGAGGAGGATGCCGATGATTGCATCGGCGAACAAGCAGATTTTTCATCTGGCAAAGACCTCCCTCTCTCCAACCAAAGCAGTTCTTTTTTGCCGTTCCCTTTGTCGAAAACCGATGTACAGGGGACACCCTATTTTTCTGTGACTGTGTCTGCTAATAGAGAGATGACCAAGCAGTTAGCTGACCCAAGAGACCAGAACAATGATGCTGACGGCCAAAGTAGAAGTGAAAAGGAATACATGAAGGGTCAAGAAGACACGACACCATTGTCGCTGGACGAGCAGAGAATTAGTGACATGAGCCAGGTTTCTGGGAAGCTAAGTACAATGCTAGACACCACTAGCGCAGGGCAAGCCTCTCCCAGCAGTGATATCAAGTACCCCAAATGTGACACTGACTTGGGGTCATCTCACACTCTGAGCGATCAGAAGGTCACGCCGCAGTCCGGGATTCCTTGCAAGACCCTGAAATGCCCCATGTGCAACTGGCATTACAAGTACCAGCAGAGTCTGGATGCCCACATGAAGGAGAAGCACCCTGAGATGAGCAGCTCCTGCCCCTACTGCGGAACGGGCCAGCCCCATCCTCGACTGTCCCGGGGCGAGAGCCACACCTGTGGCTACAAGCCTTTCCACTGCGAGGTGTGCGACTATTCCACCACGACGAAAGGCAACCTCACCATTCACATGCAGTCCGACAGGCACCTGACTAACGTCCAGGCGCTTCGAAACGGCGGCGTGGAGATGCCGGCTGGCCGCTCGACCCACTCCACGCCCATTTCCGGGGTCGTCGGGAGGATACCCTCCCCGACTAAACCCAAACAGAGGTCTAGCTGGCGCTGCGAGGTGTGCGACTACGAGACGGGCGTGGCCCGCAACCTGAGAATCCACATGACCAGCGAGAAGCACGTCCATAACATCATGCTCCTGCAGCAGACCTTCAAGCAGATCAGGGGCGGGCTGCAGCCAGGAATGATGCCGGCCGAGGCCCAGCTCTACCAGTATTACCTGGCCCAGAACATGGGCCTGGCGGGCATGAAGCTGGAGAGTCCCACTGATTTACCACACATGATGGTCAGCCCCTTCCAGTTCAGTCCATTTACATCTGCTGGGCTGATCCCGGGACTGGGTAAGCACCCTTATTTCTTTCAATACTTGAGTAAAAATGTTAATTCTTGGTTGTTGTAATTATGTGTGGGAGGTTTTGTATAAAAAGATATTCTACTGTATAAGTTCAGGAGAGACTAGATGCCAGGTAGGACCTCTCTGTTCAGTGGACCTTATGTACTGAAAGGGATCATTGTTATTTCTCATTTCTTGATGCTCCATTTCTTCCCTCATCTTCTTTCTTGTTTTACTCCTTGCTTTCCTCTTCTTACCACTCTCTCTCTCTTTCTGCTTTTCTCTCCCCTATACTCTCTCTTCTTATCTAATTTAGTCAATGATGACCTGGCAAAGGACGTCCATCTTGCCAGTGGTCAGCCAATAGGTGATGACCTGTCCCTCCTTTCTGCTGGAGAGCTGTCGCCACATGTCTGTGACCCATCGCAGAAGCTGTACCAATGTGGCCTGTGCAACAGGTTTGCCTCGGACAGCCTGGAGGCCCTGAGTTTGCACGTGAATGAGGAACGTGTGCTCCCCCTGGAGGACTGGAGGACCATAGTTGGTGACCACTACCAATGTAGGCTCTGCGGATACAGCACCCAGCTCCGGGCCAACTTCCTGCTCCACTGCCAGACCGACCGACACCTGCACAGGTACCAGCTGGCAGCCCACCTCAAGGAAGCGGGGGAGCCTAACTACTGGAGGTTAAAGGACGTCGCCATCAGCAACCCCGTGCACCTGAAGTGCAACGTGTGTGATTACCATAGCAATAGCATTGAGAAGCTGCGCCAGCACTCTGCCAACCAGAGACACGAAGCAGCAATGAGACTTTATCAGGTATGTATGGGATGTCTGTGGGAGAATTGCTGCTGGTTGGATTGATGATGGTTATGTTTTTTCTTTTTTGATAGATTATGAACTGTACTTAATCGAGGAGGAAGTAGCACTAGAGGAAATAATATGTCTGAGTCACATACTGACTATGAGCAGAGGGGCAAAAGGCCTGCAGAGTAGGTGTTTTTTGAGAACAGCGTTCGGTTCGTGTTCCTAAGTGTTGATTTTGTTGAATGTCCCGTACCAAAAGCACCCATTCCTCTACTATCTCAAGTTCAGTTATGTGAAGGGTAGGCGGAACTGGTGAATCATGAATCAAACAAAATATATTGGTATTAAAAATGTAATTGTACACAATGGGACAAAATTTACTAAAAAGTACATGACATTCTGGATCAGGGCAGAGGATTTGTTTCAGGTGGAAATGCACTAGGATATTATCATATTTTGTTTTCAGAAAATTCACTTATCTAGTAAGTGTAATGAGCTTGGTGTGTGTTTGTGTGTGTGTGTGTGCGCACATGTATGCGCGTGTGCACGTGTGTTGTGTGTGTGTCTACGTACGTGTGTCATTTCACCTAGTTTGATGGCACTTTTCCAGCAGTGTAGAGGACGCTGGATGACTGATATGGCTGGTATTCGCTGTAGTCCAGCAGTGTAGAGGACGCTGGATGACTGATATGGCTGGTATTAGCTGTTTTCCAGCAGTGTAGAGGACGCTGGATGACTGATATGGCTGGTATTAGCTGTTTTCCAGCAGTGTAGAGGACGCTGGATGACTGATATGGCTGGTATTCACTGTAGTCCAGCAGTGTAGAGGACGCTGGATGACTGATATGGCTGGTATTAGCTGTTTACCAGCAGTGTAGAGGACGCTGGATGACTGATATGGCTGGTATTCACTGTAGTCCAGCAGTGTAGAGGACGCTGGATGACTGATATGGCTGGTATTAGCTGTTTACCAGCAGTGTAGAGGACGCTGGATGACGGATATGGCTGGTATTAGCTGTTTTCCAGCAGTGTAGAGGATGCTGGATGACTGATATGGCTGGAGTGAAGAGGGGAGGCCCTCTCGTTTCAGTTACGGTTCATTGTTTGCTCATGTCCTTTTGGGAGTTGACTCATGGTGACATGGGGGCACTGCCTGAAACAACAAGCGCTGATATCCCAAATTCATAGACCGACAGTCCATCTCAGACACATTAGCAGTCTCCCACGTAAGCTATGTTAGCATAACAAGCTTCCCTTAACCTGCTTTGAGCTAGTCTTATAAATCAAAAAAAGATTGACTGTTTATTTAGGAAACTTAATTTATGAACTGCCAGTGGCTGTAGTATAAATTGAGTAGCGCTGAAAACTGGCGGTAGTTCGTGAAATCTTATTTTATAGTGGTGGTTAAAAATAATTATAAAGATTTGTGATCGTGTGAAACGTAATCATTTAGGGAAGTAAAACTTTAGGAAAATATACAAAATGTGTGCCGGGTTTTCAAAGAAATTAAGTTTAAACGATTTAATCTAAGAATCTCTTATTAAAAAAATAAAAAATAAAAAAATAAACTTGCAGTCCACTGGAGACTAAGTAATGTGGTATTCAGTAACCAAACGGCAGTGCAGCTGAAACCTGTTTCGAGTCAGCAGGGGCCAATTGAGGTCCTGAACTGAAAGAATTGCATGTGGGAGTTTGAGGCCCAGATCTGAGGATCTGCAGGGAAGGTGGAGAGAACCACCGTGGTTTGAATTCATACGCTTCGGTCATTCCGTAAAAGGGTAACAAAAGGCGCCATGGTAACAAAGATCATTTAGAATGGCCTAACTGGGGCACGTCTTCGGTTGCGCCGAGGGGTTTTTGGTGCGTGCGTGTGTGTGTGTGTGTGTGTGTGTGTACATTTGTTGTGCAGATGAAGTTAATGTCGTTTCACGCCTTAATGTATCAGTGAGTGCTCGTGCATTCGTTCATTCTCCGTGTGACTGAAACTTAACCACCTACTCTACAGTCGATGTATCCCCAAGGCCCTAAAATTGATATGGAGATTCACTATTTCATTTGTATTTTTCTTTTTGTATAGTGCTTTTAACCTGATATGCTTTACGACCCCCTGGGCCTTCAAAAATCATTGTTGTTTTCTTTGGCAGTACGGCCATTTTTCACAAACACAGCAGCGCTCACTTCTGCTGAACACAAAGGCTGTTCTATGGTTCTCTTTCTTTATTACGTAGAATCAGCTGTCAATCAGTGCTCTCTCTCTCTCTCTCTCTCACTCTCTCACTCTCTCACTCTCTCACTCTCTCACTCACTCACTCACTCACTCACTCACTCACTCACTCACTCACTCACTCACTCACTGCAATCAGTGCTTATGTGTGCGTGCCTGTGTGTATTCATGTGACACGTTCACCTCTGGTCCATTCATTGGCTGTTCTAAAGGCCACAACAAAAAGCACACAATCTGCTTGACCGTCTTTTTAGTGGCGTAAAGACAGAAGTGTGTGTGGGTCTGAGAAATCAATACAGCTACAGTAGGCTACCAACAGTTCTACTGCCACTTAAAAATGAAATGTGTTCACTGCGGGGTTATTAATCACTTCACATTTAGTTACAATTTCTTCAATGTTTGGGTCAATTGCATCAATTCATACTGTCATTACTGAATGTTTTCAGTGAGCAATTTATTTGTTGTTAATTAAGTCTGGGCTACCACTTTTCAAGCTACTAAGCATCAGGCCATGTCTGTATGTGTGTGTCTCTCTCTCTCTTTCTCTCATTCTCTCTCTCTCTCTGCATTTCAAACCTTGTGTTTTCTTTACTAGTCATCTGTCTATCTCTTCTACATCTCTCCTATTCTTTCTCTCTGTGTTTGAATCTGCATTTTTCTCTGTGAGGACTGATCACTGTGAAGGCCGATACATGGTTAACACAGGACAGACTGCGATCACTGTGAAGGCCGATACATGGTTAACACAGGACAGACTGCGATCACTGTGAAGGCCGATACATGGTTAACACAGGACAGACTGCGATCACTGTGAAGGCCTATAAATGGTTAACACAGGACAGAGACTGTACCGTGCTGTTTCCAGCCGACTCCTTTATTTATCCTTCACAGTGGGCGGCAGACAGGTGAAAATCCATGAGCCGTGTGCTTAGAGGAAGACGGTTTCCTACGCCACGGGCAATGCGCACCAACCGTTCCTGACTTTTGGATGAAAAAAAGCCCCCGTCTGCAGATTATATTTTTGTGTGCTTTGTTTGAAGGGAAGGCTGTTATTTTATGCACATACTTGTAGAGTTGGTAGGAAAAATAGAGGATGGAATAAATAATTTGTTAAATAAACCTGTTATATTTAGAGTGAAAAGCCATATAGGAATGGGTGATAATATTTCCACATGACTGTGGTATACAGAACTGTGTGACTGGAAAATTATTAAACCTCTGTGCAGTTACTGTATAACTTTGTGTACCAGCAGGTACAATAGCTATTTCTAATGACTGCATATTGACAGTCAATTTGTTTACATTACACACTTGTTTTAAAGCGAGTTGTAGGATGGCACAGGTGAACCATTGATGTCTATGAAAGAGGCTCTTTGACAGTACATGGTGCTTTGGCTGGAGGCCATATTCCATTGAATATAGTGAATATTTTAACGTTCATAGTAAAAATAAACGCAGGCGTGCACACACATGGATTAAGAGCGCATTTGTGAGGACCGTTGAGGTTCGTGTGACGGCGTTGTAAAAATGGCTGTTCATTAAAGAGAGGGTTTGTACAGGTGCATGCTAGACTGAGAATGTTCTGGGTTCTGGAGGGGGACGTATGGAAGTTGAAATGGGCATGACACACCTGTTCCTCAGCTATTTCCTGTGCGTGCGTGCGTGCGTGTTATTGTGTCTTTTTCTTTTTACAATGCTGCACATTTTATCCTATTTGAAAGTACGCATCTTCATTTTGTCACTCTGGATTACACCTGTGAAATGACTGAAATGTAATTATAGTGCTTGTATTGTTGTATTTTAGTGCTCGGTGTGTGTGTGTGTGTGTGTGTGTGCACATCTATCCATGTGTGTGCTTGTATTGTGGTACTTTAGTGCTAGGTGTGTGTGTGTGTGTGTGTGTGCGTGTGTGCGTGCGCGTGTGTGCGCATCTATCCATGTGTGTGCTTGTATTGTGGTACTTTAGTGCTAGGTGTGTATGTATGTATGTATGTATGTGTGTGTGTGTGTGTGTGTGTGCGCGTGTGTGCGCATCTATCCATGTGTGTGCTTGTATTGTTGTATTTTAGTGCTCGGTGTGTATGTGTGTGTGTGCATGCATGTATCCATGTGTGTGCTTGTATTGTTGTATTTTAGTGCTCGGTGTGTATGTGCGTGTGTGCGCATCTATCCATGTGTGTGCTTGTATTGTTGTATTTTAGTGCTCGGTGTGTATGTGTGTGTGTGCGTGCATGTATCCATGTGTGTGCTTGTATTGTTGTATTTCAGTGCTAGGTGTGAGGTTTGTGTGACCGTGTGAGGGTGTGCGCAGGCAGGCACGTGTTTGTTCATTATTTTGTGTTTCGGTGCATTTGCAGTATTTTTGTCAGTGTGTGTTTTGCGTGTTAATTTAATATTACGTGTAATAATCGCGTGTACGCGTGTGTTTGTGCGCGTGGTTGTGTGAGTATGTTGTGTGTGTGTGTGTGTGTGTGTGTGTCTGCGTGAGAGAGAGAGACAGAGAGCGATACGCATTTATATACCCCCATTTTATTGACCTCTCTCTGCGTTCACCTTCATATCATGAGATGGCGGCGTAGTGACAGTTGTGTTATTAACTGCGGCTGCCAGACCACACCATGCTCATTTCCATTGCCGTGGTTACGTCCAAACCCACCCAATGTGAACGGGCAGCTATTACCATTTAACTTTGATTATATTCCAAAACGGGATTACCCCGTGAGTCGAGAGTATTTTGTAGTTTGTGTGGAAAGGCATTGTGTCCCCCGTCCTCTTGTATCTGCCGACTTCATACGGGGGAAAAAAAAAACTAAAATAAAAAACCCGTCTTCATTTTGGTTCAGTCTTTACCGTTTCTTTTTTCTTGTTTGTGATGTCCGCCAGTGGCTAAAATGGCTTTCATAACCAAACAAAACGCATTTCTTTATTGCCCTTTGTTTGGAGACAAAAAAAGAAAGAATAATTTACGGGCCTGTTTTGAAGAAATGGTAGCGTTCATATTTCTTAAGCATTTTGTAGTTTGGTTCACTATCAGAATGTAATTATGATAAAATGCATTTTGGGTGTATAACTACTGAAAGAGAATAATGCAGGAATAGCGCTGCTTTCTTTTATGACTCATTAAACAGATATGAGAATGGAGAAAGGGAATAAAGCTCTTGGGCCGGTGTGTCTCTGTTGTGAGGCCGCTGACAGAGTGAGCCCAGCGCTAGTCTATACCGTTCTCCATGCGTGAATGCATTAAATGCATTAAATGCATTGGTGCGAGCGTTTTTGAGTCCGCTTCTGTGCACGTGTGTGCAGGGGAGATGGGAGCCCAGGGGGAAGGTTAGATATTTCCAATCGCGTCAACTTTGACCTCCCCAGGCATTCCAGCATTAATCTTTCTGTGATCTCCGAATGGGGAAGAAAAATGAATATAAGTGTAATTTAAACCTGAGGACAGATGAATGTGAGCGGACACAAAACAAAGTTTAGGCTTATCTGTCTCTTTTGTCATATATTCTTGTAGATGCAATATTTGCTATATCTTTTTTTTGAGTACATAAACAGATATACTGTATATTCAGCCGTATCAGTGGCCATCATGAAAGGTTTTCCAGAGTAGCCACTGTTTAGGGTGTCAGGGAGCGATCGGCTGCAGAGGCAGCAACCACAGTTGGTCACATCACCGACCGCAAAGGATGTTGGGAATTTCCCTCATAATTTATCAGTCCCAACACACTCCCAATGCATCATGGGATTTTTAACCTAGTTTCACAATTAACTCGTAACAGTTTGAGGAAGGTGCACAAAATCAAAGGTGTAGAAAATAAATTAAAAAAACACACAAGGGCTCTTTATTGGCACAGCGTTTTCCCGTATAAGTTTTAATTTACGCCACCTCTAAATTCTCTAGCGTAATTTTATTTTTCCTGTGAAAACCTTACAAGATATTTAAAATAATGGATGTGCCTTGTGCTTATTTCTTCATGGCTATGGACCAAAAGAAACACGCTTACTTTTAGCAGTTTTTTTACGCATTATGATCAAACAGGAAAAGTAAAAAGCATTCCTGTCGTAATTGAGCTTAAGCATTAGTTGCTCAGTAGGGAGACTCAGTGGGGAGATACTAGTTTTTAATATACCATTACAGGGTAATGGATTCAGTTAACCTGCGGTTCTCCCATGGCCTGGATTTCAAACGCAGTCTGGTTTCCCTCCCATTGCTCTGGTAGGATTAGACAGCTACTAGCAGTCTAATCCATAACACCATGAAATAGACCCAGTGCAAGTCACTCATGCTGTCCTGAGGATTGCCATTTTAAATTACTGCACATTTAGTTAAATTAGCATGATTTTTTTTTCTTCCTTAATTGGTTAGCGCTTGCATGCAATTGTCTGTCTGGCCAGGTGGTCAATCCTTTAGTTTTAGATATGAACATTAGCGCAGTGCATTAATATCATGGTTATTTATTGCTTTCATTTATATATACTTTTTTTTCAATTAAAAATGGTGTAGTACATACTGTATCAGGAATGATGACTGCATGAACACTGGCTTTTGTGTTATGTCTGTATTCCCATGTTAATACCTTTAATGTTTCTGTGCTAAGCTCAAGGATTTTACCCTCATTTTAACTTGAAATGTGAAAAGTCTATGATAAGAAAATACATTTTGAAATGTACTGTAGGTGATTAAAATAACCGAATAAAGAGGTGTTTAGAATTTAGAATGGAAGTTCCTATGTGGAATGGGCTCTTCCTCTTGAAGACGATGCTGTAGTTGCAGATGAAGTCATGTTTCGGGTCACATTAATAAGACGTAGAAGTGTGTAAAAGCGGAGAAGGCGATGCAGGGGGAGTCCCCGGGGGGCGGCTTGAATGACGGGACGGGCTTGTTAGCGACGTCTCGACAAACCGCGCTGATCAGAGCCTCGTTCATTTCGCATTGATCACATGAAAGAGGCCAGGTTCAGCTTGTCTTTCCTGTCTCGCTGATGAATAGAGATTTACTGCTACATTTTCCACAAGATCCAAAAATGATGAATCCCTGCACAGAGGTTTGGGGTACGGGAGGAAGGGTGGTTTGGTAGGGGAGTGGGAGTGGGAATGGGAGTGGGAATGGGAGTGGGAGTGGGGGTGAGCGTCTCATAGATTTTGGTTAAAATGATTATTGATTGGGCTCCATACACAGATGTTAAAGCTGGGAATGTTGGAATTAATTAAACAATTACTTTCATGGGAAAAATGCACAAAGTGCTTTAGTTAAATATTAATATTTTTCAAATTTTTTTTGTAAAGACTAACAGCCAAAATTAAAATGGCAAAGTGCACTCCAGCACTACATAGACCTGAATAAGAGTCAGAATGTCTTTGTAGTCATGCGATGAGCAAATTCCCCCCCCCCCCCCCCCCCCCCCCCCACACTTTGAGAGACTGGTTTTTAATCTTGCACAGAGGAAGAATAAGATATACAAATTTGTTGTGTGTAGTGTGCGCGCGCATTTTGGAATTTCTGTACTTATTCACCTCCCACCAACTAATTTGTGTACATTGTCGGTTCCACAAATTGAATGCGAGCTAAGTGATAAGGTGAGGCATTTTAAATCGTAGCATTACGAAGGTCTCCCTTTCAATCCTGAGTGGCTCTCTTAAGGCGGTAAATTACAGACATGGGTTTATCTACGTCATATATGGATTATGACAACAGAGGTCAAACAAGGTTTCAGCTTGAGTGGACTTTAAACGAGGATTAAAAATCGAAACATAATTCACCATCTGGGCATACCTATAACCGTAACTTAGTCCACAATAAAGGAATGAATACTTATCTACTGTGAAATGTTACAACAAAACGTAATTTTGTTGTAACTTAGTCCATAAGAAAGGAAGTCATACTTATCTGTTATGAAATTCTACAGTAAAATATTATTTTCTAAGCCATATGTTGTTTGATGAATATTTTAACATACAAGCATAATATTAATGACATATCTTTGTATATTACTTCTACTGCTAATAAATACTACAGGATGGTACCATTGCAGTGATGGATGAGAAACATTGCTGTAATGTCAGTGGCAGGACTGTACCATTGTGACGATAGAGTGGGTATTCTCCTGTGACATCAGTAACAGGACTGTACCATTGCGATGATAGATTGGGTATTCTTCTGTGACATCACTAACAGGACTACCATTGCAGTTACATATGGCAGGCACTGCTGTGACTTCATTAATAGGGCTCTACATCCACAATAATGGTGGATGCTACAACTGTGACATCACTAGCAGGACTGCGCCGTTCCACACTGCAGTCCACAGTCCGCTCTTGTTCTTCCATTTGGCTGTTATGCTTTAAAGTGTCATATTTCTGGGCTAGGGATTTGGTTCCCTTGAAATAAGATCCACTGCAGGAAGCCAGACTGGAAAATCTTTGGCTTTGATGGTAACCTAGGAATGATTACTCTAAATGACATATTTTAGCGTTACACTGTTTAGTGTCACTGTAGTCTTTGGGTATTCCTCATTCTGGAGAGGCCGTAGTGATATATGTAGATAACCAGTGGTGAAGCAGCAATCAATCCTACTTCTAAACAATCCTAGAAGTACTTCTAATTGGTATATTTTGTTGGGCTTACATTATATAATTATAATGATAATAATAGTAGTAGTAATACATAATAATAAATCAGCTAGCAGTAGTATTTTAGGTTTTCCCTATACAGCGATTCTATTGGATGTTGGTATTGAGGTAAAACTACATAAGTGAGTCACTGAGGCCATTTTGATTCACCAGCTTTTGTAGTGCGGAGTGCATACCATTCCGTAAAGAATGTTAGCCTAACAACCACTACACTCAATAAGATTGCATTACATCGCTCTCTCTCTCGCTCTCTCTCTCTCGCTCTCTCGCTCTCTCTCTCTCTCTCTCTCTCTCTCTCTCTCTCTCTCTCTCTCTCTCTCTCTCTCGCTCTCTCTCTCGCTCTCTCTCGCTCTCTCTCTCTCCTGGCTCAATAGTGATTTCTTGTTACATGTGTTTGTAGGGTGTCAGACTGTCAGTATTGATGGAACAAGAGAGAAGAGAGAAGGGAGGGGTATTTTTTTTGTTGTATTTTTTGTCCACCAGAAACAAAATGGTGTATAGCCCTAAAAAAGAGTCCAGGAAACTAGTATAACTGGGGATAGGTACATTTGGATCAAAAAGTGACTCACTAAATAGCAGTGGTGATATTTGGCTAAAAAGTATTACTATAATACCGGTATTTCATTTCCCTTAGGTTCACACATTCTATTTTCATAACAGGTAAACATTATGCTTACAAAAAGTGCCATAATAAGGCTGTTTATTTTTCCTCTCTGTGAATTGTGATTTTTAAGGTGTATTGGACTTGTTTAGTACCTGTTACAGGTATTTTTTGCCCCTTATTCAAACATTACAACTTTTAATTGAGAATAATTACTGTATATATGGTTTGCTAGGCGTAGGCCTTTTTAAGTACGACTGTCCCCTAATTGCCACAGGTCTATAACAGTTGTTTCTCAGAGTGGCGTGTTCAGTGGTATGATTATGAGTAGGTCCTAATGTTCATTGGTAGTAGATTATGGCTTTGTTCACGATAACACAATGCATACGCTGTGTATCGCACACACAAACGCCGCCGTAGTTTGTCCCTGGTCCATAACTTTAAACTAATAAATTAAAAGCCATTAGTGTTCTGGATAGATCTCATTACTGCTGTGTTTTAAAGGGGAGATAAACTTAAAAAATAATATTTTATAGAGGTCTCAAAGAAACTGGCAGGGACGTCACCATTGTGATTCATATTTTTAATGACTTAATGATTTTGGCACAGTACACGATTTCGAGTATGACAGTGCTTATTTATTATTTAATTTGTTAATGCATTCTGTTTAAATATGGCTTTTAATGACTGTGACTCGTGCATTATGTGTTTTTAGTTTGCCTGGTATTGACCGTGAAACACTTACTGATCTCAGCTGTCTCAGGATAGCATGTTATTCGTCGTTAATTAAGTTGTTTTTTCTTTTGGGAATCTTGTGAAAGGAAAAACTGTCACGTTGTTTTCCGGAATTCCATTTTAATATGCCTTGCACTACACGAGAGGAGCAAACTGTCACAAAACAGTTCATAAATCAAACATAGACATTGTTTTTAAAAGAGAGTGTTAACTTCCATACTTAATGCGATGCCTTGTATAATGATTGAGCTAAAAAAAAACAAAAAAAAAAACAAGCAAGGTTTTGACTATCCCATTGCCCAGAGCAGTGAGCTCACGCAAACGTACTCATTTTGAACATGAGTTCCACACGGATTATGAACCAAGGCAGTCCCATCCACTTCAAAGAGCAGCTGACTACCTTGCTCGTATGTAGCCTGTGTAAGAGCTGCAGGAATGAAGATCCCGCTGTCTGCTTCAGTTACCTAACATGTCTGTGGGGGCCCTTCTTGGGAAAGAAACACAGATAGTGGGATTTAATTACCCTGGATCAGTGCCAAAAATATTTCCCCTGACAAACCGCTGCTTAATTAAAACTTAAAGACGTTTTAGTGGTCCTCAGGAGACGTGTAGCCAAGGGGAGTTTTGAGAGAAAAACACTGTAGGTTTCTCTCTGTAAAAAAAAAATGTGTATATGTTTTGCCCCTTGATGTGATTTTAATCCCAGCCTTCTAAAACTTTTATCTCAGCCTTTATTCTGAACAGGACCTGTAGGCACTTCAGAACATCCTTGACACTCAAAGAAAACTTATTTTGTTTGTATTATTATTTTTTTTGTTTTGTTTTTTTATTTTTTTGTTCCGTTTAATTTCTTTCAGAAGACTAGATAAAGGAAGTTGTGCTTTTGGGTTTGGCAATGTGTGCGCCGGTCATTATCTCGATGAACACCGAGGACATACTTCTCGCCCTCGTTCTGCCTGAAGGCGAAGGCGCTTCCTCTGTGAACGCCGTTGCTGGAGACGCACAGCTACGCTCTATGGAGAGTCTGTTCAGAAGTTTGCTCACAATGAAGGAGCTTTACACATTAAAGCCAGTAACGGAGGGCGTGTGTTGCATGCCAGGGCCCCACAGTGTTAGAGGTGGAGAAAAAGGCACAGTGCCGTGGCGCTTGGATCTTACAGACACACACACACACACACACACACGCACACACGCACACACGCACACACAAACGGGCGCATGTTGTATAAAAACTTTTTTGAATACACACACAGCGACAGCCCCCCCAAACAGATGCATAAGAACATGGTGGCTTCCGCTGTGTAAAGGCCTACCCTTTGTTAAGGTCTGTCTGCGGTGTGCAACAGATTTCAGATATTTATTTCCGAACGGAGACTGAATGAAAGGTGTTATGAATTTCTTGCCGTCAACGTTGTTGTTAAAGAGTAAGGAGTGCTCTGTTTTCCAAAGGTGATGCAAGAAACAACTGCCTGTGTGCATCTTCCAGAACGGCAATACTTTTGCTTCAGTTTATGGGCCTGATTTAACACAACCAGTGATTGGTGCAAAACAAATACCTTGACCAATCACTGGTCATGTTATTTGTTTTGCGTGCACGGAAAGGTTTTGCACGTGCTAAAGGTCTTAGTAAATCAGGCCCTATGTGTGGTACTGTCTTTATGGGAACTTTTGGTCACTCTGCGTCCGTTTGCCTTCTTTTTCAGCACTTGCAGAAACAGGAGAGCTCGTTAAACTCGGACTCCTGCTACTTCTACTGCGCGCTGTGCGACTACTCCACTAAAGCCAAGCTCCACCTGGTGCAGCACCTCAACTCTGCCAGGCACCAGCAGGCGCTGGGATCGCAGAAACTGGAGTTTTTCCAGCGGAGGCTTGGGCCGGAGGCGGACAGTCTGGGCGATCTCTTCTACGTCAAAGACCGTCCCAAAAAAGAGTCCGGTGAGTAGATGGTTTTGCAGTCATTTACGCGCTCGGTGAGGGATTTGTCACGGGGACCGTCCACAAGCTCATAGCGAGCCGCGACGTTGGCGGTTTGAATCTGGCCGAGCGACCTTTGTCTTTCCCTCTCTCTCTCGCTCCCATTCTTCCTGTCTCTCTACTCTAAACTGTGCTGTCCGATAAAGCCGAAAAGCTTACTTAGATTTTTCATGGGCAAGGCAAGTTTATTTGTATAGCACCTTTCAAACAGCAGGCAATTCAAAGTGCTTTACATAAGAAATAAAAGACAATAAAACCATTTAAAAGACAATAAAACATTTAGTGCTATTTAGCACTGTTTACCATCTGTTTACAGTGCTGGGTAGCCACATACGCAGGGATGTCTTGACATAGGAGCTGCGTTATTATTATTTTCATAGCAGGCACTGTTAATCATGGTGGCTCACGTTGTGTAAAGGCCCTTTGTTAAGGTCTATATTCCTGGGTACTAGCGTGATGTCCCACCCAGGATATGTGCTAACCTCAGGTCGTATGTCCTCACCACTTCTCCTTTTTTGCGATGTCGAATACCGCCGGCCTTCCTCGTCCGCCAGCCAAACCCTACCCGCCGCTTTAAACCCGCGAAGGCGTCGTGCGGCGTGCCAGATGCCTTCGAATCTTCAGAACGAACACAATGTTCCCATTAAGCCCTCCCATTTTCCCTCTCCTGCACGGAGAAAGACACGTCCTCCTTCATTCAGTGACATCTTTAGCAGGCATGCAGGAGGTTATGAAACTACCTTGGGAGGGCCCTACAGTTAAACTCTCCACCCCCCACTCCCTGACAGAGAGACCCACACCCCACCCCCCCACAGAGAGTTTTAATATCCTTTCTCATGACTGAAGCAATTTGTCTTTCCTTGTAGTGTTTCTCAAAACGAAACGCGCCTGAACTGTTCAGAGACACGTAACAAAAACTTAAATAAATAAATAAATACATAAATTAATGTTTTTCTTTGAGAGTGATCCAGCGATTTTAAACCACAGGACAAAGTCAGGATCCGTTATATAATAATTCAAACGTTAATGCTGCTTTACAGAACCTACGGTCTAATTTGTTTTGGCTTTGGTTTACCAGGTCGAGGGAAACCGCTAAACACGTTTTGAGAGGCATTCCAAAACGGAATTAATGTGTTCCCCAGGGATTTCTGTTTTTATTCCAAAGCCAGAAACAGATGGTCCGGAGCCGAGAACCACATGCTAAACTTTCAGTGGTGAAACTAGCCATTTTCGGAATCGAACGAGACGGCCGTGCGTCTGGCTTTAATTATAACTGGGCTAAAGGTGGGTCATCGCCCGGGTGCACCACCAAAAATTATACTCGGATAAATCAATATTTTGCATTAAAGGGACATGACTCACACCAGTTTCTCTCTCTCTCTCTTTATCTCTATCTCTCTATCGCTCTCTCTCTTTCTCTCTCGCTCCCTCTCTCTCTCTCCCTATCCCTCTCTTTTTTTTGGCAAGGGAACAGAAATATTTAAATGTGTTTAAGAAAAAATTACCCAATGGCGCCCCAAGTGATCCACCATCAAATGCAAATATTCATTTATTTTTTGGAAAATTATTTAGTTTTTTTATAGCAGCATAACATTTTATTTGAGATCATCGCAAATACCACTTTATGTCTGAAATTGAGAATGACAGCAGCACAGCCTTTTGTACTTTTATTTTAGGGGTGGGAGGGTAATGACTGAGCCTGAGTGTGGAGTGAGAGCTATCTGTTCTAGCCTGTAGCTTAGCGTGCCTGACAGGCTGGACTGGGCACAATGGCTTTTCACATCCTGTAGGTTATCATCCTTCTTTCACTGCCTCACAAATAAAAAAGGAGATGGGATCTTATGGAGGTAATTACGCCTCCCCTCCCCCACAGGCATAGGCATACGCACATAACATAGATACGCACGCACGCACGCACGTACGCACACACACACACACACACACACACAGAACGCAGACACACGCACACACACACACACACACAGAACACAGACAGACGCACACACACAGAACACAGACAGACGCACACACACAGAACACAGACAGACGCACACACACAGAACACAGACAGACGCACACACACAGAACACAGACAGACGCACACACACAGAACACAAACACACATATAAACATAAACACACACAGACACACATATAAACACAAACGCACATACACAGAACACAGCCACAAGCACACACATACACACACACACACAGGCAGAACACAGACAGAACACAGACATTATAAACACACAGACACACGCAGAACACTGACACTATAAACACACACACACACACACACACACACGCACACGATAAGTGGAGAGGAGATCAGTTCTGAGATGGATTTGAACAAAAGCCAGTCTGTGAGAATGAAACGACGCGGAGTCATCATCGGTGCATTCATAAGCCTCAAAGAGCCCATCGCAGCTACGCGGAGCTTTTATTTCTTCTTCGACTCACGGAAAAGAGAGGAGATCATTTCCTATTAGGTCCACATGTCCAGCGGCTTAACTTAGTACAAATATGCAGCACACGTACAATTGGGTTTCGGGAATGCGTCCCATTTCGTCAGTGCCTATGTTTTAGTTCAAACGTGCACATAGTGCCTGTGTATATCTTTATAGTAATGGCCTCAATGTTTCTCGGTCCTCACTGTGGTATATCATAGTTTCGCTTCCACCCTTTCTTCTGCTGAGATCTGATGAGTCTGCGTTTTTTAGAAGCGTTTGTCTGTAGCTCAGGTATTTGTGAAAGCGCCCCAACGTTATGAATCACCTTGAGACTCTCTTCACAAAGGAAATTCGACTATTCCGTGCGGGGTTGTAATTGCTTTGAAATGGCACGGAGAGTAAATTATGACTTTCTGACTGTGAAATATAGTACGTGGTCATATATTCTACGTGAACTGTTGCAGTGCGTAATTAATTATGGTATCATAACTTGTCGCCCATTCATTTAAGTCTTCTGGGAACTTATAATATTTTTTAAAGACATTTTTAAAACATCTTGATGTAGCAATTAATGTGTGAAATGTTTGTGAATGTGTAAAACAATATTTATATGCTGCCAGAGCTTGATGTTCCAGATCGGTCTTTCCTAGAATTCCTACTGTATCATAAATTACTCTTCGTGATCAGATGTTACATGATATTAAGAACTGACGAAGCCAACGGAAATAATAAATACTGAACAGTAATGACATCCGAGGATTCTATCTACAAATTTAACCTTTTTGTCTCTGAGAAGTGGAAATTTCTATTTGTGGTGTGTATGTCCCGCTCGAGTGGTTCCTTACAGTAAGCTTTCCCTTTGGAAAAGAGCAATATTAAAACTAAATTGTTCCCTCATGTTTCCATAAACTGTTTGTGCTCACTGACAGCTGTAATTTGCCGAAAAAGCAGAGGTTCACATTCTCGAGCTCGACAGCACCCGTGAGTACAAAGCCTTTTTTTTTTTTTACCTTTGGCTCTGCGAGACTTTTTCTTTGCGCCTGGAAGCGTATTAATTCTGGCGGTACTGATGGTTTTCCAAGTCGGCGTCGGTTAGCATCGAGCGGATTCCCAGAGGGCTTTGCGCAGATGTCCGCCTGTTTCGCTCATCAGTTTGATCCTGTATCCCTCTCTTTTCCCGTTTCCCTCGCCATCTTCCATCCGTTCCTCTTCCTTGTCCTTTAATTGACGGCGGTGTACGGATTTCAGATCGCAAATTGCACGTTGGTGACACGCTACAGTAGACACCGATTCCTGTAGGAAGTGCACTGGTCTGTTTCGCACGAGATTCAGTGATTTTCACATTTTTGAGGCGAAGTATAGGACGTGGCTACATGCTACCACAAGCTAGCAACGACCTGACTGGATTACACATATACTGTGCCCGTTCCTCGTTATGACACATAAATGTATTTATAGAGAAGACACGACATACACTGACGTGTTTGTACTTTGGCCGCGGTGGCATAACTGACACGCCGCATTACAGTTGACCCAGTGTGGCGGGTGCAAATTAGCGCTGTGTTGGTGAACGCCAGTCACTCTCCTTCATCTGTAAGGCAAATTAATCTCTTTGCTCATCCGTATGATGCGGGCTGCCAGGTCGTCAGGCTCTATCAGAATAAGACACGTCCTCCCCTGCCTGGCCTTTTCGTTGTGTGGCCTTGTGTTCAGGCCTTGCCCAATGGCAGAGTTATTGATTATCTGTAGGAGAGACTGATGCTTTAGGTAGAGAGCGCGTCGCTGATTTGACCAGTAATGTTGATGAGCGCTCGCTCTCAGGTTTCTGTAACACAGGTGCACTTGAGAGGCCATTTTAATGAGGCGAGGACGCGGTTCATTTCAGGTCAGATTGAATCCAGTGGAGGCTTTTTCAGTTGTCTGTTTAGCTCATTGCTTTCTGGTACGGGAACTCTTTATAAGCAGAGATTATTTGTGGGACGGTATTAAGTGCTAGCTAAGTGAATGATGTAATACATATAAAAACAAAATGACTGCAAAAACAAGGGAAGAAAAATTTGCAGGAAATACTTTAAAAAAAAAAAAATTATAATTCATAATAGAGGTTTTGGGTATGTATATGGAAGATAATATGTATCTGGGTATGTATATGGACGATGATATGTTTCTGGGTGTGTATATGGAAGATGATATGTATCTGGGTATGTATATGGACGATATGTTTCTGGGTGTGTATATGGAAGGTGATATGTATCTGGGTGTGTATATGGAAGATGATATGTATCTGGGTGTGTATATGGAAGATGATATCTATCTGGGTATGTATATGGAAGATTATATGTTTCTGGGTATGTATATGGAAGATGATATATATCTGGGTGTGTATATGGAAGATGATATATATCTGGGTGTGTATATGGAAGATGATATATATCTGGGTGTGTATATGGAAGATGATATGTATCTGGGTATGTATATGGAAGGTGATATGTATCTGGGTATGTATATGGAAGGTGATATCTATCTGGGTGTGTATATGGAAGATGATATGTATCTGGTTGTGTATATGGAAGATGATATGTATCTGGGTATGTATATGGAAGGTGATATGTATCTGGGTGTGTATATGGAAGATGATATGTATCTGGGTATGTATATGGAAGATGATATATATCTGGGTGTGTATATGGAAGATGATATATATCTGGGTGTGTATATGGAAGATGATATATATCTGGGTGTGTATATGGAAGATGATATGTATCTGGGTATGTATATGGAAGGTGATATGTATCTGGGTATGTATATGGAAGGTGATATCTATCTGGGTGTGTATATGGAAGATGATATGTATCTGGTTGTGTATATGGAAGATGATATGTATCTGGGTATGTATATGGAAGGTGATATGTATCTGGGTGTGTATATGGAAGATGATATGTATCTGGGTATGTATATGGAAGGTGATATGTATCTGGGTATGTATATGGAAGGTGATATATATCTGGGTGTGTATATGGAAGATGATATGTATCTGGGTGTGTATATGGAAGGTGATATGTATCTGGGTATGTATATGGAAGGTGATATGTATCTGGGTGTGTATATGGAAGGTGATATGTATCTGGGTGTGTATATGGAAGATGATATGTATCTGGGTGTGTATATGGAAGGTGATATGTATCTGGGTGTGTATATGGAAGATGATATGTATCTGGGTGTGTATATGGAAGATGATATGTATCTGGGTATGTATATGGAAGGTGATATGTATCTGGGTATGTATATGGAAGGTGATATCTATCTGGGTGTGTATATGGAAGATGATATGTATCTGGGTGTGTATATGGAAGATGATATGTATCTGGGTATGTATATGGAAGGTGATATGTATCTGGGTGTGTATATGGAAGGTGATATGTATCTGGGTGTGTATATGGAAGATGATATGTATCTGGGTGTGTATATGGCAGATGATATGTATCTGGGTATGTATATGGAAGATGATATGTATCTGGGTATGTATATGGTGATATGCTTTTAATGGGGACCTTAAGAGACGACTAGGAGATTCACTCTCGGGCTGTTGCTTCATTTGAATTCTGTTGATGCATGTAAATGAATAGAAGCGGCTCGGCGGGGTTCCTCCCACTTAAACAAATACCAGCGGCGTCCGTACGAGGCAATCTGTGGAGCGCCGCTGCTACCGCTCAGCCTCGGGGGCCTCCGGCTGATGAGCTGCTTCCTCATAGCTGCAGGAGATAATATTTCCATCTGCAATCTCCGGCCCGCATACGCCATTAAGCCAGCCTGATTTTACACGCGGAGGGAGAGGGGAGAGAGGGCCACGTTTATATTTGTAACCGGGGGGGGGGGGGGAAAGTGCATTTATATCTGACGGTGCGTGCGTGCGTGCGTGCGTGCGTGCGTGCGTGCGTGCGTGCGTTGGGGGAGATGCATCTAGTTTTCACTTCTGTACACTTCAATAAATATGAATGTATTGAGAACCGATTAGAATCTACTAGAATTCATAAAATGTGAATCCGTTTTAAGCCGTCTCAACTGCGCAATCTTTTTATATTTTACAAATGAACATCAGTTTAGACCAAGTGTTGATGCTAGTAGCCAGGTATCGTGCTTTCACTACAGTACAATTTAAAAAAATTATAAGAAAAAGTTAAAATTATAGGCTGTGTGTGTGTGGGAAATGCCCTCATTTGTCTGTTCATTGAATGGCGGTAATTTTAGGGGTGCTACCCCCTTTTGTTTTATGTGGAATAATCCTCCATTTTGTTTTTAAAGTATGCCCCCCCTTCATTTCACCACCATCCCGTACATCTATATGGACGTATGATCTACATTTTCAATTGCAATTTGATGTCTCGAAAGAATTATGATCACTGCGCCAGGTGGAATGCACTTTACTCATTTGTTACGAAACCCAGTTGCTCGCCAAAACTGACATTTTCACGTGAGTTCGCCTTTTGACACGTCGTACTTAGCATTTTGTGCCTACGGCAAGCGTCGGCGGAAGGCCGGCGAGGTGATATTCATTGCTTATTAAACGAGCGCTCGCGGTCGGGCGAGTCCCGCCGTGATGAATGCGTCTATCAGAGCCTCGCTGCCTTGTCAGTTCAATTTGCCTCCCGTACTCTTTAACCTGCCAACCGTAATCAGTCTGGACCACGGCATGAATAATTACCGGACCAAAAGACTTCACGCTTAATAAAATGTACCAGCTCATAAAGTGTGTGCACTCTGTTTATAGGGAAATTCTGGAGCGCTTACACCTCTTCATTAGTGGTAAGTAGGCAGAAAACAAGAGGCCGACCGGCCTGTCAGATGCTCTTGGATGCTGCTGCATATATCAGCGTTCACCAAGGTTGCCTCAGTGCAGAAATATCATTACCTGCTCGTACCGTTGCCATCGCCATACTGTTATCATTTTATATGTGGATGTTATAATTCTGTTCAGATTTGTTACTAAATATCCCAGGAACAACTTGATACACCTTAAAATGAAATCCCAAAAAAACGGCATTGTTGGACCTACTCACTCAGTCACACACACACACACACACACACACACACACACACACACACACACACACACACACACACACACACACATGGCTGATATAGCAAAGAAATTCCCTGGATTATCTTTCTTCAGGTGGGTAATTACATAATAGTGTGTGTATATGTGACTGTGCGTGACTGTGTGTGGCTGTGTGTGTGTGTGTGTGTGTGTGTGTGTGTGTGTGTGTGTGTGTGTGTGACTGTGCGTGACTGTGTGTGTCTGTGTGTGTACCTGTGTGTTTTTGTGTGTGTTTTAGAAGCTGAGGAGCACAATGATTAAGGATAATGACTCATTACATGACTAAGCTGTTTGTACCCCTGTGTTCCTCATTATTCATTCTAAAATGATATTATTTTGGAGAACCTGAGACTGGAATATACCTTCATAACAAAGCCAGCGGGCATTCGAGAAACGTAAACCAATGGATTGATTTTCCAGGCTGTTTTCAAGCATTGTAGGACAAAAGGTTCACAAGACAATGTGCATCGCTATTAAACCTCAACCTTTTTTTGAGTTTGTATTTTGTGTAAAAGAGCATTTCAGTAACAGTGATGAATACGTTTAAAAAAATAATTTTACAACATTTTTGCTCACAGGACTCAAAACCATTTACAGAGATTACTAAGATTGGTTATTAGAATGAGCAATTCTAGTTTAAATGAATGAATATTAAATGCTTGACCTTTGGACTTAGTGCTTTCTCCCTGCTTTTAACGTAATGAGATGCATTTTAAAAAGTACGGCACTGCTTGTCCCGCTGCAAATGGACGTGGCCTCTACAAGATTTTGAAAGTATTACACCGTGATGAGATATGTGTTCACAGGAGGGACTCCAAAGCGGAGCGATAAAATGCAGATGCATTCTCAGGCCCTCGATCATTAACCTCTTGATGGGGCTCGTTGAAGCATGTTGGTAATGTGCAAATAAACGACATCGCGTTAGCTTTTACCGTTTTCTCAGTGGGTGGAAGTAAGAGGTTTTCGTTTGAGATGTCAAATCTGTGACTTAGGTTTAAAAAAAAAAAAAAAAAAAAAAAAAAATGTATTTATTATTTAAACACAAATGTTCCCATTCCACACTCTTTTGATGTGTTGGAGAGGCGGTAAATCAGAGCGGCGCCTAATTGCACGTGCGTCGCGGGGTGATTATTCCCATTGTTCTGACGCGTGAAAGAGCATTAGGGAGACGATGCGTGTCTGGCGGCGATGGCACCGCCCGCCACCTGTCACGCGGCCTTTTTTTTACATTAGCATAATCGTTTCTTTTTCCCCAATTGGAGATAATGGTGTTGAGCTCCTTTGTGTAATTGCTCCTGTCATAATACAGAGATAATTATTCGGTTTTTGTGATCGAGACCACTCAGAGAGGGATCCAACGCACCATTTGCATACGGATAGTCGGCTACCTTTGATCTGGGGACCTGGGAAGGAAATGGTCAGGATAAAGATGTCAGTCACTCTGTGATGCCTGAGAGACTGATAGAGATGTGGAGTATGAGGAGTCTGAGTTAAAATGCATCGGGAGGCAGGTTGTTTTCATGCTTAATTTCTCCGTTTAAACGTTTGCGTGGTTTCCTATTTGTTTTACGAACGCAGCGGACATTTTCATGGTAGAATGCTCTATCTTAATGAAACCACATCAAGAAATATTAGTTCTATAACTTTCAGGATTGTTTGCTGTTTACAAAAGCATTTTGACACCTACTTTTACTTTAATAGGATCTTGACATAGATCTCAGAAGTCAATAAATACGTATGAATATGAATCAATGAAAATGTCTCTGACATATGTTTGTGGTGATTCTGTGTAAAATTAGACCCAGGGTAGGTTTCTGGTTCGAGGAATGAAACATTAATGAATCCATGCCTTGTTCCTTTCATACGCAGCGCACAATTACTTGGGTCTTATTATTGGTTATGCATTCTTCTGCAGCTGCCACTCCCTTTAAATTGCATTATTTTGGGGTCTTAAATCATTTATTTTGTGGCAATGGATCTACTTCTACTACTTTTTTAATGATCTTCAAGATTTATTTAATTAATTTATTTAACAGGGTCAATGCACATTAATCAACATTTCAGTTTCCACGTCAATGTAAATCTGAACTGAGAAGCTCGGAGAGGTAAGAGAGGGTATAGAGGGTTTTGTTGTTTTTTGTGATTGTTGGTGGGGGGGGGGGATCAAAAGATTTTGATTGTTGACGGATGGGAATTTTGAACGGGGGGGGAATAAAATACTGTTTATTAAATTGTTTCATTTAGCGTATTTTACCGCGAGTGTTCGTTTGCGTGTAAGTTAACAAACAAAATCGATACGATACGAGCCACGTAGATACACGCGTTATATTGCTATTTTTTTAACATGCTCGGCGCGGCGACTCACGTCGTGGCTGCGGGCAACACATGTTGGACCCCCTGATGTAAATGATGTGGACTGAGCTGATGAGCTCATTTCCATCTGTAGTCCCTGGGCAGGTTAAAACACAATGAATGACCCAATGTCATCGATACAATACTTCAGAAAATACTACAATACAATACAATACATAAACACATTATGGAGATTACAGAATTACATTAAAAAACTATAAATGTATAAAGGCAGTGCTAGAGATAAGATGGCACGATTACTCATAATTGTAAGATTGATCTGCTTTAAGCCACATCTTAAGTTAATGTTTTAAAGTAAGGTAATTAGTACAATCTCTTAACTCAATGGGTAGACTATTCCCTTTAAAGTGTAAGATCACAAATATGTGTTATTACATTCTAATGCTGATGTAACAATCACTACTGGGAAAGAAAACTTACTTTTTGAACAAAAAACATTCCAATTAACCATACTCTTCAAAGGGTTAAGTCCATAAGATAAAAGGCACTATATAAATCAGTCAAGTATTATTCTTTATTTTTGACCTCTTTTCCCTTTACAAAGATGGTATATTAAATGTCGTGGTTCACCCAGTCGCTCTTCCCGCCTGGACAAATGCCCAGTATCCAAAATGAATGGAAGTTGTGGCTCCAGCTAAGTTTGTGCTTTAAAATGTCATAGAAATACCAAAACATAAAAACAGTCGTGAAAATGAATTATTGTGAAGCTGTATATAGTTACAGCTCTATCCATAACAAACTATTCTCTTGAATTATCTCATTTTCATAGGAGACTTGCTAACAAGCTGAAGTGACAAAGGACCCACACAATGCTAGGTCATTATCATGGCAAGACAGCAGTTGCAGTCGTACACCCCCCACTTTCCTTTCCAAATCTACTGCGGCAGCGTTCACGTACACAGAACATGTTACAGCTCGCTAAGTAAACACGTAGTACCTTTGAAAGTGTTTTCCACATCACCTCAGTGACTATCAAAAGAATACCGGTTCAGAAACCTGAACAAATAAGATGGTATCCTCGAGTATTCGCTTTCCTCCCCGAGACATAATAAGCAGGGTATTACATGAACGGCAACGTTGCGTTGTTTCCCACAAACTGCTAGCTCACCGTACAACTGACGTTAAACAAATAAGAATCTGCATTTTTAAAGTGGATGTGGCTCTCGCTCTGCCATGTCTCTTGTTTCTCCTCAAAATGTTGTCATTTAAGTTTGTGCTGAAGGAAATAAAGTTGTTATTGCACAGAAAGGAGAACAGGAAACGGGGGTAGGGAAAAAGAAGAGTTGTACTGTAATTATACTCAATTTGCAGATGAATGTGAATCTCGCATTTCTCTTCTCTGTCCTGTGTTTCTGGCATTTGTTCCTTCTTGTGACAGAGAAATGGGACATTTTTATTTTATTTTTATAAAATGACAGTGGAGGTCAGATCTGCAGAAAATAGGCCATCGAAAGGTCAGTGTGTCATGTCAAAATTACAAAGGCAGAACATTTTTTTTTTCTGACTTCCTGCCATTGTACCCAATTACACACACACACACACACACACACGCACACACAAAACCACTGTCCTCATCTTACTCTCTCACACACACACACACACACACACACACACACACTGTCCTCATCTTACTCTCTCACACACACACACACACACACACACACACACACACTGTCCTCATCTTACTCTCTCACACACACACACACACACACACACACCACTTAACATGAAAACATTCAATTTAATTTAATTACATTTTTTTATTCGTTGGAAAATGTAAGTACAGTATACAGAGGATGGCTTGGCATGGTAAGGGAAATATTCAGTAAAGTGGTGCAGAACCAAAGGAATTGAGAGGTTTCTAGTGTTGTTGGCTTCATGTGCTAATTGTGGCTAACACGGGGGGTGCGGCTCAGTCGTGTGAAGCTGACAAGGAAGCTGCAGTGATCCTAGATAGCCCTGTCCAGTAACTGCATATAATTGGATGGAATGACCATTCGCTCGAGTTGCCATTTAAAAATAAAAAAATTAAAATTGTATTCAATTTATTTGACTGGGACAATGCACATAACATTTCTTTAAGCAGTGCCAGATTTGACCAGAGAGGCTACTTTCCATCTGTAGTCTGGGGGCTGTGGGAAGAAACTGGAGTGCCTAGAGAGAGAACCCACGGAACGTTGGGAGTACATGCAGATTCCATGCAGAAAGGATCGAGGCTGGCCGGGACTTGAACCCAGAACCTCTTTCTTGCGAGACAACAGTGCTAACCACTATACGTCCTATCCACCATGCCACCCAGGAAGTCAGACCAAAGTCGGATCTGAAATGAAGGTCCTGTCTGAATGGTTGGACTCTGTGACTTGTATTACACGTGAGATTTGCATCCAGTCTGGACCCATGCAGCTGAAATGAGTATCCAGGCAGCTGTTTAAGATCACCAATGAACAGCCTATATATAGGATATATAATAATAAAAATGATTACAGAGGGGGGAAGAAATGGGAATGGCTGCTTTTGGAGTACAAAATAAGATGATATTTAACTGTGGTTTGGTATTATTGCCTCTCAAAGATTCAAATTGCATATGGTGTGAGTTGTTCTGTGGTTATGTTTCCAGGAATCTTTGTGTATGTATTTCATTTTAAAGGATACCGTTTTTGATGCTGAAAAATGGTCTGTTCGACCTTCATTATCTTATTTGGGTTTGAAATATATTTATTCTTGAAAAAGTAAATAGATTTTGAAAGTCACCTCCTCAGTGAGAATATAGGTTTTTCAATTTGCCCAATATGACTGATTCTTAAAATACTTCAATCAAACATCAATCAACGTTCAACCACAACGATTCAATAAGCGCTTGGTTTGAATTGGTTCAATCGGTACATTTCCTGGTTTTGAATCAGCCGAAGGTGTACCTTATTCCCTTATTAAGAGAAGTGATTACATGGGAACTTTCTCTATTACTCCGATGGAACAAAACTCATAACAGTGGACTTTCTGTGTATGTAGCAGAAGTTACATCATCATAACCCTCGTGATATTTATTCAAAAACAAATGAAAGGACTCCAGAAGGTTCTTGGCATGTGAATGTAAAAGAACAAGGAAAGGTTTTGTCTGTGTACCAGGGAAGTAGAGAGCAGGAAGAACGAAGCAGGAACCCAACAATGCTTATGCGAGCGTTTCACCTGGAATCCTGTCATTTTCTTTCACATAATAATACCGTCTGGTCAGGCTACCTTCTCTGTCACTGGCAATTTAGTTGTTAAAATGACCTGCTTTTGAAATGAGTAAGGTTCTTTGTGGTTATCCCGAATCCTGTCGGTGGAACACGCCCCAACATTCAACGCGGCCCTCAGTGCGTCAAACAAACCGAAAGCTGCCAAAAGAAACTGCCATTTTCGATGCGTTGTCATCTAGTTTTCAAAAAAAAGAAATGAGAGAGACTGGTGTCCTTTGTTATTGTGTGATTTATTTAAAAAATCTTCTGACACACAATGAGTAATCTGACCCATCTTGATTTCAGTTCAAGATCACTTTGCATGGTTTGCCCATAGATACAAATTTTCTTCTTTTTCCAAGTGGAAAAGAAATGTCAACCTTTCCAAAAAAAATAAAAATAAATAAAAGTAAATTATAATTATATATTGGAGAGTGTAATATGGGCTTACATTGTGATTCATGGACAGTTTCCATGGCATTTTCTGGTTAGGAGATTTCAAGTCCCCGACTTTGCTGTTGTGTGAAAGTGAGGCCTACAGCCAGGGGTCGATGTTTAGTGTTTTAGACACGGTACACTAACAGCATCTGGAAGAGATCTGAATGCTTGTTAAATGTACTGCATTTTTTGTGCAAAGACAGGGAGGGGAGGGGCTCAGTGGGAGGGAACTCAACAGGTCTACAGAGGGTGTTATCATTAAGGTATTTGACCTGGCTTTTTTTTTTTTAACCGAGTGCAGAGAAGGATAGAGTTTCAAAGGCTCTTTTATGTTGTTGGACTGTAAATTGAAAATTGCCCTGGGAAACTATTCTAGAAGAAGAAGACTCCCAGGACTTGGGGGGGAGAAATTATTCAGTACCTGAAATCTGTGTGACAATACAGAGCTTTGACAGAAAATTTCAGTCGCAAAATATCCAATGCGTCAACGCATACACGACTGACGAGACTCAAACCGTGTGGTATAGTGTTGGCCTACTATCATAGTTTTTAATGGTTCTGTTGTACCGGGTAGTTCATAACATGCTGATGCATTTACTCTCTCTGAGTGTCTATGTCAAACAAGCCCAAGATCTTCACTGAAATACAACACCTGTTTAAAATTTTTTTTTTTTAAAGAAACCAAAAAATTGTACTTTCCACCAAATTGTATGGATTTGGGAAAAGACAAATCGTTTGTAAATCTTACTCAGATCATGTACGCAAGGTGGAAACTTCACTCCATGATACTGGTGATGTGCACATTTAACATAAACTCTTGTATATTTGCCACATTAGCACTGGCCGTACTTACATCTACTCTGAAGCATTTATATGACCCACATTTGTTTTTGAGTAACACGTTGCCTTTGCCTTTAGTCTCCTGACAGAAAACACCACCTCCGCACTGTGTACTCACAGACTGTGGCGCCCATTCACATAAAAGGAAATGGTGGAAGGCTGAGAAAATCACGCAGGGAGGACAGTTTGACCTCCGACCTCCAGGGGTCAGCACTGTTTGTTTGTGGTTTGGCAGAGGGCTGTAAACTCCCATCCCTGGTGCTTCTTGATGGGTGAAAGTCTACAGCACAGTCTATCTACGTCATTCAGAACATAGACCGTTTTTTATTTTTTTTTAAACTAATGTGATTACTCATGACTGGCTGGGCTCAAGCAAAAAGCAGACACTGTGGTGATGTATTGGGAAAGCATGTCTGGGAATTTAACTTTCTCTGCAAATCCATACTACATCCCCCAACTACCATACACTCACACACGCTCACACACATTAATAATAATAATAATAGTGAATAGAAAATAATGATGATGACTACTGTAAATATTATATTAATAATAAACTTTAATTTCCTGACACTCGGCGGTTTGCTAATGCTTCCAGAAGTTGGTTTTTACCAAGTCTCTGGCTGGCACCTTCACTCTTCATCATCATCATCGGGGAATGGTGCTGACTCTAGCTCTTGGAACCGAGTGCAGTTTCCTCAGGATAAAAGAGAAATATGGAAATGTGAGCGGAAAGCAGAACAAGGGAATGCCACAGACTATCCTGGCCGCTAGTTTTTGACACCAAAGCAGGGCCTACCTATGCATAAGGGTCACTACTGGCTCGTATTAGTAACGCTCTTCAGTGCGTTGTGCTTAAACCGTGTGCTGCTCCGCGCTTCAGGAATCCGGTTTTCAATGAATAATGAACTACTGAGTGGTGCTATGTTGGTGCTATGCTATTGTGTGCGGCCATTTCGCCAAGTAGAAGTCTGTTTTTGTTTTGACTGGGGCCTCATGGAATTGTTGGCCACGGTGCTTCTAAGCCCCTATGCAGTCTCTTCCTCTTCATATATTTTTTTTCAACTTTTCATTTTTTTAAATTTTTTTTTAAAGACCAGGTGTCAGAAAGCAAAAGTTTTGAGAAAGTTCGTGCCGCAGCAGAAGCAGGCAGCGGGGGGTGTAAAGTTGGCGTCGGGGAAGCACACGGGGACAGCTGCGGTAATTCATTAAAATGCGACGGCGTGAGACAAAGGATCCCTACACAAAGGTACTACTGAGGCTTCCCAGGATTAGCTCTGCATGAGCTCCAATGCCGCAGCTGACAGCGTGAGCAGGTTAATCCACCTGCGACATCGCTAAAATATGCAGCGGTACTACACAAAGGGGCAAGCTGACGCTAGCACCTAGCCCCGGCACGTAATCGCCCAAGCGCTAACCATCTGGAAAGTGTGATTTAGCTAACAAGTTCAAAATAAATTGTACAGTTCCCCCCCCCCCCCCCTTATCTCTACAAGTTGTTTCTCTTTATTTCTGTATTTTGGAAAACGTTGGTATTTTTTCTGGTCTTCTCCACATGATTAGGAAAAGCCACCTAGTGTGAGCCGCAACCCAGGGAAAGCATTTGTTTGGCTGTATAAACTATTTACTGAGATTGTCTTGTCGGGGGCCTTAACGCTTACACGGCCAAACACTTTTGGTGAGGTTATCTCTCTGTTGTTTCAATTCCCAGAGCTGATATCCCTGTCGTATCACTGATTACGTTGACTGTTGATTGAGCTAATGGGTTTTTGCATGGAATATTGTAGGTAACTGGATCCAGAGACGGATCTAGAAATAATTTTAGCAGGGAAAAAAGAAAAACAAAAATGGCTCTTCCTGCACATGCACAAATACAGTGACACACACACACACACACACAGACACACAGACACACACACACACACACACACAGACACACAGACACACAGACCTCTAGGACCCCCCCCCCCGGACCCGCTAGTTCCCGGGAAAGCTTCCAGTTATATCTCCTTAGCTCCGCCCCGGCACACACACACACACACACACACACACACACACACGCACACGCACACGCACACTACACCTCTAGGGCCCCGTAGACATGTTTGTGCCCATGAATGCTCCCTGTTATACCCCTTAGCTCCACCCCTGACCTGATATCCTTAATGTATTCATTTTCAGAGGACGCGGATGAAAAGTTCAAAGGACCTGCTAAGACTACAACAAATGACCAGGTTGAGAAGGACATTAAAATCTACAAGAAGACAAAACCTGGTGGTGAGAATATAAAACATCTTCTTACATTTTTCTTTCATTCAATTTTATTTCATTCTCTTCTCCATTTTCTATATTCCATTTTCTGACTTCCCTGTTTATTAATATGAAGCTTATACATATTCACAGTCGATGCCACTTTCATGATAATGTTTGGATGGTGAGAATGTAAATGAAGGTTTTTTTTTTATGATGGAGAAAACATTGAATATTTGTGTTGAACACATCAGTGTGGTGTTATGGTGCAGCATATCACTGAAGGCATAGTGTCTTCCTAGATGAGCCTTCACATAGCGTGTGGGAAGTGTCTCTGTAGAGCTGTGTGATGATATGAAAGCTGGTAGAAGAGGTTATTCCGCTGTAATAAACAATGGAAGATGCTCTTAAATTTTTTTTTACCGTTCTGTCTCTTGCCCAGATTGGCATATGGATTTGAAATTTCAGTTATAGCACTCATTGAATGTGTAAAACAAACTAGCATTTACACTAGCGGATACAGGGCAAATATGAGTTAATGAGTGCCTAGAATGTCTAAAGACCCCAAGTTGACTTGTTTTTTTATACTCTTTGGATAAATAGTTGTACTGGCAGGACAGGCTGTTCGAAACCTTGAGTGTGACGGATTGCAAAATATTTAATATGAATTTCGTGTACAGAATTTTCTAGAAAGAAAAGGGTGTTGATGTTCAGCACGTTCAGCTATTATGACATAATTTTCTTCTAGGAGGGGCACAAATAATTCTTAACAATAATTTGTCATAGGGGCCATTTTACACGCTTATCTGCTTAGTGTTGTCAAACTATATATTAATTTATTACATTGAAAGGTGTATGAAGCGTCTTCCTCGAAGAACATAAGACAGAGCATTATTCAGCCCATTTAAAAAGAAAATAGATTCATAGTATAGCAAGTATATTTACTATGTTTAAAAAAAAAGAAAAAAAAAAAGAATGCTTCCATTTGTATTCCAGATTACTATTTTATGATCTATTACCATACATTCTGGGGTTTAAACATGGGGTTCTTGAAGGTACTGTAGGGTGTTCCTGGTCAGAGTTGGTCTGTAATGACTATGTATATTTGGGACATAAAAAAAAAAATATATATACTGTATAACCTCTTTTTAACTTATGATGGGGTCCCCTGGTTACCTTTGAGCCTGTCATAAATGAAGGGGACCACCCTTTATTACCTGATTGAAGTCTCCAGATTAGTGACTGAAGCGGCGGTCCCCTTCAATCCACACACAGCTCCCAATTCATATTCTATGTTTATTTATAAAATTAATTGAGCCCAAATGGTCTTCTCTGCTCACTTTCAGGAATTAACACCCTGGCCAAGGAACCTCCTGGGACCACGGCCCTCGGAAAGCGGACTCTGTTGCCGGAAAATGGAAATGACACGACGCCCAAGAGACCGAAGTCGGCAGAGGAGACAGCTAGCCACGAGCAGGTAGCTCCCATGTGCCTCTGTCACAGAAAGAAGTGTGCTGTTCTCTCCGTTACGCTATGAAGCCCAACTCAGCTTCCACCCTCTGTGTCTCATCTCGCTGCATAATCGCGTTTGGTTTAATATGTTAAATAATGATGGATATGCGTGTCATGTGCTACTGATGGAGGCCCAGGTCATTTAATCCCTTAACGTAAGTGGATTACTTTAAAGGATGTGGTTTGAAGCGCTCGTTTGAGAGTGTGTGTTTATGTTAATGAGGACCAGGCTGAGATTGAAAAGGCTTCGCCCCCATTTGTTCGTCTGTAATCTTCTGATAAGAAAGTCATAAAAATCATATTCTGTTAATAACGTTTCAAAGTTCAGACGTAGGATCTGACTTACGGCGTCGGCCCCACTTGCTTGTCCCATTAACTTTTCATCGTTGTCAACGCTGTTGATGTTATTGCTGCCCTCCATTGCTATTTAAATCATCAGTTGACCGCTGTTAAATTTCCCCGATATAATCATTTGCATGTGGAATGTGTTCTCACCCTAACTTTATGGTTTCTTCTTCTTTCAGGACAACCAGTGCTCGCAATGTAGCTACAGTACCCCAGACGCAAACCGTATGGCGATGCATATGCTATCCCAGCATTCTCTGCGGTCGGCTCTCTGTTGCCCCCTGTGCGACGACATCCTCAGCAGCAAGATCCACCTGCAGCTTCACTTGACCCACCTCCATAGCGTGGCGGCGGACTGTGTGGAGAAGCTTCTCGCGGGTGTACGCACAAGCATGCCAATGTTTCCTACTGTTTCAGTTTGGGCCTTCACTTTAGGAAAATGGGTGGCAGTGTAGTATAATGGTTAAGGAGCTGGGCTTGTAACCGAAAGGTTTGAGTTCCAGGTAGGACACTGACGTTGTACCCTTGAGCAAGGTGCTTAACCTGCATTCAGTATATATCCAGCTGTATAAATGGATACTATGTAAAAGTGCAAAAAATTTATGTTTCTCTATGTCACTCTGGATAAGAACGTGTGCTAAATACCTGTAATATAATAGTGCAATGCAGGCTTTAGAAATCCAGTGTTATTTGGTCATGGCGCTGTTCTCTGAAACCGTTGCTATGCGTCAACAACACAACTTGTGTAAGTGCTGCATGTGAGAACTGAAAGTTTAAGAGAGTTATTTTATGGGGGGGGGGGGAGCTAAATACGACCGTGTGCATTGTTGTGTTGCTGTAAAAAGGCCAAAAGAATGCTGAAATATGTATTAGAAGTTGAGTATAAATCAGAGTAGATTACATTGACATGTACAATGTCTTTGCCAGGCCACATTTAGAGTATCATGGGCAGTTGCGAGCTCCACACATGAAAGATAGAAGTTTTTGGAAAACTACAAAGAAGGATGGTCCAAGGTTTTGAGGAAAAGAGCGAAGACACTTAACCTTTGCCAGGCTTAGCTAAAGAAGATATTTTTTTTTTCATTCATGAAAGGGATTAACAAATTGAACTGCGAGCGATTTTTCAGCTTGAATTCTGTCGGCAGAACAAGGCCACATAGGTGTAAATCAAAGGTCAATGCCAAACTGTTATTGGGAAGTACCTTTTTCGCAGTGAGAGTTGTCAATGCATGCAACGACTTCCCAGGTCATGCTTTAGAAACAGAAACCCTTGGGGTGTTTAACTAAGTGCCGGATAATCTTGACTGTAGGTAATTGATGAACCATGATGGGTTGAATGGGCTCCTCTTGTCGTTATATGTTGTAATGTTATGTTCTCAATAAAAACCAGCTCAAGTAAGCATTTATTCTATCCTGGGAATGCAGGGGAAATGACCATTCAGTAAGAGCTGAGCTGAGATGTATACTATCTAGGAAGCATACGCATGTACAGATGTTTAAATTATACTGAATTTTAAACTGTTACTGACATGCAGTAATATTTTTAGTAAACTCTTGTCAAGTTTTCTTGTCAAGTCTTCATTTATAAAATTTTTTTTGTATTTAAGCAAAGCATATTTTGTGTATTATTGTGTTAATTTTGTATACATGCAGCAGCCATAGAATTATGAAAACACTGAATTTAATTATGAATGTAATGTATGTTGTAAGGCGTTACCTGAAATGCAAGTTTCCCCTCCCATAAATAGGATGCATGTATCCAAAAAATACTATCCGTTATTTTCTAGCTAGTTTATTCAAAAGAAGGACCTTAATCATGGTTAGAGTCTCTTCATATCTGCATAGTAAGAAAAGTAACCATGCCATTAAGTTTTAATGCTGACTGACTTATTGTCTTATACTATTTGTACCACTTCATATTTTAACAGGTGTCAGAAACGGATGTCCTATTGCCCAGAAACATGGCTGAAAAACCTGCCAAAGATAAGCTTTTGTGTCATGTGAACACTTCAGCTGTCACACAGAAAGAATCAGTCAGGCCCCAAGGCAAGTGCATTTCCTCATAAATCTTCATTTGTATTCATTAATTCATTTTACAGGAGCCCCTGTAGGAATTCTAGGAAAGCAATGATTAATTCATTAACTAAGTTATGGTTGCATCATTCTTAATTAGCAAATGATATTCAGCATTTCCATGCAATAAATTACAATGTAGATGTCAACATATTTAAATCCAGGAATGCAACCCAAAATTTAAATGAATGTTTCCCTCTGCTGTTCAACTCCAGGTGGAGGTTCCAGTGCTTTAAAGAGCAAAGCTCAAAACAAAGGTTTAGAGGGACTTCAGAATGTTCTGGAAGTGAAGCCGTCAAGGGTACGTTCAGACACGCCAAGCTGGAAGAGGAGCCAGGACCAGAAAAACCAGGCCTGGTCATGGAAGGACCAAAGTGGGCTCCAAAACCAGCAAGTCGTAGGCTCTAATCACCACGGTTACAAGCAACAAAATGAACACCGCAGCCTGGAAACGCGCGAGCTTCTGGCGCTTTCCCAGCTCCGCACCGCCATCGTCTGTGGCCTGTGCCTTTGTGACTTCCACACGGTCCTTGAGCTCAGGAAGCACCTGGAGTGCGGTCATCCGGAGCTGAGCGAGGCTGATGTTGAGCGTCTCTGCGGGACCCCACCTGTGAGCGAATTCAACACTGAGAATGAGGAGAGGATGTTTGAGCCCAAGCTGCACAAAGACCTGGTCCAGGAAAGGAAGGACAGTCCGGTAAGAAGTGACAGCGGCTCTCCCCTGGATGAGGTGAACCCAGAACCTAAACGAACCGTTTCTCTGAAAAAAGGCACAAATTTCTTTGTGGAGAAGTTTTTGGATCCCGCGCGTCCGTACAAGTGTACGGTTTGTAAGGAATCCTTCACACAGAAGAACATTCTCTTGGTTCACTACAATTCAGTGTCGCATTTACACAAACTGAAAAAGGTTATGCATGAGACCACATCACCAGTCCTTCAGGAAAGCAGCAACAGGTTTGATAAGCCATACAAATGCAATATTTGTAGCGTTGCTTATAGCCAAAGTTCAACTCTGGAGATCCACATGAGGTCTGTGCTTCACCAGACGAAAGCCAGGACTTCCAAAGTGGAAACCGGAAGCAGTATTTCAAACGGAAACCGTGGAACGATGCTCCCTCAAAGGCCAGACACCGTCAGCCAAGAGGCCGTGGACTCTGCAAGCTTGCCTGCCGCAACCCCCAAAGATTACCAGACAAAAGCCAAAGAAACGAACAGAAAACAAAGCGCCGAAAATATTTCTGCTCTTTTCTCTCCGCAGCCGACCCTGACCGCCGGACAGCTGCAGCTACAGCACGACCTATCACAGCAGACTGCCTTCTTTCAGTCCCAGTTTCTAAGCCCGGCGTTCTGGCCATCCCTCCCGATGTCTCCGAGTGTCCTTTTACACTTTCAGCAACCCCAGTTCCTCTTTCCATTTTACATGCCTGGTGCTGAGGTTAAACTTAACCCAGAGCTGGTGTCGCAGTCCCCTGTTTTGGGGCTGCCCGGGATGACCCAGACATTGCTGGAGGACCTCAGGCTCCAGCAGAGCCAGTTTCAGCAACTGCAACAAGAGGCTACTAAGAAGCTTGCCTGTGACTCAGAGGTCCAGCTGCAGAAAGAGATGGAACAAACTAATGAGCCAGAGGTGGAGCAGAATGTCATGGCGGCCACTGATGTTCAGATGTATGAAGATGCCGAAGAGCAGTCAAAGAAACCAGAGAGCAAAGAGGAGCCAGAAAAGCTAAAAGACACGACTGATGATAACGGAGCAGGATCAAAGGATGTCAAAAATCAGGATCCTGAGCCTCCCTTTCTACCTCCACGTGTTATCCTGGGTGCGAGGGGCAATGCTGCCAGAGCTCTGCTGGAGAACTTTGGCTTCGAGCTGGTGATCCAGTACATTGAGAACAGACAGAGGAATCAGAGGAAAAATGAGTGCGCAGAAAAAGCGGCCATTGCCGACAAGCTCGAGTGTGGGACGTGTGGAAAGCTCTTCTCCAACATCCTCATCCTCAAGAACCACCAGGAGCACGTGCACAGACAGATTTTTCCAAACGGAGATCTTGAGAAGTTTGCACAGCAGTACAGAGAGGCCTATGACAAACTGTATCCAATTAATCCATTATCTCCCGCAACTCCTCCATCCCCTCCAGCCACACCGCCTCTTCCACCTCCCCCAACCTCTCCCCAGCCTCCATCGGAGACTGCCGCCACCGTAAGAAAAATACAAACTCCTGTGCCACCAAAGGCTCCACAACCACCACCAACTCCCACTCCCCCGCCACCACCTGTTGTATCTCCAAAACTCCACCTTCCCACATCTCTAGACCTGCCACTTCTCCTGTCAATGATGGTACAGAATGCTGGGTTGTCCCCACACTTCACCCCCCAGCTCCTCTCTTCAGATTCTACACCTCAGTCAGATCTCGCACAGCTTTTTCGTCAGCAGGAGCCGGACCCTGAGTTTGTCCAGCAGGTGGAGCCCAAGCGACCCCGTACTCGGATTACTGATGAACAGCTGAAAATCCTACGTGACAATTTCAACATTAACAGCTACCCAGGGGAGGAGAGGGTCCAAGAGATGGCAGAGAAGTCAGGACTTTGCCAGAAAGTTATCAAGCACTGGTTCCGCAACACCCTTTTCAAAGAGAGGCAACGATGCAAGGATTCCCCCTACAACTTCAGCATTCCACCCATCACAACACTGGAAGACCTGAGACTGGAATCCCAGTTTAGTGGACTGGATTATTACAAACCGGATCCCACCATGAATAATCCATCGTCCAAAACTCACTTCACAGACCATCAGATGAGAGTCCTTCAGGACTTTTTTGATACTAATGCTTACCCTAAGGATAATGAAATAGATCAGCTCTCTTCTGTTCTGAATCTTCCAAGTCGTGTGATCATTGTTTGGTTCAAAAACGCCCGTGAGAAGGCAAGAAAAAATTCTGAAAGCCAGGTAGATTCAACTGAAGACCGTGAAATAAAGGAAAAGGCTAATGAGAGTTGCAATGCTCATTCTTACAAAGCTGAAGATGATGATGGACAAGACAATGATTGGCAAGATAAGGCATACAAGGATGTTAGCAACCAGAACTTACCAAAGTTATTGGAAAATGCAGGTTCATCCAAACATCCAAACACAGTTACATGTTCTGATTCAAGCTCTCTCTCAATACATTCACCACAATCCAGTGTAGGAAAGGTCTCCCCTAAGCCAAAGTTAACCTCTGAAACTCCAAAGCAAGCTGACGACTCTTCGTCTCAAGTGGTGAAGAATGTGCCAGAACTACAAGCAGCCCAAGTTCTCACTCCAGAACCTGCCAGCAGGCAGAAGACACCCCAAGAACTAATGACAAGGTTGCAGTCTGCAGCCATCACATCCAGCCATCTTCCTCTCACCTCCACATCTCTCACAAACAGTTTACTTCCTCAGATGCTACACTACAAGTGTGACCAGTGTAAAATCATCTTCCCATCAGCAGAGCTGTGGCAGGAGCACCAACGCATACATTTGTTAGCTACCCAAAACCAGTTTCTTCACTCACAGTTCCTGGAAAGATCCTTGGAAATGCCATATATGATTTTTGACCCAAGCAATCCTCTTATAACAAGCCAGTTACTCTCCGGAACATTCTCCCAAATGCCAGTGCTGAACAGTTCGGCCCAGTCCTCACCTCCTACTTCTTGCTCCACATCTCTGAAGCGTAAACTAGATGACCGAGAGGAAAACGGCTCCAGTGATAAAGATTGCGGAATAACTATTGAAGACCAGCAAAGGGATAAACGCCCCAGGACCACCATTGCACCAGAACAGCTGGAGATCCTGTATGACAAGTACCTCCTTGACTCCAACCCAACCCGAAAAATGCTAGAACATATTGCCAACACAGTGGGCCTTAAGAAAAGAGTCGTACAGGTTTGGTTTCAGAACACTCGCGCCAGAGAGCGCAAGGGGCAGTTTCGAGCACTGGGTACGGTTCAGTCTCACAAAAAATGTCCTTTCTGTGGTTCACTCTTCAAGGCCCTATCAGCTCTTGAAAACCATATTAGATCTAGACACTGGCATGAAGCGAAGGAGGCAGGTTTTAGCTTGTGTTCAAGTTCCATGATGTCATGCAACGATGGAGGGGAGATTCTACACAAGCACAATGACTTTGAGAACCAGTCCACTAAGACGGAGATGAGTGAATCTGAGTTTCCTGACTATGAGTTCACAGCTGCATCTTCAAGCCCTGCTAAACCCTTTGAAGGACATCTGAAGTACTTTTTGAGCTCCTCATGCTCAAAAGCAGAGAAGAATGATGACACTGAAGGGACAAGTGTTAATTTGGGAGAAGTCTCCTATGATTTAATGAAAGCAGATTTAGATGAGACCTCTTCAGTCACCACAGCCACAAGTGATGCATCAACGGGACATCGGGGACAAAGTGAGCAAGGGGAAAACAAGATAAATCCCTTTCAAAATTATGATTCCCAAAGGGATGTTCAATTTAGCCCGGCAAATTTCTCAAGTCAAGAAAGCAAGAACAGTTATAGCATTCAAGGTGATGACTTCGATGACAGTACAGATCAGAGTGAGACCTTGAGCGTAGTAGACCTGAGCTCACCTCACCCCTTCACCTACAGAAGCCACCTGGACCCAGGAAAGCTAGGTATAGACAAGCCAGGCCACAGACGGTCCAGAACTCAGATGAGCAACCAGCAAGTTATGGTTCTCAAGTCTTGCTTTAGCGACTGCCGCACACCAACTATGCATGAGTGCGAGACACTCGGCGACAAAATTGGACTAGCTAAGCGGGTCGTACAGGTCTGGTTTCAAAATGCTCGTGCCAAAGAAAAGAAGTTCAAAATAACCGTGGGAAAGCCATTTGTGATAAGCAAGGGTTCACCGGATGGTCCACTGCCAGAATGCACGCTCTGTGGCACAAGGTTCACCACCACATTTCCCATACGGGAGCACATTTTCTCCAAGCTGCACGTAGATAAACTGCAAGAAAGACTACGGAGCCACGTGGACCGGGAAAAGGATCATCTCACACCAACAACTGTTCGTCAGCTGATGGCACAGCAGGAGTTTGAACGCTTCAAGAAGAGGACAGTGGATTCCCTTGGTACGACCGCTCAGCATCAAACCATGACAGACGGCAGTGCACTTTTTGGTCTTAGCTGGCCAACGAGTTACTCTGGAATCACTGGTCTCCCATCCAGTGTAAATGGGCATTTAAAACTTCCTAGTTTTCCACCAAACACACCTGGTGAGTTTGTATGAGCTAGACAGTGCTATAACTGAGAGATCAATATACACTAATACACGCAATAACTCACTTATGTAATCATGCTAAGCATTGACATCTGTCAATGAAATATTGCAGTCTTGATTCTTGTGTGTGTGTGTGTGTGTGTGTGTACAACACATATATAGGAACACATAAGTAGCATTTTGTTGATATGTTGATCTATAAAATTCTAATTCAGTTCACGTTTATTTGTGTAGCACTATGCATAAATGACTCAAAGCTCAAAGTGTCTCAAAGCACTTTAAAGACATTTACTCAAGTCTCAACGTAAATCTTCAGCTTTACAGTAATAATTACTTGATGTTGAATATTTCCACATTGTGTTGCTTTATGTTCACTGCAGGGCCTCTTGGTGATGCTTTTCCCTCTCCAATCACCCCCACTCCTCCTCCTGTTCCCTCCACCCCATCAGCAAGCCACCAAACGGAGCCACAGAGCCTGGACAAGCCAAAGACGTCAGTACAGCCAAAACAGCAGCGCGAGGGGAGGGAGTCGCACAGGTCTCGCTTTGACTTGAAGAAAAGGAAGGAAGGGGTAAGCGAAAAGAGGACAAAAAGAGCCAAATCCCAAGGGCTTCTGAGTACTGTCGCCGGGGATCCGGGAGCCTTCTTGGCGGGACAGTTCCTGCCTTACTTTGTCCCGGGGCTTGTCCCATGCCTCCCTCCCCAGCTTCCTGGATTTGCTCAAGGTGGATCCTTCCCGCCTCTGTGTGGAATGGAGAACTTGTTCCCGTATGGTCCGGGCTTGCCACAGGCCATCGCTGGTCTTTCGTCGGCTGCCCTGGTTCAGCAGTGCAAGCAGTTTCAGCAGTCTTTCCCTGACACCCTGCAGCAGGAAAAGCCGGTAGAAGGCCAACGGCAGAAATCTGTGCCCACCGAGCCATTAAACACACCGCGTGTCCAACCAAAAGAGGAGGATGCTGGCTTTTCTGCCGAAAGCACAGACCAGGAACTCCAAGCAGGTGCCAGAAACACAGACTGTCCAGATGCTCTCATAACCTCATCAAGCAAGGGTGAGTTCACCTGTGAAAAGTGCCGGACAGTCTTCACTGACAAAGAGTCCGCGTTGCGCCATAAGGAGTCCTCCTGTTGCTTTGGACAGTCTTTTTCGGACTTGCGGGAAGCCGAGCTTCGCAAGGCGGCTAGCAGCAAATACAACTGCACGGCCCAAAATCTGACCATTAGCAAGGACAAAGCAGTTAGCCAGCATGTTCGGTTGAGCTCACACAAGGACAAAGCAGCAAGACAAGCAATGAGAGATGCCAAAGAGCACACTAGATTATTACCTCGTTCAGCCTGCTCCCCCACCACATCTACCTCGCAGTCTGCTATCAATAACCGTCCACATCTTTCTTGCACATCCATGGCATCCTGGCCCAATGTTCTTTTCCAAGCTTCCTCTATGAGCGCTGCGTCGTTCCTCTCGCCCTCTGCTTCTGTTCTTTCTCCCCTCTCAACCCCTTCAGCGGTTACCTCACCTGCGCGGGGTACCACAGATGGTCGGCTCTCACTGCCCCCTGAAATCTGTTCGGACAAATTGGGTGGCCAGTTGAGTCAGAAGCTTGACAACATTGGGAAGTCATTGGACATTAATGCTAAGGCAACTTCTGGCCTTAGTGCCAATTTCCGAAGTATCAGAATGGATATGTTCACTGTGTAGGAGTGAAAGCTGTATAAAATAAAGAAGAATTTAACTGCAGTTCCAAAGTTTGTGTAACCCAAAAAAAATCACAGCACCAAATGATTGACTCAGGATTGTTTTGTTTTCCCCGTATTGATATACTAGTTAGACATAGTTTGATTTTTGTTATGGACAGATGGTTGCAGATGCTTGATTAAGCTGTTGTGTACTGTACTGAATAATAAAAAAAAACAGCTCTTGTGGAGCTTGTTTCAAGCCAAAAAAACAATGTTGCGATCGCAAATTTCACCTCAGATTGATTTTCAGAAACTTACATGTACTGTATGAAGAAGTATTTTGGAACATTTGAAGAGAATTTGTCTTATACACAGTGTAATTCAGTAACTTTAAATTCTCAGGTCAGAACAGAATATCTTTTTATTTGTCAAAGCAGCATAAACACTGATTAAATGGAAGAAAAATGGATTTACCAAAACAAGTAAAATTGTACCAGAAGCATGTGGGATGTACATTTAGGGTTGTATAACATATGTGCTTTTTCTTTCATGTTGCCCAACAGGACCATATGGTTTTTGCCACTGAACAAATTAAAATTGGTGCTGGAACAGTATGCTTATCCCCTAGGTTATATTGCCTAAGTCTTATATATGTGACACATTTGTTCCTTTCTAGGGCAGAGTATTTGTCATCAGTGCCAGCTTTCTGCTTTATCCTTTTACCCCGACTTGCACCCAGTTATCTGAAGGGATACATTTGTTCTCTATTAATGTTCAATTTCATTTGTGAATTGCAATGCTATTGAGGTACTCACTTGCACCTGAATTATAGTGCACTTATTCGTCCCCTTATTATTTTTACCCTTTATATAATTTTCATTTTATGGTGTATTTTTTTATATAAATAATAGGTCATTTAATAATTGTCTTGTTTATTAAGTTTTTTTTTTTTTTTTTTTTTTTTTCTTGTAGAACAGCAGTTTGGTCTATAAGCGTTTGACTGTAAACAATCCAAACGCTCATTTGATTGTGTGCATAAAGTAGATTTGTATGACTTGAAACTGTTAAAGTACAACAAAGTAAAAAAAAAAAACATAAACATGGTGTACATTATTGCTTCTTGTAAACAAAGAAGCTGCTTTAAACATGGGACAAATGTATGTGTTTTGTAATATATAAAGGTTTTGTCAGCTTTTATTTTCCTATATATTCTTTTTTGAGTCGCTTAACTTCCTTTAGTAATCTGGGCACTTCGGTTGATGTTCTGTTTTGTTTTAATATCCATAATAAATCAGCTCGTATTCATAATTAAGTATTCTCTTAACATAATTTCCCCAAAACATTATTTAGCTTACGTTATTATTTCTTTATTCAGCATTTCCACACTTCAGTCGAGGCGGATTCATAAATTGCTTTGTCTGGATGTTTTTCTTTTTGCTTTTGATAACTAAAGAATGTGAATCTGTTTCAAGGCTGTTTTATTTTTTTTATTACAAATCTCCATCTTGATTTGTAAGGTAAACAATTGTTCATTCCGATGGAAGACATTGCTTGTGTGAACAACATAGTGGACTTCTGAAATAAGAAAGCTGTTTGTACATATGAGTAGTTGAATGTGCATGGTGTGCAAATGTATTAATATAAGTAAATGCAAAAAGAAAAAAAAGAAAAAAAAAAGTATTTTTTTCATTTGTTCTTGTTCTGAGATGAACAAGTAGCATGGAATGCAAACTGCTTGACAGGTTAAAATCTTGCTTAAGATGGTGAAGTACATTTCCCTCTGTCTTTTTAAAGGATGATACTGTTTTTTAATTTGTTTGTTTTTTGTTTTTCTCTCCGGAAATGGAAACTTCAGCGTCACAGCAGTTCTGATTTATATTATCTCCTCTTTCTATGTAAACATTTTGATGTTCTTATTGATATTTTAACATTGATTTGATTGATTCCAAAGACACTTTTCAATGGTTTTCCAAGAGACTATAAGTGCGGTCCCGTCCTCATTCCAAAGTTTGCCAGAACGTTGTTTCTGCCTTTCTCCTGAATGTGGACCTGTACTACAATGGTGGAGTTCTCAAGAATGTGGACCTGTACTACAGTGGTGGAGTTCTCCTGAATGTGGACCTGTACTACACTGGTGGAGTTCTCCTGAAAGCATTGCACAAAACGTGTTAAGAACAAACTGACTGATGAACAGAGTAATGGACGGACAGATGAGTAAGATATAAATGTATGTAAATGTGGCAGAATTACTGCAGCTAAAAACCTTTTTCTGTGGATGGAAGGACCAGGCTAAAGACGGTGGCAGTCAGGAATGAAATTCAATATAAATGAGATTCATCACGGTGCCACAGAAAGTATTCCTGATACCCGGGTAAAAGAAAAAAAAAAGGATAAACTCCTTTTTTTTAAAAAAAAGATCTGCCCTACATGGTTATAACTTTAAATAAAATGAAACCAAAAATGTTATTGATGTTTTGTATCAAGAAAACTGTCTTTTTTTGTTACTGTGATGTCCAAAGTCTCAAATGTACCATATTACAATTCTAACATAGTTTAAAAAAAAAAAAAATGTCCACACCCTCGATTACATTCATTGTAGATTCCATTTGAACAACCTCATCTGTAAATCATTCATCAAGCACATTCCTCCCCTCCCCCCCATTGTGATAAATGTAGTAATAATAATAATAAAAAAAACAAAATCAGGACCGTGTCTGTCCTAAACCACTACATCTCACTTTTGCATGCCTGGTGGATCAACATGTGACAGCGTTTTAAAGGGCACCCAAGACCAGTATCAACATATTTATGTTTACCTTTAAGCAAATCAGTTAAAATGGGTTTCTAATTAGAATACAACGCTGTGTTTATTCCTTGGGAAAAGTCGATCGGTATTAAGAAAGCTAATTTCCTTACCACTAAAAAAAGTCTGCAAAAAAAAACAAGTCTAGTAATGTTTTCATTCTCTTTGGCCAGGTTTAAGTGTCGTTATTGCCCAAGTAAAAAAATATCTCCGTAAAATGTGAACCACATGTGTACCTCTTCAATCAATTTTGCCATAGATACTAAAACTTGAACGGCTTGTCGATTCAGTTTAAGCTGCAAGAATGTATGGAGATTATTCCCATCTGCAGGGGCACCTGGAGATTTAAGGTAATTGCGTATGAATTAGGTATCCGTAAATGGAGGGCTGATCCCTCGACTCATTACCTGCAGGATCATTATACACAAGGCAGACTACTCAAATCCCCCATAATGCCCTGCTGCTGCTGTCTATTGATACTCTAAACCGCACGTTCCCGTGCCTAGCCAATCACAGGAGAGGGCACGTTCATGTGGATTATTGAAAAAACAAATGGTTAAAATGAAGGAGTGTCACTCAGTTTCTTACTGAGTGCCACTCTTTCTTTTTACTGTATTAAATACGTGGCTAACGGTTCATCCCACTGAGTGCTTGTTTACTAAGACCTTTAGCGTGTGCAAAACATTTTAGCGCCCGCAAAACCAATAACATGACAAATGGTTGGTCATGGTATTTATCTTGCGCCAATCATTTGTTGTCTTATTAGTTTTGCGTGTGTGCTAAAAGTTTTTGCACCCGCGAAAAGGTCTTAGTAAATCAGGCCCCGAGTCTTTAGGGCACATTATGACAAAATGTCTGCCGTCGTGTTAAGTGCAGCAAGGGGAAATGAGTGTGTGACTCACTTCTTTATTTTTGGATCTCATAGTTTACCATAAATGGTCAAGTATTACTTTTACAGATGAGGGAGAATGTGGTTCAGTCATCAGACGCAATGACTGCCCAGCTCCGCGGGTAGATATTGGGTTCAGCAGAATCAGGTGAACACTTTATAATGTATGTGCAGAGTTAAGCATGTAACCTTTTAGGCTCCTGTATTTGTTGGATGTAAGATGGGTATACATCACAAAGGTAAAAATTGCATAATAAAGCCGCAGTCACATCGGTGGAAAAGAAGTCATCGCATTCTTCCTGCAAACCTGCACCTAGGAATGTGTTTTTGAATGCAGACCTGACTGTTAAGCTATAGCTCCAAATGAGACTGATGCTTGAAAAAGTGGAAATGTTACTGTTGCTAAAGGCTAGCTTTAAATACAGAGATGTCTCTATAGATAACATGAAAAACATTGAGCTATTGCTGTTTTTGGCATGAGCAATGTTTTCAGTTTTCTGCAGACGGCGTTCCTACTGTACACATACATTTGTTTTATGTTCTATAAGCAGACCTACTGTATGATTTGGCCTACAACTGAAAGAAATTAAAATGGCATCAATATCATTCCAGAATTGTGGCATTTTATTTTAAGCTTGATGGCAAACAATGCTCAAATACTTTAAGGACCTCATTTATTAAGAGGTCTTAGTAAATTGGGCCCTAAGTTTGTTGTACTTTAGACATAAACTAGTTAGTAATGTAAACCTTTTAGTAAATTATTATTTTTTACTACTTAATAGCAATAATTATTAGATAATTCTGTGTTTAATAGTTTTATAGCACATCATTCCAAAGTGAAAACATTAAAATAAGCTTGCCAAAATATTCATAGCGAATGTTGTGTATGTGTGTGTTAGCATGTGTTAGTGTGGGAAGGCCTTACAGCTACATTTGGGTGCACTTTGTGTGTTTGTTCTGTGTAGCTGACAGATTGTTCTGTTAGGTCCTATAACACACAATGGCAGCACTGTTTTTTTATAGCTGGGGGAAAATGATTGCCTCAGTCTATACTGATCCTGGAAATGCAAATAGTTGATGTGTAGTTTTATCACAGGCAGTTAGTTTTGTTTGGGAGCCTTTTATTGATAGCTGCCTGTGGACATTATTTTGACTTACAATGGATTAGTAATGCATTTAGGATTTTAAGGAGCTCATGAATGTTCTTTCCGGTTCCTAGCATACCAGCTCCTTCAAATTCAGTGCCTGTAATGTATTCTTTCCCCCAACTAGGCACTTCTGTCGATGTGCACTGCCTAAGCAATTAAGCATTCGAATCTGAAAGGTATTATCTAATGACCTGGACATTTCCTGGAAATCACACAAGCATGACAATTGATAGATCTATTACAGTGATAATCAGCAGACCAACCCTATAGGGTGCAGCTTATTAAAATAAATGGAAAATCTGAAACAATGGCTATGCATTTCTCATTTTAGAGGCTCAAAGTGGCACACAAAGAGGGGGTTTCGGTGATTCATGACCGTGTCTGTTAGCCATAAGGTTACAGGCTTTATTCTCAAACAATGCTCTTCTGCATCTTTAAAACAAAGACGCTTAAATGAACATCCCGCCGCGTTGATGGATAATAGACTATGGAATCGCTCTAAATGCGGTGTGCCTGTTACAGAGACGCAGAACAAAAACCGTAAAAAGGAAAAGAAAGGCATTGCTTCAGATTCCTTCAAGCTGTTGCGCTTTGGCCTCAGCTGGGTAAGGAAAGCGCCGAGCAGCTGTCAGCTTCGCGATTATGCAAGCTGCTCCGTGCCACAGTCGGGGCAGATTGGCACGGTGCCAGTGTGTGCCTCCCGCCTGCACTGCCTGACACTTCTATCTAATTAACTAATTGTGCTGGTAGTCCCAAATTGAGTGTTTTACCATCACCCGGGGGAGATAAACACAAGAGGCAGGGAGGTAAATTACTGTAGGCTGTATGAGACTATTGTCTCATGAACACGCTCTAACCAAATGCTGCTTGCCACTGTGCACTCTGAGCCGAGGGAAAGGGCTGAGTGTGGGGTCTTTGGAGTCACACTGTTGTAGATGGAACCAGACTTTGAAATTCAATTGTATTCATTTATTTTTTTAAGGCTTCAGTGAGAGTATATATTGTTAGAGGATAGGCATGCTAGGTTAAATCATTTCCATAATGTGCGATATTTGTTGGCACAAAACCTGTTAGTAATGCATTCATTGTGATAATTTTACTAATTGGGAAGATAGGAATTTCTACAGCCAATCATGAAAAAGTAAAAAAAAATTTCAGGATGATTATTGATAACTGTCAAACTGTCAAACATTATATGTGTATATTATATGTTATAATGTATAACTATTATTATTATTATTATTATTATTATTATTATTATTATTATTATTTAGAAAATATTGTATTTATTTTGTTATACATACATTTTTTCGGTTTACATGGTTGAATAGATTATACAATAACATTGCATATATTTAAAACATATTATACAATATTGCCATAGAATTACAGTACATTTTATGTTGTATTGCTTACATGTGCATGGATTATGTTGGGTACATACATGTATTCAGCTTTATATCTAAAAGAAAACTTAATTTAAGTAAATTAAATTATAATCAGTTCCACACTTTTTATATTCTTTGTTTAAAATTCTTTGAAGTGTGTAATATTCTACCCAGCATAGTCTGACTTTGTACCTAATAAGACATAAGATAAACTGTAAGATTTTATGAAAGCACGTGGAAATAATCTTGAAGTAGAATAGGAGGATTATTCAAAATCTCAAACAGGAAATTGGAAATAGTTCACTTGAGAAGAAGACTGATGTGTAGTTCCCCCTTTTCCTGATTGCAAGGAAACAGTTCTGATGCAATAAAAAGGACTACAGCTGCATCAAAATTGCTTGCCTTTGCTCACTACTTTTACCCCAAGCTGTGCAATTGTATTTTAAATGTGTTCTCTGAAAGTGATGTATTGGAAATGTATTTTCCCAAAAGATTAGAAATTTTATTAAATTAGATTTAGTCTTCTCAGTTCTCTTATTGTTTAAGGGTTACAAATCAAAGATATCAAAAATATAAGTGCCTTGCTATCAGGCGTATTCAACTCAAACTGAATTAATTAATTAAAAATATAATAGGGGCTACCTAGTTAGCTAACTGTCATTTAACATGTGACTATTTTAAGGAGGTCAATCTTACCCGCAGTGTCATCCATCAGAATATTCTGTGATACACAATGCACTTAAATATTTATATGATTATGGTTTCTTATCGCATTAGTTTAAATAAAATATAAGCCACACTGTTTTCACACTATATTAATATTAATATTAACATGGACATATAATATTTCTGACTGTGTTTTATTTCCTGGCCAATAGAAACACAGGCCCAGCAGACAGTGGTAGATTACAGCAAAGGTAACTGCAGTTATTGGTGTTTATTGGATCACATTTATTGGAGCGATGTATCGAGCCGCTTTATGATGAGTGGCTTCCCACATCTGCAGTATACAGATGCTGGGAGTTCCACTTAGCCTCAGTTAGTCTGTGGTCATGGAAATGAGAGGCTAACGAACAACTAAATCTTAAACAAAAAGCGGGAAATGTTTTTATTTTTCTCATTATGGTCTGTCTTGTCTAATTGAAAAAGTAGTACCTTGCACTATGTAATAAATGTAATAAACAGCACTCATTGCTCACTGTGTAATATGCAAATAGTCAAATGATTTCAAGTGCCTGGTGAAGGTCTTGACAGTTTTTGCATTTGAATTTAATCTGGATATGAAGAGCATATGTTGTCATTGATAGGCCACGCCCTGAACCCACTTTGTTTTGGTTTCTTCATAAAAATATGAGGGTTTTTTTTTCCACTAAAATAAAGAAATAAAGATGTTTATTGCATTCAATTCAAGTACAGGATTAAAGCTTTGGTGCAATCTGCAACACAATATAACACCATAAATATAACATTATTTAAAAGACCCCAGTTTGTTTATGCACGTGCATGCCCATTCATTTATATAAAAATAATTATAATAATTATTATAATAATAACATGTAATCACACTGAATTACAATTAAAAAGTGGAAAAATCTAATCCAACATGAACATGAAATCTTTTTCAAAATAAATGTAGTTCTCTACTGTCAATAGTCCTTCAATTGCACAGTAACGCAACTTGTTTGTATTCTTTTAGAATGCATACCAATGAATGGTGCAGTCGTCATCAGAGCATTTGAAGTATTAGTCAGTGTGAGTTAGTGCCAGTGAGTACTTTGCTCTCAAAAATCAAAGTTAAATGGGTCATCTATCACCAGAGCGCTCGTCTCGATGACTTGTCAGGGCAGCGGCGTGATTTATGTGTTGAATCGCTCGAGTCAGCCATGCGTTACTTCTCGGATTATCATTTTATGCTGTCTTCAATTAAACCTCCATAAATAGAGCGTCAGCTTCACGCGTCTTTCCCGTACGGACAATAAAGTTTTGCATGCAGATTGGTAATCGTTTGTATTGACCTCTAACGTGCGGGAGTTTGATAACCAGGCATGTGACAGCAGAGCATAATGTGTATATTCCCATTTCTTTCACGAGTTCAAATAAATTGAGGAATTACATATTTGTGGGCTGTCTACATGCTCTTAATACAATAGTGTATCCTCTAGCCTCTGGCTATTCCCTCTGCACCATGCAGCAACAAAATAACTGTAACAAAATATTATATTAATGTTACACATTTTTCTTAGTTCATGTTATTGCAGGTTTTTGTTTTCCTATGAAATATTCCAGCACCAGCTGGACATCATTGATTAATTTCTGTTTTTTTATTTTTTAAACGCACACACATGCACACGCTCGCACGCACACACACACACACACACACACACACACACACACACACACACACACACACACACACACACACACACACACACACACACACAAGAATTTAGCAGCCAAGCCTTCTGGGCCTGTGTGAAGAGAAGATCCAAGCTATTCCATTCATTTCCGCTCGGCTGTAACATAGTACACAAGATTATTGACAGATGTGTCAATGCAACATACGAAACTGAAGTCTTATAATATCGCCAATTCATCATTACACATGTCTCATACACGCTTTGTTTCTTTATTTAAGAGGCTGACATGTCTTTCTACCAGAGTGGCGCTTCGCTGCGGCAGCTTTCCAATTATGTTTAATGTGAGGCAGTATAAAATAAAAACGCTATCATTTGCCTCAGCCTGCACCACAAGCCTTGTGAATAATGAAAATAAATGTTTTCCATTAAAATGTGCTGTACCCTCCCTAAAATGTAGACGTAAAAAAACACAGACTAGCAACAAAGAGCATGCAGTTGTACTGGAGCTATAAATATGAAAATTGTGTTTATTGAAAATGACCAATATGTATAAAATAAAGCTATTTATTTACAAGAATGAGGTCCCCTGGAGCTCGACTATCAGAGGAACTGGGTATGTTTTTGCAGTGTAGATTTTAGTAGGGAAATATATTTCAGTACAGACAAAAATTAAATGTGGTTTACCATTTAGATGCAATAATTTACCCAATGAATGGTAAAATGCAAAATTTAGATTTTCCACAAATTCATTGTGTGAAATGAAAGCTCAATTAAAACACTGGACCATGTCACCTCAGTTTTTAAATAAACATGTCAGCATAAAATTTCCACCAGTCAAGAAAGATTGCTAAATGTGATTATTTTAAGAATAGAAGTTGACTACGTTAGCTAAATGCATATTTTTGTTTCTGTTGAATATAATTTGTTGAAAAAAGAAAAAAGAACTATGAATAGAAATGAATTTCACGGAATGTCCATAGTACCCTTGACTTCACTCTTCATTGTGAATCAAATATGAAAGCTTTGTGAAAGATGATGGCAATCTCTGTCTGTGCCATGGATAAGAGCTATCAGTCCATTTCAGATTTGATTTACTGCCTGCCTGCCCGCCTCCCTGCTGAGAGATGGCTCCCCTCTTTAGATTCTCTCATTTCCACCCAATTTCCACCCTGATTTGGACAGGCTGGTTCTGCACTCAGACCCCACCCCCCCGCCCCCCCCCCCCCGCTCCCCTTTTCCCTGTTCTTTTATGGAACGAGTAGGCCCCGCCAGCTTTGTGAAGGGCTCAATATGGTGTCCAAACACACAGCCAGTTGTCACAGCATTAGCAAGTAATGTTTCACTGAGGTCAATGCATGCCACTCTCTTCGCAAATCCTGCCGGAGCAAGTTTGATGTTCTCCCCGACTACTGTGCTTCATCGCGTGGCTTTGTTTGATTTCTGTTTCATCTCTCGGTCATATCTAACCGAGATCTCGTCTGTACCAGCAGTAAGGGCCAATCCATTGACCCGCCATAAATAGTTTCAGCCATTTTCAGCTATTATGTGGACGCATGTAATTGTGGCTGGAAAGGAAGTGTCTTAGTCAAACTGTCATTGAGAAGCTGTGCTGTGCGTTTCTGACGGCGGCCGTGTCGTGCAGGGCATTGTGGATCTTTCTGAGTGAGACGCAGGTCAGGGAACAGAAAGAGAAAACTTAATGCAGATGCATTGGCCTGGATTCAATGCTCAAATGCGTTTTTAAGTCAAATTTTAGGACGAATGTTCATTGAATCCTGGCCAAAAAAATCCCTGTCAGCTTAGCGTTACCTCATTTCTGCTGGGCCAATTACATCAGCTCTAGCAGGAATTTAGTTAGGACCACTAGACCCCTGAGCTTGTTTAAAGCTATAATGGCAAATCCTAAAGCAGCCCATCCCATAGTGTGCTTTTCCCTCCCACCTTTGAGTAAAGAGCGTCTGAGCTACTCACAGTGTAGGTTCAGAGTTTAATTTTATTATTATTTTTTTTTTTTCTGTGAAGTGGCTAGTGTTATAGAATATCCCCTGGACATGATTCCAGTCTATCGCAAAGCCATTTCCCACAATCCATCGCTCTATTATGGGTGAATTTATAGTGCTTATAGCGTGACAGGATTTTCTTACTTTGCTATAGCCAAGGAAGGATTCTCTAATGGCAAATCCAGTGAGGTTTCACCTCGACTGGGAACCAATAAATATCCAGATGTATCTGTGGGTTACTGGGAAACAGCTATATAAAATAGGTGGAATTTTGTCAGCATTATAGACAGCCCAGTATGAGGATGTCTGTTTGGAAAATAATGTGCTAGAATGGGGGAGATCACACAGGGATGAACTGAGGCTGAACTATTCACATTGTCTGTCTGTCTGTCTGTCTGCTTGCATCCAGATGTGCGGGTAATAATGGTACACCATGTTCCGTCTCCTCAAGAGATTCCAAACAACTGGATTGAGAGAGCACATCCTTCAAATTTCATGCACCGCCCTTAATGTGTCTGTGAACCTTGGATGTGACACAGATGTTCCATTTCTCCATGAGTACACAGCAGATGTTGCTTTTATGATGTCCATCTGCGGGTCTAACAGGGCTGTGCTGGTCTGTGCTGTGGAGCTTACCATCAAAAAGTATTTTTTCTCTGACAGTAGTCAGTCATATCCCTGCCGTGTTTACACGCTGTCATTCCCAATATCTGCTTGTTATCCTTACAGGAACATTTCACATGCTGACGTCATGCATTATGAATGTATATTTATACCACGGCTTGGCTGAATATTCGATTCTAATTGGCTAACAACCCTCATGAAAGCCACATGGCAAATCTTTCTCTCTTTGAACACAAGTCAATATTAATATGCAACACAATCTAATTATATATGACACAGATACTGTATTTCGTTTTAAATAACCCCCCTTTCTGGGTTCTGGGTTTTTTTTCAATATTATTTTAGTTTTACTGTATTCGATTGGCTCAAACAGTGTTATGTGCGATGAAGAATATTCAGACATGAACCTTTTGAAGAGTAGTTTTTTTGGAATGTTTCTAAGTCACTGTTCTAAAACTCCAGTGCTTACAGTTGTGATTGTTACATCATCATTAGAATGTTCAGTTAAGAATGTTCCGTTAAGTTCTAATCACATATTTGTGATTTTATACCTTAAAGGGTTAAGAGAAGTTGCTGATCGTGGCATGTATAGAGTATTCTGGGGTTAGTGGTCCAGAGCAAGAAACTGCACTTCAAGTGGCTGCAAATTTAGCACCTCTGATATCGATGGTGTTCGCCCTGTCTGCTGCTAATCCCTTTCAGTGAGCGATGCAGAGGTGACATGAGGGAAACGGGTGTGAGTTTACCGCCTGCTTAATTTAATTACCCGCTAATTAGTGCATTTATCTCACCAAACAGCTTTGCTTTACTAGTCCGATTGCTTAATGAGCTGGTGCAAGTTTCCATTTGGGCTGTCTTCATTGTCAGATGTCTGGCTGTCAGGGGAGTAGCCAGTGTGTGTGTGTGTGTGTGTGTGTGTGTGCGTGTGCACGTGTACGTGTGTGTGTGCATGTGTGTGTATGTGCACATATTCTACAGTCTTATTGTTTACAATAGTTCATTGTTTTTGACTATTGTGGTTAACTATTAATATTTTGAATATTAATATTGTGTTATTGCTCATTTCAATCACTTTTTTTTTATGTTTCAATTTGAAAGCAAGTGGTTATGCGTTAAGTTGAAGAGGTTTTTTTTTTTACAAGATGGATAGTGGTGTTGTAATCAAGTCATTATGGGTTTGAGTTCACATATAGACAACTTCTGATGGACAATGCTACAATATTTTCTATAATTTTTCATTTTAAATATGCATTTTGAAATCTCATTTTAAAAGGGTGATCAACCAAGATCCTGCGGGGTTTCAGGGTCTGTGTCATTCTTACTTGCATCACCAAGTTTTTGGGTCTAAATTGAATGCTGATTTTTCAGTAGAAAAAACCACCGTACCCAGCAGCCTTGGTTTCCCTTGCGCTAATCACTCAAATGCTCGCTAATGAGAGTGCTGGCTGTATTGTTTGTTATTTGTTTTCATACATAGTCTAATACAGGATGCAAAAAAAAGGACTAATTTTAGCAGGAACACATTAAATTAAACTGTAATTAAACAGCACCACCTACTGGTACAATGTAATTAAAGCAAGAATATACAGTAGTCTACTTGAGGAGGTTCTTTTAGAAAACAATAACCAATGGAGGTTTTTGATTGGCTGTAACCACAGATTCATATTCCGCATATTCAGTTTTCAAATACATTGTCTTCACTAATATAACTTCAAATCACAATTAGCTATGCATTCTAAATGGCAATTGCAAAGTAAACTGCTGATGTTGTTTGAAATAACTATAGGTGCCCTTTACTGTAACCCCCCCCCCCCCACTTTCTATAAGATACAACATCCTGGAGAAGCTGCATCTGACAGTATCTTCTAGAAAGACCAGCTAAACCCGAACAGAAAGGCTTATTCTGCACCCATCGCTCCTTCATTATTTTTTGCCATCAATCCTCTCAGACGGTAGCGCCCCGGCATGGTACCGTGACGGGTGAATTGAGAGCACTGTCCTTATCACCCCTCTCCAGAAGATGGCAGTCTGATGTGATGTGAGAGGATTAATGGCCCGGGGTCTAGTGTCCACTGGGCGGGAATCACTGATCTGCACAATGGATGCAGGGGCGGCGTTCCCTGCTCGGAATGATCTGCACAATGGATGCAGCGGGCGGCGTTGGGAATCTCAGCTGGAGTACGGTCAAATGTGGAAAAACTAATCCTTCAGAGAAAATGTTCATTGCTTGCATGTAAACGGCAATCATTCCAGTGCAGTTTCTCATTTTGAGCTGCACTTCAGTATAGGCGAGACTCTAAAATGGGCTTAAGACATACTTGCCTTTGACAGGATCAAATGTGTTGGATTTGTCTCATATTAAATGATAGATCAGCAAGAATGCGGATTTAAATGCAAATAAAAACTCAAGTCAAGTGTCATAGAACTCTATCAGAGTTCATTTAAGACTGCACATATGGATATGATGAATTAACTGGTTAAATTGCACATAGAAAGTGGTAATTAATCATCAAATGAATAATGCTGTTAGGATTTAACACAATAATTACTAAGCATTCTTGCGTCCTGGCATTTGAATCAGAGCCATTTTTTCCAAAGAAAAGAAAACTTGTTTGAGGGCAAAGGTATCCCAAGAGTCCACTCAAAGGTATGTGTTGAATAAATACAGATCAATAAGCTTCCCCCAAAATAAGACATTATTCATTTTACAAGACTATGTTAATCAATGTCAGTGTTGATTGGTTGTGACATCACTGAGAAGTTATGCCGGATGATGGTGGTTTATACATTTTTTGTGTTGTTTAGTCTCTCTGATTAAAAAAGGTAAGTCTATAATTGCAGTGAAGTTCTGTTTCTGTCGGTTTTTCTGGTCACGTTTGGAGGGGTGTCCATTTTAAAATATTGCACTGTTACTGCACATACAAGGCACCCCACTAATATATATGCTGCTCCTCTGCCCAGCATACATTCAACTATATTTCATATTCATATATAATATATTTTGTTGCCTGTCCTGGAGACGTGACACTATAGATTTATGAATTTTATTATATTCTAGCAATTTTTTGCATGGGCCAGACATGCTCTAATACAACTAGCAGGCCACTTTAGCATGTGTCTTCAGATTTCCCGACCACACGGGGAACTACGCTGTTTATTATCTGTAAATGCACAGCTTCTCTTCTGAATCATGGCTGAACTGAGACAGAGTCCAGCCCCACAGATGTGTTTCTCATCTTTAATCTGCTCGACCAAGAGCTCAGTGACCACGGAGTGAACAAATAGGTTTTCCTCCCTTCGCTGTGTAGCTTCGGTTGAACGCTAATGCGTTGTGCCAGGCTTGAATGTATGTGGTACGCTGGTCTGTAGCCTACGCAGAGTGAAAAAAAATATCTTTTTAAAATTAAATTAATTTGAGAATGAAGGCAATTTTTTTTTTAGTGGCCCAGACTGAGAAATGATTATTAGATGAGACAGATACTCATCACGTTCAATGTTAATGTTGACTGATCGCGGCTCAGTGAATTAATTTATCATTGACAGCCGATCATTTGTATTGAATACTGACTGTGCCAGTGGCAAGCAGGCAGTCCCACAGGGTGAGAGGTAATCAATGGAAGTGGTACCGAGGGAGAGAGGGCCCCTATTGGTTGGAGTAGTCTCTCTATCCCCCGGTCCAGGGATAGGGAGAGAGGGTCCCTGTTGGTTGGAGTAGCCTCTCTATCCCCCGGTCCAGGGATAGGGAGAGAGGGCCCCTGTTGGTTGGAGTAGTCTCTCTATCCCCCGGTCCAGAGATAGAGAGAGAGGGCCCCTGTTGGTTGGAGTAGTCTCTCTATCCCCCGGTCCAGAGATAGAGAGAGAGGGCCCCTGTTGGTTGGAGTAGTCTCTCTATCCCCCGGTCCAGAGATACTCAAATGGCCATCGAAGTCAGTAGTTCTGCTGGTTTTCTTTTCTATCTGTTAATTAATCAATTAATGGCCACTGATAGGCCAGAAATTTAACTCACCTAGTGTCTCAGGTGTAGATCCGCCCCGATTTTAGAGGAGAAGAATGAAAACCGGGCCTGCGTTCAGAATGTCTCCATTTTTATACACTTTATAGTGCACTATTTAGGGAATCAGCCATTTTCTAGGATGTCCTAATTCTCAGTGTTCTCAATTGAGAATTCGGAAATGATCAAGATAGTCAATTCCCTAAATAGTGCATTATAAAGCATATAGGGAGCCATTCTGAATGCAGCCCAGCAGTAATACTGGTCTCTAGGTCTAGATTTGAGTATCCCTGTCTTAAGTCTATTGGGTGCCTGCACCAATTATGCATGGTGTTCTCCTCCTTCCCGGAGTGATGCTATGATAAATGGTGCTTCGCCTTGTGAAACCGGTCAGGATTCTGGTACTGGACTGGTAGGTAACTGCACTGGGGCCAGTGCTTTAGCTGGGTAGGCCACCTTCTAACTCCAGCAGCTGTGATATTGAACAGATTGTATAACACACACCTTTCAAACCACAGTGCTCATAAATTAAGCAATATTTTCATATTTTTTGGATTTTTAAAAATGATTCAGCTCAGTGGAGATTATGTAAAAAGTAAAAGCCGTAGATATACAGCATTACCAGAGGCACGGCACCCAATTTTTACTTACGATGTTGCTTTTTTTTCTCCGGACTGGGAATATGTTTAGAAATGAGCCTGGCTTTGTTTAACCCGGCGTGCGTTTCTCTACGCTGTTCAGAAGCAGCATCATAAGGCAGTTCATATCCAGCCCTGTCAAAGCCCCCTTTTTCAGCCGTTCCCCCCCCAGCCGTCCCTGCTCATGAATAAGGCATGGAGGACGGCCTCATTACTTTTCATTCTCTCTCCCACTGCGGCGGAGATGGCGGACGGTCTGAGTGTTTCCCCGCCCGTCGCGGCCAGACCGTCCTCTCCCGGCCAGTTCTGCTTCCTCATCCTGTCGGCGCCGTTTCGTACTGGCCTGGCTCCTCCATCCATACTCTTTCTCTTTCTCTCTCACACAGAGGCTTTAATGGCGGCCTCCCTTTGTGATGTCTGCCACTTCAGTTTGATCATTTTCTGTTATTTACTCTCATCCAAACTACACCCCGTCCCCCCAACACCCTCTTTTTGAGGTACCCCTAGGGGTAAAACTATTTGGAATGGATGAATAATTCGCCTCTACCTAGCACACACGCAAAAAACGCCTTCACAGAAATGACATTTATTTTCTGCTAAAACTATTTCAGTGCTAAATGAATATGGTACTTTCTGGTAATGCGCCACGCTGTTGTTCATTCAAGCCATTTTGCATGCGCTATCACATTTGCCTTGAGATACGCTTCCATTTTCTAACGGCAGTTTGTTAAAAGTGTTTCCTTATTTATTAATTTTTTTAATGTGTGGATAATGCCGTCAATTCACATCCCACAACACAGCCAGATAATGCCGTCAATTCACATCCCACAACACAGCCAGTTGAAGTAATGTCTGTGTTATTTCATGTAGGTTTTTATTTATGTATTTATTACCCTTTTTTTGCAGGATTTCAGTCTTTGTTTCAATGAGAAAACACCAAATATTGTTCTGTTCTGGGACTGTTAAGAGCAACATAAATAACACATTGATACTGCAATATTAACATCAATATTCAGGATGAATCCAGAATTCAATACATACAAACAAACAAATAAACCCTAAACCATATAACCTGTATTTTGACCAGGTTTGGAGTTCAGGACAGATTGTTCTGTATATAAAACCACATCACACGCCCAGCGGCTGGCTTCCTTGCCCATACATGCAATCTGCTTGACACTTCCGTGATCAAAGACAGTGGACAGTGTGAAGCCATTTTCAACACAGCTGGCTATTCTCCCCCTGTTAGTGAGATCCAGTCATTCTTTTTCGTTCCCTAGCTGCAATATCTGGGAGCTGTCAAAGGGCAAAGGTCAGGCCTGTCCAATATTACTTGGTAAATACAGACAATACGACGAATCCTTTGATTTAATTCGACAGGAGCCATGGCGGATAACCTTTTCCAGAACTGAGTCATTTCTGGTCACAGTTTCTGATAAGGTGAGTGACATCACAAGGGCCTACGCCCCATAGCACTCAATTAACTACAGTGAAATAAATATGTAAACACAGCTAGCAAAAAAATGCTATTGAAAATATTGTAGTAAGGTTAATGAGAACGCAACATAAAAACAAAGTCTTTGGGTGACTTGTTATTTTATGGAGATATATAGAAGACCAAAAACCCCAAGCACAGTATTTATGAATATGATTATGTATGGAATGATCTCTGCAGCACACAACTTAATATCCATGAGATTCAGTTTGGACCTAATTTCAACAAGGAGGTCAATGTAATCTCTTTACATTTGTGGCTCTTGCTAATCCTTAAAAAGAGGTAAAAAATAAAGGCCCGATTTGAGAAAACAAAAAAATAAATGCATATTTTGTCCAGAAAGATACATTTAAATTGAAACAAGAAATATGATGTGAGCCTTTTAGGCATTAGCATACAGAGACAATAATATACAATAATGTGCTTCTTTGATGTAATCAAATGTGAGCCAGCAGCATTTTCGCTTATTTGTGACCTTAAGCGGAAGCAGAAATCAATGTTTGACATCCTGTGCCCTTGGGGTTACAGAGAATAGGTGAATTTAATATTTTTTGTCCAACTAATAAGCTGAGGTATGATTATTTGTAAAATAAATAAGTGAAACCTGTAAATATGAAACCTAAAATGTGAAATGTGGTGAGATCACCAGGCGCACGGTGTGGACTACAAAATAAAGTCATTCTTCTTCACTGTTCAGTTAATTAAAAAGACCATGCCTGCTGATGCATGCATGACGACTGTGCCCACAACTGGTCAGAATACTATACGCACCACAGACATGAGGTAAAGCGCAGGGATGGTGTACTAAACAACGTTCAGGAAATCTCTCAATGCCGGCTTATGTGGGCAATAGCATATGTTAACAGAAATATTGGCAAATTATCCTCAATGATAATCACAGAACCCCAGGATGGTGTCTGGTTCATATGTTTTGTTTAATTTTAAAAGCTGGGACATAAAGAGGCAAAGTCAGCCAGATCAAGCCAGATCAATCGTTAAAATAAAGGCCCATTTAAGGTAACTGTAACATTACAGACCTGTGGTTTATACGTGTTGAATAAAAAGTATTCGCTTGAATCAAATAAGATACAATAATAAAGTAAGCTGGATGAGTGGTGGTTGTTTTACAAAACCGAATGTGTCATGGAGCGATACCATGGAGCGATACCTGAACATTTCACAAGCGTCTCATCATGTTAAGGGAAGCCTCACATGGAGCTTTATGCAATTCAACCAAATGAAAATATCTGTTAGCAGGGGTAGACTGCCCTCTGTTGGAGATTTTAATAAATATCTATTTTGAAGGTATTGTTTCTTCCCCATTCGAAAAATCACAAAATCCCTATACAATCCATGCAGGATATGATGACCTGGGGAAAAGACCAAGAGCAGAATCAGTCAAAGAATTAAATAAATCTCTGTATATTCCATTATAAATGACCCTTTTTTCTTGTACTTTTACTGTTGTTAAGGTGTACATGCTTGGGTGATAAATGTAAAGGTTGCATTTGCAGGGGAACTAGAAAGGCAATATGTTAAATACCACATTTTATTAGATAAGGCTGGACTTATTTTTATTTTTTGGAGGGATGACATCCATTTGAGTGGCATCAGCAATGACGTGTCCCAATGAGAAACAACTCAATTTAAAGAAATGTATTCTTTTTTTTGGATCCTCATATGATGCATTTAAACATTTATAAATGTTATTTTTTTTACATTTATGTTGATATAATTATTTATGTCTATAAAAGAACACTGCACTACACTGCAGTCGGACGCTGTTTTTCTTGTGGTGACCGAGGTCAAGGTGTGCGAAGGTATTTTCGCTTTGTTTCTTTGAGCTCCTATAGTGTCATTAATTGATATATTCTGAATATAAAACAAAGACAAAACAATGACTAGAGTTGTAATAAATTTGCATGAACCAGCTGGGTAGAGGTACAAAACCTCATATCTGCTGGCTGGTTGCTAACAACGTTACTCCCCAAACAACCAAATAAGGCTAGTTAAATAGGGCTCCTAAACTCGACTACGACTGCGCGCGAATCACACCAAACATTCCAGGGATTACCCATGATCCCGGACAAGCCCCCATTTATGACAATCTGGCTCTCGTTTGTAGCAAGAAGGGGAGACCACACACACAATCAAAGGCAAAAACAAGAGCTTATTAAACTAAGTCTAAACAATAAAAGTAGATCTATAATACATAAGAATAGGGTGCGTTAGAAGGATATACCAGGGGTGTAACGCCATGCATGCACAAGTATAAAGTGTGACATAGAGAAGTTTCAAAGCAAAGCTCAAACCAAAACTGCAAAAATAAAAACGGACTGCTTGGGGAGCAGGTCAATAGGTCAGAAGCTATGCACAGAAAGCAGCCCTCTTAAGCCCCAAGCCAGCCACACCCACAGGTGCGGCCAATTTGCACTGAAGAACCACTCAACTATCAGCACCTGCAAAGAGACAAACACAGAGCAGAACAGGCAGCCAGGTGAGCGCTCCGTCATAGCCTGACAAACACGGCCATCTTTGGAAAATAAAAAACCTAAAACATAATCAATAAACACTTTTCCTCTCTTCCAATACACAGGTTTATATAATTTAGAGAAAGTAGCAACTACATTTAGAAATGAGATAAGTTACATCCCTACAGCAATCTAATCATACTCCTACAACCGGAGGCAAAAATCCTCCATACACTGCTATATCTGAATATTGTGATTCACAATTAGGGAATAATTAATTCCTCCCCTCACCACACAAGCTAAATGGTCATTATATAGAATCAATACCATTTATTACCATGTGCAATTAAATCGTTTCAGTCTTGAGGCACACATTCCTGAAATTCAGGGTTTTCCTATCAGACTAGGAGAGCTGTATCTTTCCCAGAATTTTAGGATAAATTCTGCTGTTCATTTTTTAATTTTTTACACATGATCTGAAATTTTAACTAAATGTCAAGACAAGCTTATGAATGACAACTGAACACTTAATTGTGCCCCAACGTAACATGGCTGTTCTTGTGTCTATGAATGAATAACGTGATCTAATCTACAAAGGAACCAAACATGGACGTACTTATCTGAGCAAGGGTAATTGGCGGAAACAAAAACCTGCATACACATCAGCCATCCAGCAACAGAATTGTCCACCTATCAGCTAAGAGCACCAGTGTAGCCATGTTTCATGTAGAACAGTATGTCATTGGGTGAATTTATGTCAGGGTGGAATACAGAAATGATGTAATTGCTTTCACTGACGCTGCATAGTATGTCAATAAGGCGATAAGTGGTGTGGTGATAATGTCTTCACATTCATTTCATGTTTATCATATTATCAATTTGATATGTTTGCCACATCGTTGTATTAGCCATTCCATATTATCGCCTTATGGTTGTCCACTCGTGTTAACTTTATATGATGACACATTTACTTTATATGATGGATAATTTTTTTCACCAAATATTCTCACTGCAATTGATTTTCAAAGCATTTTGAAAGTAACTATTTACTTTTATGACTGTGTCACGTCAAGCTTTGTTTCAGTTTGCTGAAGGATCGTTGTTTTCCTTTCGCTTGTTGAAACGAACCAGTAGAGCAATGTCTTTTGATAACTACTGTACCTTTGCCCAATCTCTTATTTCATATTGCAAAAATATAAAAATATCATAGTCTTCTAGTGGGACTTTCCAGCCAATAGTTCTGTGTAAACATGGACAGAGGTTTGTGTAGAGGTACATCAGGTTGAGATGAGTTATGTGTAAACATGAACAGAGGTTTGTGTAGAGGTACATCAGGTTGAGATGAGTTGTGTAAACATGAACAGAGGTTTGTGTAGAGGTACATCAGGTTGAGATGAGTTATGTGTAAACATGAACAGAGGTTTGTGTAGAGGTACATCAGGTTGAGATGAGTTGTGTAAACATGAACAGAGGTTTGTGTAGAGGTACATCAGGTTGAGATGAGTTATGTGTAAACATGAACAGAGGTTTGTGTAGAGGTACATCAGGTTGAGATGAGTTGTGTAAACATGAACAGAGGTTTGTGTAGAGGTACATCAGATTGAGATGAGTTGTGTAAACATGAACAGAGGTTTGTGTAGAGGTACATCAGATTGAGATGAGTTATGTGTAAACATGAACAGAGGTTTGTGTAGAGGTACATCAGGTTGAGATGAGTTGTGTAAACATGAACAGAGGTTTGTGTAGAGGTACATCAGGTTGAGATGAGTTATGTGTAAACATGGACAGAGGTTTGTGTAGAGGTACATCAGGTTGAGATGAGTTGTGTAAACATGAACAGAGGTTTGTGTAGAGGTACATCAGGTTGAGATGAGTTATGTATAAACATGGACAGAGGTTTGTGTAGAGGTACATCAGGTTGAGATGAGTTATGTGTAAACATGGACAGAGGTTTGTGTAGAGGTACATCAGGTTGAGATGAGTTGTGTAACCATGGACAGAGGTTTGTGTAGAGGTACATCAGGTTGAGATGAGTTATGTGTAAACATGGACAGAGGTTTGTGTAGAGGTACATCAGGTTGAGATGAGTTATGTGTAAACATGGACAGAGGTTTGTGTAGAGGTACATCAGGTTGAGATGAGTTGTGTAAACATGAACAGAGGTTTGTGTAGAGGTACATCAGATTGAGATGAGTTATGTGTAAACATGAACAGAGGTTTGTGTAGAGGTACATCAGGTTGAGATGAGTTGTGTAAACATGGACAGAGGTTTGTGTAGAGGTACATCAGGTTGAGATGAGTTATGTAAACATGGACAGAGGTTTGTGTAGAGGTACATCAGATTGAGATGAGTTATGTGTAAACATGAACAGAGGTTTGTGTAGAGGTACATCAGGTTGAGATGAGTTATGTAAACATGGACAGAGGTTTGTGTAGAGGTACATCAGATTGAGATGAGTTGTGTAAACATGAACAGAGGTTTGTGTAGAGGTACATCAGGTTGAGATGAGTTGTGTAAACATGGACAGAGGTTTGTGTAGAGGTACATCAGGTTGAGATGAGTTATGTGTCAACATGAACAGAGGTTTGTGTAGAGGTACATCAGGTTGAGATGAGTTATGTGTAAACATGAACAGAGGTTTGTGTAGAGGTACATCAGGTTGAGATGAGTTATGTAAACATGGACAGAGGTTTGTGTAGAGGTACATCAGATTGAGATGAGTTGTGTAAACATGAACAGAGGTTTGTGTAGAGGTACATCAGGTTGAGATGAGTTATGTGTAAACATGAACAGAGGTTTGTGTAGAGGTACATCAGGTTGAGATGAGTTATGTAAACATGGACAGAGGTTTGTGTAGAGGTACATCAGGTTGAGATGAGTTGTGTAAACATGAACAGAGGTTTGTGTAGAGGTACATCAGGTTGAGATGAGTTGTGTAAACATGGACAGAGGTTTGTGTAGAGGTACATCAGGTTGAGATGAGTTATGTGTCAACATGAACAGAGGTTTGTGTAGAGGTACATCAGGTTGAGATGAGTTATGTGTAAACATGAACAGAGGTTTGTGTAGAGGTACATCAGGTTGAGATGAGTTATGTAAACATGGACAGAGGTTTGTGTAGAGGTACATCAGATTGAGATGAGTTGTGTAAACATGAACAGAGGTTTGTGTAGAGGTACATCAGGTTGAGATGAGTTGTGTAAACATGGACAGAGGTTTGTGTAGAGGTACATCAGGTTGAGATGAGTTATGTGTAAACATGAACAGAGGTTTGTGTAGAGGTACATCAGGTTGAGATGAGTTATGTAAACATGGACAGAGGTTTGTGTAGAGGTACATCAGGTTGAGATGAGTTGTGTAAACATGAACAGAGGTTTGTGTAGAGGTACATCAGGTTGAGATGAGTTGTGTAAACATGGACAGAGGTTTGTGTAGAGGTACATCAGGTTGAGATGAGTTATGTGTCAACATGAACAGAGGTTTGTGTAGAGGTACATCAGGTTGAGATGAGTTATGTGTAAACATGAACAGAGGTTTGTGTAGAGGTACATCAGGTTGAGATGAGTTGTGTAAACATGGACAGAGGTTTGTGTAGAGGTACATCAGGTTGAAATGGTGTAGAAATTAAAGTGTGCACAGTTGGTCGGCCCCTGAAATGGAGGGGTTGCTCTAAAAGAGACACTTACATCATATCCCCAGCAGAGGGCAGGATTTGCCCATTTATAACTATGTTGCTTACATGACTGTGAAGTGGGCAGCTTTCCTGAAAGCGCTCATTATGGCTAGTTTTTTCCTGAAGTCTAAGCGGCCCTTGTTACCTTTTTGATGTCTATTTAAATTTGAATCATTCGTGACACATGTTACATGTAGTAACATGCAGTTTCTTTCCTGTTTGTTATGGCATTTTCTGTTTAAGCAGAAAGACACTTTAAACTTATATGACGTAAGTAAAGCAGAGGCACACATGGGCCAGTCTGTTTTGGGATTGATTGTCATCATTTACTCTATCAGACATTTTTATGAAATCATGACCTACGGCTGGAGATTAGATGAGTATGATTGATGAAAATGTCTCTGCACTGCATGACTGAACCATCATTGGCACGTGCAGCTGTTTAGAAAATGTAGCCAGAGATATTTTTTGGAAGGAAACGAAGCATGCGCATCAGCCGACTAAGAATCAAGAGTTCCTCTCTTGGGGTAAAGGCCAATCTATCTCCCCAACTGCTACCAGCGAATTAATCAAAAGCATGTTACCAGAGTCTAAAATCACAGTATAATTCAACCTGGGAAGACAGCGTACAACAAAATCAAATCACAGCTCTTTTAATCTGTTCAGAAACCGAATGGAACCAAATGGGACAAAAACTCATCCAAAAACCTCATTGTCCTTTTTCTTGGCCTGGGTTGTGACAATGTTTTCCAACACACCATTCTGTAAGAGGCTTCATATCAGATAAAATGGGCTCACTGCTCGGCAAGTCAAGTGTGTGGATTTCTGACATAATATAATGGATTCATTTCATATCAGAAATCCACCCCACCCCGAACCTAAATTAACCTTTTATTGAAATTTTAATACTGACTGAATTGTTAATTAATTGGCAAATTTAGGTTTGGCAGAGATGTAGTATTATAGTTTAAGAATAGATCAGGCCGTTGTTTGGGTAAGATGGTGGCCTGGATGTTTCTCTTGGCGACAGTTGGCCAAACAGGGCCTGGTCACAGTGAATAGAAACCGGGATTCCCATGTTTGTACTGCATATCCCCCCCACGTGTCTAAGCAAGGCACAATGGAAAAACAGGAATGTGCTCAGAATGTAGTCATTTGATGGAAATATACTGGGGTTTTTCCTCACATGGTGTTTTCCGAGAAATCCATAGCTTGGGAGTCTTTGTGCACTACATTTCCCAGAAACTCCACAGGACCAGTGTAGCAGTGTGAAATCAATGAGCAGGGCTTGTAACTTTCAGGTTACAGCCAGGTTTAATACACGGCTTAATAACTGAAAAGATTACTCAAAGGTATGCCACTATAGAGTGTACAGCCACAAAGTACACATTTCTACATGTATTACCCAAAAATAAGCAAGTTGTCTTTGTATTTATGTCTATAAAGGCACATTTACTAATCAAATAAGTATTGTGAAGGGTAGGTTAAGGTGTTCAATTCTTCCCTCGGCAGTAAAAGGTATTACTCACCACACATTACCTAAGCTGAACTAATTACCCAATTGATTTGACTTTCCAGAAATCAACATGGGCAGACATGACTGGAGGCCTACACAAAGACACTTGTTAGTGCTGGCAAAGTGAATGACGTGATGTGCCCCCAACGTGAGGTGCTTCCAACATTATGACTGAGAGAGAGGGCTTGGGCAGGCTTCGGCCTGTATGCCACACCTTCCCCTGGTCTGTCACATGATGTAATCTGGCTTCGGCAGGGAAAACAGTCATGGAGATAATTGTGTTGCCAAAGGTTACCGCGCCCTCATTTACTTACTTTTTTACTCGCATGTAACATTTGCGTTCATGTAAATATTATGGATATGAGTGTTTCTGAGGTCACCGATACATTATGTGTGTCAATGCTTGATGAACATGCCGAAAATTAAATGAAAATTCAATTGTCTAATTCGAGAGCTACTGTACACCGAAACAAACTTGGGCACATGCAAAACGTAAGTTCTGAATTGTGCACACATGTATCCACAAACTCAAGGTACAGATATCCTGTAAAATATCTCACTTTTGGATTACATCAGCGAAAAAAAAATAAAAATTAATTATTCATCGTCTGAATTTGAGACTTGCAGCCAGATCATGTTACAAATTATCTTTCTTTTCGATCACAGAATGATCCAAAGCTTTCAATGAAATATATATCTTATTTAACATGGGTCCCTATGTTTTCTAATCAAACATATGAGTCACGATAAAATAAATCAAAAAGAAATAAAGGAAAATAAAGCGTTAGAGCCAAACCACATTGCCCCTAAGCAGTGCAGAGATTAACAAACCCAAAAAAGAAACACAATCGATCCACACAGGACAGTCTCTTCTTTTTAGGGGTGGAAAAAAACATTTGCATAATTTTGGTGATCTGTTCAGCAACCACACTTACATTGTTTTTTTTTGGTAAATTTATCATTAACCTCCCACGTCAGGGACTAAAATACAGTGAGCTGTCTTCTCTTGGAATTTCACTCATCCTGTTACAACAGATGTTTTGAAAACCATCAACAATCCATAGGCGGGTATTTCCAAAGGAATTAATTTTTGCGTTGGAAAACATGTTCTATTTGGCTAGTAGACATGTGACATCACTTTATTATTATTCTAAAACTTTTTTTTTTAAAGAAAATTTAGAATACTGGTATATTATGCTTGACAGGAGTCAAAAAGTTTAGTAACTTCCTCAAAATAATACCTAATTTCTTATATAAGCCATCTCCATGTGGAATCCATGTTAACTTATCCATATTTTGAAATGCTCTGCAGTATACATTCTTATTCAGTGTATTCATTTGCCTTGTTCTTTAGCTTGGCCTGATGTTTCTGTATTTTTGTGTTGTTTTGCCTTCTCCCCAACGTATGTACTCTGCAAGGGCAGACCACCTGTTGACATCTTTTGCCACCATGCTTAGCTCCATGTTTCTCAATGCAGAAAGGTGGGGTCAACTGCATGCTGTGGTCATGTGGAACTGGAGTTTAGGGAACCATGAGACAGAGAGAAGAGAGAGAACTTGTGTTTTTCTTCCCACTGGGGAGTTTGCTTCCTTTTTGGGGGTTCAGGCTTGGTTTTTTTGTGTCAAATTTAACTTTCTCTTTCCTCTGTAAAACATCTTTGTGATAGTGTCACTTTAAAAAGCACTAGACAAATTCAAATGGAATTATATTGACTCTTGGGAACATCAGTGGGACCATGGGACAATACTGTGAGGACTGGCCAATCATCAGTGATTATTGACACCATGCCTGCCAGCCTTTCCCAGAACTCTTCAATTTTTATCCGGGGAATGTCAATGGGCCTCCAAGCTGAGAGTTAGGACAAGGAAAATGGGAATTTTTGGGAAGTGGTTTATTTTCCTGCTCTGACTGCAAGACATTTAATGGTGAAATGTCACAGTGTTTCATCCTACCCTGGAGAGCCTAGATCGACAAAATCTACATCTGAAAAAACGTGCGCCATAAAGATCGCTCAACCACGTGATTTTAGAGAAAGAAGGAACGTATCTCTCACATCGGTGTGTGTTCAGCAGCTTGTTGCGTTGTTTTTGATCATGTTACCACATCTATTTGCACAAGACTTTCAAGAATTAGGACAGAGGTAGAGCAGAGCTCGTATGGGTGGTTCCCTGTTACCGCCTCACTTCAAAACTGAAAGGAGTTGTGTGTGAGTGAGTGTGTGTGTGTAAATATATAATACAAACCAACTCATTATGGTTATAGTTTTGGATTAAATGTGAAAAGGAAGGTGTAAATGTGCTCTAGATGAACTGTCGCCACACATATTTTCTGCATGTCAATCGTTATATTGAGATGTGTTCTGTAGGCTGCTAAATTTGATTCTCCTATTTTAGAGGTGCTGGCGACATTTGGACGGCCTTCGTTCTTTCTGACTAACTCCTGATTTGGGACACGCTTTGCTCACTGTGTTCTCATTACGCTACGTTTATTGCCATCTGCTGCTCATGACATGGTTGTCGGGTGATGTTACGAGGACCCCACAAGCTTGGAAGTGATATTTGTGGCAGCGGTGTTACTCACTGTCGCCCCCGTGTGGTCTTTACTTTTTTTATTTTAATCAAAGCTGAGGAAGTTGAGGTTAGCTTGAGTTGTACTACAGCTTTGATCACATGGTTCATGCAATGCTTCTCAGCATCCTCAGGATGAACATTGAGTTGTGCTTAATGCTGCTTTAAAACCCAAAAATGACCACTGGCATACACAGAAAAAGGGCTTTGCCAAAAATTTTGTTGATGCTTTATGTGAAGACATTCGGATGTACCTGCCTACATAACAACATATTATGACATGAAACACTAAGACTTTTCTACCCTGAGATGTGCAGATTTACACATACTTTCATGGTCTCTTATTCTCTCCATCTATGATCCACACACACACACACACACACACACACACACATACACACACACAAGATAAGTTCCTGCGTACAAGAAGAATATACAAATAAGATGAGATAACATATTTCGGCACATATAATATAATTTTAAGAAATAAATTGAAAACTTGCTTTTAAAACTTGAAATTTACTGACTGACACAGACAGGCAATTACATTTCCACAAAAAGAGGAAATGGAAACACCAAAGCATTCATATAATATCCATTCATTACGGATGTGATTCTTTGTTAAAGAGTCACATGCAGTATATCTGGTGCATCATTCAAGTTTTTCAAGGTTTTCGTCAATAGAAACCTTTGTTTCCTTGTCTTCCCAGTCGGTGCTGAACACCATTCATCTGTTTCCATGTTTCCTCCTCTCCATCTCGTAATGTCAGGATGCTGAGATTCCGGGTTTCCATGTTTCCTCCTCTCCATCTCAGAATGTCAGGATGCTGAGATTCCGGGGCTCAAGTTTGCCAGAGGCGGACGGCAGACAGGTTCCTAGCCCGGAGAGAAGGGAAGCGGGAATCGCCGCTTGGCGGAACTCCAGGGCCTGGCTGTCGCCGCGTCCGGCTGGGCCGCGAAGTGGAAACTTTGCGGAGGAAACGTTGGATTAGCACGAGAACCTCACAGGTAATTCCGTTCTCCTGGCGCTCATCAAGTTACAAAAATAAAGGCTGCCGTACCCGTGCCCCCCCCCTTCCCCCTCCCCCTCTGCTTTCTGAGGTATTGGCTCTGCACACGATCTTTTGATCCTTCGATAACAGGCCTCGTTACTGCGTGCGCACTCCTGGCTGCTTGGCTCGGCTACATCCCCGCTGCTTACGGCTTTTGGCCCGGGCCGATCGCACGGATCCGGCGCTCCGGGTCCTCCGGGAGTGCGAGGAACGCAATCCATTAAATGGGGCTATAAACCGCTAACCAGGCCTTCCTCAGTTCCCCCCGTTATTTTAAGAGCCCTAGTTTCCGATCTAAAGCCATAGGGGCTCGTGTTGGCCCTAGCTCGGCCCCCAGAGGGCCAAAGCATTACCCCACCTGGGAAGAAGGGGAGGGGGGAAAAATGTATTCTCTAACACAACCCCCCCTCCCCCCCCAAAATGTCCCATTCAGAACAGATGTAGTCCTTGGGCTCAAATGCTCAATAGAGTACTCAAGTGACTATGTCACGCTGGTTTCGAAAGTGACTTCCCCATTCATTTAGACCATAGAAAACTTTCTAGTGATTATGTTATAACCTCTAATTCAATTCCCTGGATTGTTCAATATAATGCCCGTTGGAAAAATATGTAATTTTTCTGGACCAGCTTCGAGTATATTTTACGTTTTAGTTTTTTTTGTGAATATACCAGCACTGACACTGTTTAAAAATTTTATGTCCCATAATAAGGTTCAATGAAGTAAAATAGGTGAATTAGCATGGTGGTATGCACTGCCGAAAATGTCCAGACGAGATGATGATATCTGATCGGTCGAGAAACACCCGTGCGTTGCAGCAATGGATATGTATTCCATTAAAGTGGACTACAAACCGGACAACAATCATTAAATCATTACTTAAAAAATATTTTTTAATTGGAACATGCAAATGTATGGTCTATATCCTTATACCACACAGGCTAATCCAGGAACGTTTCGGCTCATTCTATAAATCAGATTACATCAGAAATAAATATTTAAATAGTTTCCAAAGCCCGTTCTATCTGTCGTAGAAAATTTACTTCCGAAACCGCCCACGTCTGGCATACTCACTTGAGTACTCTATAGCCTTACTGTAGTGTGCAGGATGCTGGGAATTATTTGTGCATGTGATGGAAGAATGCACAGTGCATGCAGAGGGCCCTGTAGTAGTGTGCAGTATGCTAGGAATTATCTGTGCATGTGATAAAAGAATGCACTGCACATGTAATGGAAGAACACACAGTGCAGTGTTGAAATTCTACTGAATTCACATTAAATTGGATTGTTTTAACCAAAACATGCTGCAAGATCTAGAATTGCATTTTATGTGTTTTTTTTCCACCTAAATTTAAGTTATTGTTTATGTTATAGGCTAACTTTTGCAACCCTAGGGGTAATGCTTTGGCCCTCCAGGGGCCCTCAGAGCCCCGCCCACAGCTGCTTACTCCAATGAGGTAAAAGTCCCCTCCCATCAAGTCTGTCTGATTCCTTTCCCAGCCTCATTGCAAAAACTAGAAAATAATAATAATATCTCAACAAGTATTTAAGTCTTATATTTATACTTAAAATCATCTATTACTTTTTTGGTCCAAATATTACCAATGAGGTGAGAGTTTGACTCATTTCAAGATTTTGCCAATGTGAGGTGAGAAAATTAAACTTATCAAGCAAACAGTAAGTTAAAACAAGCTAATATTTTCTACTTGAGAAAAAAAAAAGATCATTACAAGACAAGCTGTCGTTGGTTCCTGTTGAGTGCACTCAGGGTTATTATTATAGAAAGAACTGCCATCCAGCTGCCAACACAGGTTACTCTGATCAAGAGAAAAATTTTGATCGACTGTTTGAATGATTTGAAACTTACACACACACGCATGCATGCACACACACACAAATAAATAATAAAAAAGTAATAAATTATCTGACACAGGAAATAAAGCACAAACCTTCCATATTTCTTCTCAATCAGATTGCCCAATTGCTAACATTCACTGATCGTCCTCTCTCTGCTAACCCATTCCAAAGTTTCATTTTGACTTCCTGTCCCCCTCTTTTTCTCTCCAGCCCTCCAGGGTATCAACGGTACTTTCACCACACCGTTTTCACCTTACTGTCTTTTTATTGCAACAAATTAATGCATTGAAAACAACAACAATAATAATAATAATAACAATAATATATTTAGATATGTGGATATATTAGGATGATATGTATCTACACCATGTAACTACTATCGTTAGTTCTTTTCAATGTAATGCTAAATTTAGCTTTCAGTCCTGGTGCCTCATTAATGAGGGTTTGAAGACATTCCTGAGTGTCATGTTCACCACAAACAATATGAAGGGTCACATTTTAAAGTCCCTTCTGCCGGGATGAACATACGGGACAAAACATGAGCCCATATGAGACTCAACTTTACTGAAAACCATAAATGTAAAAAAGTGAAGCTGCCGGTTCAAAAAGTGAGCAAAGTAACAGTTTGCAGTTTATAGGCAGTTCTGCAGTAATGCAACTCTCTGGGACTTAAGCTTTATGAAAGGGGAAATAATATCATTCTACTCATTTCCAGCCAGACTGGTTTGCATTAGAGGAGGAATAAAGTTTTTTTTCTAAAGTGCCTGTCTAGACATGTGATGTTCTTTTCCCATCCGATATTTATTTATTTGTGGGTGAAGCAAACTGCAGCCAGGATAACTTAGAGAGGAAACAATATTATAATATTATGAAATGCACATTTTAAATGATCCAATTAGTTCTAACAGCACCTAGTCACATGTCCACTTTCAGTTAGCGGGATGTGCTCAAGTCTCTGAACTCCATTGAAGGGCCTATTGTGTGTTACCCATGTAATATTTCTGTAGACTTCTGTTTTGGAATGCCAAATCAGGTGTAGGCCTCTGTTCCTTCACTGGGTTACCTTGCCAACTGAACTCTGCCCTCAACGGGATCAATTCATTGCTATGGCCAATCATGAGCATTTCCACGTGGTATTCCTGAGCACAGTGAACAATGGGGCGGATCTGGATTTGGCTGTATAATGCACGGCCAGGTTATTTCTCTCCAGATCCTGAACACTTTTAAACATCGTATCAGAGTTTACCCCTTTACCCAAACTCAGTTCAGGTATATTAGGCCTACACTTGTGTCTTCATCTTGTGTAATGATCCAACCTAGATCTTTGTAAGATCCCAAACAAGTTCTGAAAACACATTTTAAAATATCAAAAAGGTACCACAACTGCCGGCGAAATCTTTACGAGCTCCGTAAGATACCAACATATTCTGAGATGCAACGAGATGCTTTGAACTTTAGTTAAACTTTGCAGAACTTACAAAAAGATCTAACAATGATCCTGTAAGACATCTTGACATAAAATGTCTGCTAGTTCCATCAGATAAAACAAGAGTGCAGTGTGAGTAAACCTCGTAAAATATAGGTATGATGTACATGATTCACAGGCCATAGCCTATAGATAATGCTGTGCATGTCCTCAGAAGCCTTTGTGCCCTCCAGGCTTGTAATGATGTCATTTAATGACTCCTAATGAAAGGAGTCTGAGCTTCTCCCTGCCAATGCTACAGTCCAGATCGTTTCTTGCTATGGACTACCGCCGGTCCTATACAGACATCAGAGGAGCACGTGCATAAGTACTGTAAGTACTTACACTTACTTACACAATTTTAAGCTTTTTTTGCTGCCATCTTGACCAGGACTCCATGGACGAAGAGATATTGCATCTCAACGGGACCTTCCTGGCTAAATAAAGAATAAATAAAATTAAATTAAAAGGCACATTTTGCAGCATAATCTGGGTCACTGGCACTGATCATGTTCAAAGTTTAATTTGAAAGTTTCAGAAGGGAGACAAGCAGATGAGAAAAGCATTAGTAATGCTTTTACACATCCCATAAATTTAGTGTTCAAATAGGTCTGAAGTAAATTAATATACAGACTGGTGACAAATTACAGGAAAAACCCCTAGAGTGAGGGTCTGGTGACTCTGTTATGCTGTGGAGGGCCTTTTTCTGACATGGTTTGGGTCCACTTGTCCCCTTAGAGGAAAGGGGGTCTCTTCCAGGATGACAATCCCCCCCATCCATAGGGTACGAGGGCTCACTGAATGGTTTTATGAGTATGAAAATGATGTGATTCATATGCTATGGCCGTCACAGTCACCAGATATCAACCCAATGGAACACTTATGGGAGATTGAGAGGTATGGGAGACCTATGGACCGACTTGTTAGACAGCGCTCTCCACCACCATCATCAAAACACCAAATGAGGGAATATTTTTGGAAAAAATGGTGTTCCATCTCTCCAGTAGAGTTCCAGAGATTACAATCTATGCTAGACTAGTGGTAGAATCTATGCTAAGGTGCATTGAAGCTGTTCTGGCGCATTGTGGTGTCCCAACGTTGGTTTTTCCTTTAATTTGTCACCTGTCTGTATATCTAATAACCAAAAATGTATTATTTTTTACATAGCTTTGAGTGTATAACTAAACACAGCCTGTGAGTACTTACTTCACATAGCACATTTTGCAGTGTAACTGCCAAAGGACATTTCAGTCACTGGCACGGATCATATATAAAAAAGTTAACTTTGAAAGTACCAGAAGCAAGACAAAAAGTATGATAAACATTAAGCTATCTTCCAAAAAAAGGCAGCCCTTTCAGTCAGCCCTCTAGCAGACTGCTTGGTCATCCGACCCACTTGCTTTAAACAGAGTCCAGTCCTCTGCGTTCGCTGACTGAGAGGAGTGATCTCGCTCACGTCGCCTGAGTCACCCCTGACCTGGGCTGAGCAAAAAAAAAACAAAAAAAACCCCTCTATGACATCATACCAGGGGAGGAAAGGGAAAAGATTTGAGTGTACAGGCTGAAAAAAAACTATGACTCAGCATATTAATCTGTGCGTGTGCGCACAGGCGTATGAGTTTGTGTCTCTGTGTGGCTGTCTGCAGCTGGCAAGCCTACAGTCACATTGAAAGTGCTATAAAATCGCAAATTATGCTCCTGTTTAAAAGTCAAATTTCTATATATGGCAAAAAAAAAAAAGGCAATTGCCTGGCTTAACGTGCACGACTGTTTGAAAAGTGCGGTGTGTGCTTGGTATGTACCGTGCTGCCATGTTTCTTTGAACGTGCGTGTAGTTGAGGAGGGAGATGGTTTGGAGGATCTGTTAGCATGATGAAGAATTACGCGTGGTTGGCGTCTACCCACCAATAATTTCACAGGAGAATATTCCTTTCAACATTGATCAGTCACACACACTGATATTAATTGTCTTTTGTGTGTACATTGTGTTGGATTACAGATAGTCTACTGGTAATTGTCTATGCCTGAAATTGAGCATACATGGGTGTTGGTCCACAAAGGTGCTTTTTTGGTTGTTACAATGCTCAAATGCCAATACTTCCACCAATATAAAAGCAATTCATACTTGGATTCCCCAATGAAGTACTTCTGGCATATTCAAATTATTAAGACCAACCGTTTTGTAGAAAATGCCAACTAACGCTTAGAGCTACGTTGCCAGCCGTGCCATTAAAAAAAAGAATCCAAGAGTGAGCGATAATAAGCCATAGAATGTTAAAATCCATCCTATCCACCCCGACCCGCGGTAGAGAAATGTCCTGACGCGTAGGAGAGGTTTACTGTAGAGTGTGACTTTTTAGTGGGATGTGTTATAATGGCGGTTTTTAGGTCTAAAAATCACAAACACATGACACACACAGCCCTCACAAACCTGTGGTCATTGCTAAAAATAATGAAGAGGCGCATGATCTTCTCCTGCGCGTCGGTTTCTTATCGGGATATGACCGGCGCGTCCCAGAATAGCTTTCCGTTTGCCCCCGTACAAGTGCAGGAGCGTGCTTCTGGGTTTTTGCCGCTTGTAGTTTGGCGGGAGACGGGGGCATTTTTTCGCCCTCCGCCCTTGTCCCGTCCTAACGTGACGTCTTTGGCAAGCGGAGACTCCGCTATGGCGGGCAGTGGTGAAGACCATTGGCTGGCGCTCATGGTTGAGAGGGAAAGTAGCGGATATCTACCCCGTTCACACAGGCACATCGGTGTGCAGCACCAGTATCCCATAAGACACCTGGAGGCCTTAGAGCGGGGAAACAACTAAATCTGTGATTCTATGGCCCAGTCATCGCCAACCCTGTTCTTGGGAATTTACCATTCTGTAGGTTTTCATTTCAACCCTAATTTGGCACACCTGATTGTACTAATTAGCAGCTCTCTAACGATATCTCTAGCTGTTGAATGAGGTGTGTTTTGTTAGGGTTGGAGTGAAAGCCTACAGGACGGTAGATCTCTAGCTGTTGAATGAGGCGTGCTTTGTTAGGGTTGAAAACCTACAGGATGGTAGATCTCTAGCTATTGAATGAGGTGTGCTTTGTTAGGGTTTGAGTGAAAACCTGCAGGACGGTAGATCTCTAGCTGTTGAATGAGGCGTGCTTTGTTAGGGTTGAAAACCTACAGGATGGTAGATCTCTAGCTATTGAATGAGGTGTGTTTTGTTAGGGTTGGAGTGAAAACCTGCAGGACGGTAGATCTCTAGCTGTTGAATGAGGTGTGCTTTGTTAGGGTTGGAGTGAAAACCTGCAGGACGGTAGATCTCTAGCTGTTGAATGAGGTGTGCTTTGTTAGGGTTGGAGTGAAAACCTGCAGGACGGTAGATCTCTAGCTGTTGAATGAGGTGTGTTTTGTTAGGGTTGGAGTGAAAGCCTACAGGACGGTAGATCTCTAGCTATTGAATGAGGCGTGCTTTGTTAGGGTTGGAGTGAAAGCCTACAGAAGGGTAGATCTCTAGCTGTTGAATGAGGCGTGCTTTGTTAGGGTTTGAGTGAAACCTACAGGATGGTAGATTTCTAACTGTTGAATGAGGTGTGTTTTGTTAGGGTTGGAGTGAAAGCCTACAGGACGGTAGATCTCTAGCTGTTGAATGAGGCGTGCTTTGTTAGGGTTGAAAACCTACAGGATGGTAGATCTCTAGCTATTGAATGAGGTGTGCTTTGTTAGGGTTTGAGTGAAAACCTGCAGGACGGTAGATCTCTAGCTGTTGAATGAGGTGTGCTTTGTTAGGGTTTGAGTGAAAACCTGCAGGACGGTAGATCTCTAGCTGTTGAATGAGGTGTGCTTTGTTAGGGTTGGAGTGAAAACCTGCAGGACGGTAGATCTCCAGGAACAGGGTTAGGGACCACTGCTATATAAACATTGAGATTGTTGTAAAGTCATAAGATAATATTCCTACCTCACAGGCATTTAGTTTGAGTAGAAGTGCCTAGTAGGATGTGCATTGACATATTAATCAGTTATAGATTATAATATTTGGTTGCATAAACTCTGAATGTTTTACCACGTGCTCTTTGGGGATCAGATCATCATGCTTATCAAAATAATCTAAAATTAAAACACATGGATTTTTAAAAAGTGTTTTGTGAAATAACCAAACAGCTTACGTTGAAGTTTTTTTTCCTGTTCATCACATTCGTGAAAAGTCAGTTATTACTGCTACCTGAACTAACATCACAGGCTCCAATAATAATATTTAATAATGAACAAACTTGTGGCTCTACAATACGAAACATGATTTTGCATTCTCATGTTTTGTTTTGTTGTAGAGTAGTTGGACGGTAAAGATTTTTGCACCTTCTGCTATAAACATTGATGAAATAAATAAATCTGATTCCTCTTTTGAATTTGTTCTTTGTTGGTCTAACCCGTCTATATTTATAACCTGTTATGATGAACATGCAGTAGGTGGTTGAGCCTGGATTGTGCTTTATAATACATTTATAACCTGTTATGATGAACATGCAGTAGGTGGTTGAGCCTGGATTGTGCTTTATAATACATTTATAACCTGTTATGATGAACATGCAGTAGGTGGTTGAGCCTGGATTGTGCTTTATAATACATTTATAACCTGTTATGATGAACATGCAGTAGGTGGTTGAGCCTGGATTGTGCTTTATAATACATTTATAACCTGTTATGATGAACATGCAGTAGGTGGTTGAGCCTGGATTGTGCTTTATAATACATTTATAACCTGTTATGATGAACATGCAGTTGGTGGTTGAGCCTGGATTGTGCTTTATAATACCTCATTACACTGAATAAGCTCTATCATGAGTATCAACAGGACGATATTTCCTATACAGTCAACTGCAGTATTGGCCCAACATGTCTACCAATGCAAGCTGTCCTAGGCTGAACTCCTGTGAATAAAGTTCAACCTCCGAGCTTTTCTTTTTCAAAAAATTATTCATAATTTTTTCATTTGGTCATATTATTTGTTGAGGTTTTAAAGTCTTCTTAAAAATTTCCTTTGACCTCACTGCGTAGATTGGTAAAGATGAATCATTCAGTTCATCATGAATCAAACACAAACACATGGAGGCAATTAGACACCATCAAAAGGTCAACTGTGTGGTGTTTACATTGGAACTTACAACACATACATTCATTATTTACCGTAATACTTGACACGGAGAGTAAAGCAATCATGTCATTATACATGGAGGAAGACATGACTGCATCACACATTGACTGAAAAGTGATACACTGGGATAGCAGTGAGCGGAGATATGCACAGGCTTCTCTTTGACTTGCACATATGCCACAGGATATTGACTTTACAGTCGTGGGTAGAGTGGCATTTACCACAGAGACGTACAGTGTCCATGACAACACGAACCTCAGTGACGCTGTAATTAGAAGTGACTTCCCGGCAGCTGTGTCGCAAGTTCGCGAACCGCCAAAATTATGACATTATTACAAGTGCTGGTTTGTGCAGGTCATGGTAGATACATTAGCACACATTAATCCATATTTCCTGTGGAAAAAGCATGCATAAACAATCGCCCACACATACAAAAATACAGAGTTAATATGGCACAATCTGGATTCACACTGAAACAACACCACCAAGAGGGGCCGGTAGCCGAGCCAGAGTTCCTTTCAGATAGGGCGGGACCAAAAGGACGAGCACAGTGGTGCCATTCATACCTGCCCCACAAAGCCCTGCGCTTTCCCCCGGAGACCGTCCCGGATACGCAAGCAAACTGTACTTCTGGACTCTGACTGAACCCGTGGACTAGAAACCCGACTCCCTCCAACACCAAGAGCGCCACATTTATTTATCTGGCTGGCCGGCAGGCTCTGCTCCGCCGGGCCAATCGCATAGTTTACATTTTTACAGATTGACCACTTAGACAGCGGCCGGTTTACTGAAGCAAACAGGTCAAGTGTGTCTATCAGTGGAAAAAAGTTTTGTCCCAAAAGAGGAAGAGTATTGTACTGTACCTGTATCCTAACACATAGTCCAGGGGGGTATTTCACAAAACAGGATTACTGAGTTAGCTGGATAACTGCACTGAGAAAAATCCAGAACAGCCCTTTTTACTTCAGTCCATGTTCCAGATTTCTGGGTTTTACTCAGTGCAGTTATCCAGCTAACTCAATAACCCTGCCTTGTGGAATACCCCTGAGATCACAACGCACAACTTTACTCTGTTGCCGAGCCCTAGATAACCAAAAGTTAACATTTAAATCTGGGCCACTATATGTATTCATAACATTTAAAAAAAGTATTCTAAAAACATTATCATCTCGAAACTAACACGAAAAAAAAGAGATCATTGCGGTTGTCATTTTTATTTGACTGAAATATCAGAGGTGAGAAGTGAACAACAGAGCCCAGCTTCAGGCCTTCTTCTTCATCGGCTCGCTAACGTACTGCACTGTGTTACTGGGGTTCATCTTAGGTGCCGGGGCGCATGCTCTCGCACACATCCATGTGCTTGCACATGTCAGACACGGACAGAGACAAACACACCTGCATATTTGGCTTCCCCGGGTCTCACTCACTGTATTTAGGGGAGGAAGCGCCGGAGTGCTGTACACATCTGGGGAAAGGCTTACTCTGTTTTACTCACTTCTTCCGCACACTTTCACAGGCCTAAACCCCCCCCCTACACACACACGCACATATACGAAGCCTGCATTTTTTTTTTACAGGCTCTCTCTGGCTCACAGCTGTGAGTTTTGCGGGACACTGTGTAACAGGAGGTGCGGCTGCATCGCTGTCTGAGCTGCTCTCATTTCTCCCGGGGCGACTGGGTGAAAATGGCATCCGCCCCATCCGCACACAGCACCCCCTCCATAAATAGACGAGCCCCTGCTGCAGGAGGGCCGCGCCACACAGGATCTTATTCCTTCCCCTTTTTCCAATGACGTCACAAAGGTGGACCAGCTGACTAATCTCCCAAACAAACGGGCCCACAGAGCTGTAGGGAAGGATGGGTTTTATAATCTGCAGAATCCCTCTTGTCTGTGTTTACCGCACAGTGGACCCGTTGTTTTCAATCAGGCGATTATTAACGGGCCCTATCACCTATAGAAGACTGCACTGTGGTGAACGGGAGCCCTATCACCTACAAAAGACTGCGCTGTGGTGAGCAGCCAATCACCTGTAATCTTTATGGATTACATCCATGCTGTCCATCATCAGCACTGCCTTACTCCCCTTTCATCTCCTCATTGCTCAGAGCAGTGGCATGTTATATACACTGCTGCCATTTCCACATGCTTACAAACGCACACGCGTTTGCCCACAAGCATGCATGTGTGCACACATACACACACACGCACACACACACGTGCACACACACACAGAGATACACACATACCCATATTCACACATGCACATGTTGGCACACCATCCTGGAGAATACCAGAGCTGTTTTAATTTCTGTGACGCACATCGTGCACCTCGCAAGCAGACCATCACAGGTGCGTTGACTGACAGAGATGATCGAATTCAAAATGGCCACTTCAAATGACACAGTCTCTCTATTACCTCTTTGGTACCTTACCACCTGTTCACCATGTCATGAAAAGAAGAAAATGGAGTCATAACAACGATTCTCCTGAGGCATGACTGTAGTAACTTTATTTGAATTATGAATTTGAATTATGGTTTAATATATTATGTGTTTCATAAATGTGTTTCAGAAGATTTTAAGAAATTATTTTAAGAAAGCAGGATGAGGTGAAACAAGAGCTAGTAGACCACATGCATTATGTCACCACTAGAGGGAGCAGTTGAGTTAACTGTATGCACAGTTTTCCCTGCCAAACCATAGGTAGGATCATTAATTTCTGATGGTCGACCACTACAATGCCTTTGCTTCATACAACTGAGCAAATTCACTGACAGATTAAGAGGAGGGCATGTGTAGGAGGGCAGAAGCAGATAGCAATTACTGCAGCACGGGTTTTAATTAGATTACCGAGTCAAAGCTTCTTTTACAATGATAATTATTATCCATTGTAAGACTGTAGCATAATGTGTGTGTGTCTGTGTGTCTGTGTGTGTGTGTGTGTGTGTGTGTGAAAGAAAGAGAGAGAGAAAGAGAGATAGAGAGAGAGAGAAGAGAGAAAGAGAGAGAGAGAGAGAGAGAGAGAGAGAGAGAGAGAGACAGAGAAGGGGTATTTAGAACAGAGTCCATAAGTGTTTGAAGTCAGTTTCATTTCCACATACCAGACATGGGTGTAGACCATGTCAGTTTACTCTGAAATAAAACATATTTTTGTTTTCTGTTTTCTGTTTACATCCTCGAGGGAAGAGGGACGGCTACGCTTTGCGTGTTCATTTTTGGTCATACAGACCATAAAGCAGGCATTATAATCTAAAACATCTGAGGACTTGTCCTCAGATCATTTGTGCTACTACATAGACATAATAGACCACAGACACTGATAAATATGACTCTTAAAAAAAAAAGTTGGACAAAGAAATGCTAACTAATCATGTGTAATACACTTACAGAATTGTTAAACCTTAACGGTAGCAATAGTCACCGTGAGCATGAAAATGCCCGAAACTTTGACGGGTCGATCTCTTGTGAGGAAGTCTCATCCGGTCTTGGCCATGAGCAAGCTATGGACGTTTCCAGACCGAGCCACTTCGGCAAGCAATTGAAGCGCACGTACAGGTGACCAATAGAACAGGAGTGACTAAGTTATGATCATAAAAGCCCTTATTGTGATTTTAAAAAAATGGTCGGGGTGACTTAACTTTGAAGTGCTTTGCTTGGCCCAGGCTGACTTAAACTGGGGTGAAAAAGTAATTTCCTCCCGTTTCTTTTCGTGATTAAATTGGCTGGGACTCTGATGATGGTGCAAGTGTTCTCTTGTGATGTCAGTCTGAGCTGTGCCTGTGTCAGAGAGATTCCCAAAATGTGGAGAACAGGAAGTGTCCCAGCCTTCACTTCCTGGGGATTCTGTGTGGTGAAATGAATCACGCACAAATCCTGATGACTTTTCCCCTGCAGAGTGATCATATGCAGTACTGGTCATTCTCAAAACTGGTCATTTTTCTAAGAACAGAAAATTTATATGTGGTAAACAAACATTATTGGGAAATATTCTGAAATGTTTAAAAAATGCTGTCCATGATGAAACAGGTCTTTCCGCAGTCAAATGACCACAGACCACAGCAACCAAAGAGGAACTGAAAAAATAATTTCTTATTAGAGACGAAAAGATATAAAAATTAATAGAGAGATGAGCTGGCAATCTGGCAGGTAGGCAGACAGACAGACCGATATATGACTCACCTCACACATCAAATGACAGCTACACTATAAGTCAGCCATATGTTGAAGGCGTCATCACGCATCAAAAGCCTTGCCATGACTGAAGAACAATAAAACAGAAGAGATGTTGTTAAGTGTCAAATGGAAAAAAAATAGAGGAATTTATTTTCATCACACTTAACGTGTCAAAACCAACACATGGTTAATTCAACAACAAAAACAGCCCCCTTGCCAACACTGGTGGAAAAGATGATATGTAATCTGTCGGGTGACTACCAGAGAAGAGAAAAAAAAAGCAGAAATTGGTGAGTCAGAAATAGTGAGTGAGATAGTAGCAGAGAGAGAGAGGGAGGAGGGAGGAGGGAGGGAGGGAGGGAGGGAGGGAGGGAGAGAGGTATAATTACAGTGAGGGAACAAGAGTGAGAAGTCCAGAGAGAGAGAGAGAGAGAGAGAGAAAGAGAGTTAACCCAGCCCACTTCCACAAAACCATTCAAGTCCTGCACAGTGAGCACTACTAGTCTTCTCCAGAGCTCTGTACATCCCTGGGGCACCACAGAACTCGACTACCCTGCGCAGCGCTCAAACTTTCTAAGGACCGGACAAGACTGCAGAAAAACGAGACCAGACCTGTAAATCTTTCTGCTCAAGCCTGCTGCTCTTCACACAAAACAACAACAACAACAAAAACTTCTTCACAGCAGGATTATACTTTTTTAAAAACAAAAATTAACTTTTTTTGATTCATTTAGCTCTCAACTTTTTTTTGTTGTCACAAATACAGGTACACACAGACACACACACACACAGAAGCGCATACACAAACAACCACATATACACATGCGCACACAGTCACACACACCCAGTTTATACATTTTTATTTAGGCACTAGCCAGTGTTGCCGCTCTCTGGCAGTAGCGGCCAGAAGAAGAGGCCTCGGCTTTGTTGTGTGAGTCGTTGCTGTCAGCGCTGATCGTCAGTCTCTCCAGGGTCTCTCCCACTGAGGATGTCTTCATTGGCTCTGGTGAGTGGAATGTTGTTGCTCCTCTCTGGGATTTGGGCTGTTAGCGGCTCCCCTGCGCCGGCTGGGTCGCTGACCGAGTCGGAGGTGGCGGGGGGCGAGCGGGAGCCCCCCTCGGCCACAGACTGCCCATCCTGCGCGCTGGCCCGCCTGCCCAAGAAGCAGCCAGACATGGTGGAGGCCGTCAAACAGCACATCCTCAGCATGCTGCACCTAAGCGAGCGCCCGAACATCACGCGCCCCGTGCCCCGCGCCGCCCTCCTCAACGCCATCAAGAAGCTCCACGTGGGGCGCGTGGGCGAGGACGGCAGTGTGGAGATCGAGGACGAGGGCCAGAGCCGCGCAGAGAGGAGCGAGCTGGCCGAGCAGACCTCCGAGATCATCACCTTCGCCGAGGCGGGTAAGTGGCCCGCGTCGCTCCGTCCGTCTACGCGCGCGCGTGTGTGTATGTGTGTGTGTGTCTGTGCGAACACACTCCATGCTGAAAAACTATCCCAGTCAGACAGGTATGTGAGCCTTTCGAGGAAAAGCTCCCTGACAGGAGATTGGTCGGTTAAGGAGAGGCTGACGCTAGCGGTAGCAGCACACAGCTTAAATCCACCTGCAGATGTTAAGAGCTTAAGCAGACCTGTTGACATGAAACAAGAACAGCTTAATGGGACAGGCACGGCAGCTACTAAACACCCTCTCCCTGTCTTTTTCAACACATTAGCTTGCCTCCTACTGTTTCAAACAGCCGTCATCTCTAAAATACTTTATTTTATTGTTTTTTGGTATGCACTCCTACACTTACACTCAGAAAGTGGACTCATCAATGCTTTTCTCTCATTCCCTGCGACAATTTTGCGCTTCTCCATAGTGCTCAGAAGTTTATATAAATGTCGACCCTTTTTCTTAGGCAAGTAAAAGAGCATCGTGGGACAAAGCCAAACAGCAGGTCTTGATGAGTTAAAGGACTTTGATTCTGCCGCTCTGAAATGTTCTGTCCTTAAACAACTGCACTGGGCACGGTTTACCCAAAGCATGGAGCGTGAGGCGCCTAGATCCTAAGTACAATTTAGTGGCGAAACTCAAAAGCATACAGCCGTTCTACGGGTTAGCTAATAACCGATGCTGACAAACGCTTACTTCACGAACAAACCCATGAGCTGACTTCTAACCTAAATATGTGGAATACAGAAGTTAGGAGTTTCTACGTGTTTAAGATCTAGTTTGATCAATTGCCTGTAAAAAAAAAAAAGTCTCATTTTGTGAAACTCTTTCTCAGCTGGTTTCTGAACATTTGCATGAACAAGACCAAAGCGATAACATCCATGTGCTAGGGAGTGCAGTGAGACCTTAGGAAAAAAGGAGAATACAGTATTAGAGGAGATATGCCATTATCCTGAGGGGCGATTATACTTAGCCTCATGAATACTTCTTATTGAAAAGAGAGCTTTCTCTCTTAAAAAAAACGGAACATGAAGTCCAGGGTGTGCTTGAATGACGTGTTTGCCAAGATCTCACCTCCATTTGTGAGGTTTCAGCGATAGCCTCTTCTCCCTCGCGTGTGATGTCAGGTTGCTTGGAGCGCGTTAAACTTAGCAGAGCATCGCGTTCCCGTTGGGGCACACTTATGAAAGAGTCAAACAATGTCATCCGTTTGTGGACTGTGCTTACCTCGTCATTTCAGAACATAAACTCAATTTATACATAGAAGAATTGAAGTCCCGGACAGCAACTAGGGAATGCCCTTCTTCAACAGAATTCCAAAAAGACCTTATAACACGACATTCCCAGAACAAGATACCCAACGGGACCTTCGGACAAGAATTATCATCAGAAATTAATTTTAAAGTGAAATATACACAATATATAAAATTCTGGCTGAACATAGATTTAAAAAAAATATTCTCCCAAACCTTCCAGTCTCCATACACACTGAAAAGTTGGCAGTTTGTAAATCACAGAAAAGCACTTGCTAGGTTAACCGCTCCTCTATAGCGAGAAGATTAACCAAACTGGCTTTGTGTGGATTCCTTGGGATGGATCGTTAAAATCTTCTCTCACAGAATCCGTACAATAGCGCCAACAGTTCGCCACCGAGAGTTCCACAAGTCTGCTTCTAAACATCCGGCTCCCTTTTTTTCTGTCGGGCCAAGGAGCGCAACAGGCGGAGAGACCACCCTCGTTCCAGCTTCCCTACAGTACGATGCGGGTCGTTGGCTGGAGGTAATAACTACTGTCTGGCGTCCGCTCGCCGGCTTCAACGATGATAGTATGAAGCGACAGAAAGAAAGGCTTGTTCCCATATCTAACTAGGCAGAAACAAACTTCACTTTAATTGGAAGTAAACCCTTTTTTTTTGGCGGGAGGCACATTGCCGCGAAAGGGATCCGCATGCCCGGTCAGAGACGGCCCCCGTTGAGCAGTGTGAGGATAGACATGCACCATCTTGGTTGCTTTTTTTTATTGCTGTGTTATTTATACAGACTCTTCTAAATCTACGCGTATGTGTGGAGCCTCGTGTAGTCTACGCGTATGTGTGGAGCCTCGTGTAGTCTACGCGTATGTGTGGAGCCTCGTGTAGTCTACGCGTATGTGTGGAGCCTCGTGTAGTCTACGCGTATGTGTGGAGCCTCGTGTAGTCTACGCGTATGTGTGGAGCCTCGTGTAGTCTACGCGTATGTGTGGAGCCTCGTGTAGTCTACGCGTATGTGTGGAGCCTCGTGTAGTCTACGCGTATGTGTGGAGCCTCGTGTAGTCTACGCGTATGTGTGGAGCCTCGTGTAGTCTACGCGTATGTGTGGAGCCTCGTGTAGTCTACGCGTATGTGTGGAGCCTCGTGTAGTCTACGCGTATGTGTGGAGCCTCGTGTAGTCTACGCGTATGTGTGGAGCCTCGTGTAGTCTACGCGTATGTGTGGAGCCTCGTGTAGTCTACGCGTATGTGTGGAGCCTCGTGTAGTCTACGCGTATGTGTGGAGCCTCGTGTAGTCTACGCGTATGTGTGGAGCCTCGTGTAGTCTACGCGTATGTGTGGAGCCTCGTGTAGTCTACGCGTATGTGTGGAGCCTTGTGTAGGCGCCAGCACTCGGCTCTTGAAGCTGAGGTTGGGAAATTTACGTCAGCACTTATGCTTGCGATTGCCATCAACATTGCCTGCTGAGAAAAAGACCCTTTATTAAAACAACACTGCCTAGTAACACTGGGATAGCACTGATAATACTGGATAATAATCCCCCCCCTTATGAATTGAATTGACGTTTATCTGTGATGTTTATTAATTGATTGAAACTATCTGAAAAAAAAAAAAAAAAGTATAAATAATCAACGGTTGAAGTATGAACAATGCTGCAGATCTTCATTGGGATCATCAAAGCACTCTGTATGTTTTATAACAGAGACAGGGGCGGCTGTGTATTCCTAAACGCAGACATCAGAGCGCCTCGTTCCCCCGTTTCTTTTGGCGGATAATTTGGTCCCAACGTAGAGGACTGGCCCCCGCTCTGCACGGAGCTGTAACCTTGCTCGTTTGAACGGTATCGCTTTTATTGTGACTCAAAACAAACCACGCTGCACTCCGCCGTGTTAAAACACAACAGCGGGATGGCCGGACTCCAAGCGAGCCCATGTGAGTGAGGCCGACCCCACACGATAACAAACTAATGTAAAACAACTCAAATTATGAGCTGACCTTTGCTATGAAAAAGCCAGTGAAGTAACATTCTTGGGAAATAAGAGTGGTCTCTTATTTTATGGTTATTCTAAAATGATTTAAAGTGAAAATAAACTAAATCAAACCACTTAACCAACGTGTTATTTCAAATTAACCCTAAATTGCATAGAAACAAACAATTACCTTGGAAACGTCGCCATTAATATTACCTTCCCGAGAAAGCATCAGGATAGAATACCTTTTTTTTTTCTCCAGACAAAATATTCTAAATATCTATGAAGTATTTCAGATATATGAATGGCCTCACTGTTCATATGATATGATGCTTGATATTTAAGTAAGGATATAAAGTTTTAATTAACAACAGGTATTCATTGCCGCCGTGTTGGGTGTAGTGTTACACAGAAGGTGAAAAAAATGCTTTAAGTTTGTGTTCTCATGTAATACACACCCACAAAACTCCAAGCTTAGTTTCAAAAGCTGCTACGCACCTCTAATCCTCTGATGTAGAAAGACCCTGTGATGACTCGTTCTCTGTAACTGTTCGCTTATAGATGCGCGCAATGCGTCTGCACTATAAATAGGCTTTGAATGAACCCCAGATTAAAAAAAGGCCTACTCAAACATTTATGAAATTAGGAGAATTGACAATGTGTGGGGTGGGGGGGAGGGGAGGGTGTACGGTTCCAGCCCAGCGAGCCCACAGGACTGTGAACTGCGCATCGTTTCTTCATTCAACGAAATATAGGTTCCTGTAATTGCTTTGGGCTATGTAGCCATGAGGGTGGGTGGGGAGGCGGAACTACATGTGTGGGCTGCCCTTATTGGACTGAAGCTTTGAATGCCGATAAAGTGAGAGAGAGAGAGAGAAAGAGAGAGAGAGAGAGAGAGAGAGAGAGAGAGAGAGAGAGAGCCATTTGCTCTTCTGAATGAAGTCATAAATTAGACACGCCGTCGTTAGTGAAATTCTGATGTACGCATCAGGTCCTCCCGTTGCCGCGGAATCTCGGCTCCTGTCACTCACAATCGCTCGGATTGGTTCATGTTCACGCCTGTGGGACGCCACACAACAGTCAGGACGGAAACACTTCACAAGCGATCGGTCATTAGGGCTAAAACACGAAACCTTTGACGACACCGGCCCCTTTTCAGAAGAGATTGCACACCTCTGCCCAAGACTGTTCAACATCAGACATCCTCTAGATCAGGGATCTCAAACCCCTGAAGGGCCGGTGTGTTCCTGCACTTAAGTGCTTCATTTAAGTCACTGATTGGCTAAAGAGTCTGCACGCCCTGTTTCCAAGGCCTACATTGGCTGCTGATTGAAAGGAAATCACAATACTGGTGGAGCCGGCAGCCCTTCAGGCGTTTGAGATCCCTGCTTTAAACCACTGGCGTACAGAACATCTTAGGGGCCGAAAACAGGACAAGCGTACGACATGTGGGCTGTTACGATATGAGACTACAATATTTGACATCTACTATTATTTTCATAGCTTGTCAAGGCAGTGTACTCAACCAGATAGGAACGGCGTACTCTGTACTCATCGATCGGTTCTCGATCCCAAGGACTTTTCTCAATGAACGATATCAAACCAGATATCAAGTCAAACATTGACCGTGTGTCTACATTAACTTCCCCTGGAAGGTCAATCAATTCAGACTTGTTGCCGTTCCATGAGAAACATTGTGCCCTTGAACAAGCAAACAAACCTTATATGCATTCAGAAAATATTTGAGCTGTGTAATTTCCCCCAAAATTTTAATGGAACTATTCAGTGTAAAATTGTGGAAGAACTATTCTATTTGTTTGGGTTTTGACTGCCTGGTGTCATTGCAGTTGCTAGTTTTACTCTTAAAAGTAACATATCTTTTCATATTTCGATGGCAGTTTTACAACATACTGGATATGGCATGAACTTTAACAGCTTTTCCCATTTTTCACATATTAATTGGTGAAATTGCTAAGTAACTAAGTATCCTGGCGTGAGCCAGTCCTTTAGTAAATCCCTTTGCTAAAAGCTATACTTGCTGTGTAAACATCTATCACTTCCATCTGAAGGCTAATGAAAGGTTGAATTGCCACTTTCTTAGAAACAAACCCCCACCCTTCTTTAACCACCACTGTATCATGTCTAGGAACATACATACAATCCATCAAACTGTGTACAAATTGGCCGGGCAAGGTAATAAAGGATTAACTAGAAATATTGAGATAGGAGAAGTCCCTATTATCCAACAAGGTCTTTAAAAGCCATTCTCGCCCCGCTGCCAAGAGCACAAGTATTGAAATACGCCTTTGGCAGGTTGTGCAGAACGACATTTCCCTGAGTCAGAGCCATACTGTATTTCTGAGCATTGTGACCCGTAGGCTTAAACAAAAAAACCATAGAAGAAGAAGAGTATCATGTGAAACCTTGATCACACACTATTATGGCCCGGTGGTTCTGTTTCATAGTACAGTCACAAGACTTGATGGAGGAAGACCTTCGTACATGTTTTTTTTTTTAACCCAGATTTTGCCCTTCCCCCCAGTTTGGTGATAAAACTCCAGGGCTGTCTCGGGGAAACTGTGAGCGAAAGTTTAGTGTGTTTCTGAGCTATGGGAGGGAGGGAGGGGGGCACAGGAGCCAAAGAGGTATGAATCTTTCAGAGTTGGCAGGCGGTTGAATGGATGTGCAATGTGATACACCCCTGTGTCGTTTCCCCACTGTTCCTGAACTGTTGCAACCCGCATTTGATCGCTCATCTCCACTCGTTGCTTCCTGCGAAGTTTGGCGATCGCGCTCGCTCTCTTGTATCTCAGCACAATGAGGCCCGTCGTAATTGTTATGAACATGATAAAAGCCATTGTTATCACCGTTGTCATTAGTGTTTCAGCACACGTTTTTTAATCCAAGGTAATACATTATAGCTGTTCGAGTGAGGAATGGTTTGGAGCGCACCCAATTTGAAATTTTCATGCATTCGTGTGTGCACCTTGTTTGGGTAAAGTAACTCAAGAGGGCATATCCCACAATCCTATGCCCAAGAGGGGCCTACCAAAATGTGTCTATGCATGCTGAGTGCACTTTGAGTTAAGGATAGGTCGCAAACATTGCAGCAGTTTTCAAGATACCTCAAAAAAAATTCTGTAAAATGGAAAATCCTGATAAGTATAGTGACTTTAGGGAGGGTACTGTATTCATGTAATCTTCACAATACTTGCCTCTGCAGTTCATGTTGGATTATGTGGGGAGAGAGTGAGAGAGACAGAGAAAAAGAGAGGGAGCAAGAAAGATAGAGAGAGAGAGAGGCTATAATTCTTACGCTCCCTGCTTTGATCCCCAGCTAGGCTCTGGCACTGGGCCCTCCACATCTCACCTGCTCCATCGGGTGATACATTTAGCTGCCGGTGGTGTCGTCTCTGAGCCGGTGGCAAAGGCAAAGCCTCACTAATGAGTAGGCATTGACTGCCCACAGCCAGAGAGAGAGAGAGAGAGAGAGAGATCATTTCAGTCTTTATATGTATTGCTGTTGTTACTTTTATGGTTGTTATGATTATTATGCTTTGGCAATATGTGACGCCAATAAAGCATTTTTAATTTAATTGAGAGAAAAAGGCAGAGACAGAAAGAAACAGAAAGAGAGAGAGAGAGAGAGAGAGAGAGAGAGAGAGAGAGAGAGAGAGAGAGATGTGTCTCCACAGGCCAGAGAAACAGAGGGAGGTTACGTGACCGTTGGCATGGCTGACCTTTGGCACACATGCAGCACTTGTGTCTCTGCGTTGGCACCTCTAAGAGCTCTCCTGGGAGAGCGGGGGGCCGTGGGGGGCCACTTCAGCCATTCCAGACTCCAGGCAACTGTCCTCCGGCCCAGAACACTCTCTCTTCCTCGCTCTTCCTCTCTCTGTCAGACAGATCTTTGGAATCCTATTAGCGCACAGCTCGTGTTTGAGCCATTTTTTAAAATATTATTTATTCTGATTGTGGTGCTGTGCACAAGGAAATAAGTGCTCAAATCTCAGACAACAAGCCAAGAACAGAAGGATCCAAATATAGTAAGCTCCTAATTCAATAATTATTTCCATGAACACTGCTGCTAGATATATATATATATATATATATATATATATATATAGAGAGAGAGAGAGAGAGAGAAAACTGAAAACAAATGAAGCCTTCAGTGGTGTGGGCAGCGCCCTTTTGTTTCCTCCTTGTGATCATGTTTCATCAACGAACAAGTCAGGCGTAAAGGCAGGGAAACACAATCCCTTTTGGCGCTAAAGAACAGTTATACGCAGTTATGAATGAGCGAGGCACTCGGGCACGCTGAGTGCGCTCCTGGCCAGCTGAGTAGCGATAATACCTGATGAGGAGCGAGCTTACCGCCACGTTTCTCGCTTACCAACTCATCACTCTTCACATTCAGTACAGTGGAGGTACATTTTCCCTGAAGAAGAAAAATGTATCTTTATGAACTGTACCCGGAAAGTATAGCACCCCAGTGACAAGCGTTTGTACCTTTTTAGGTACGTTTTCACGCAGCTGCATACCACTGTGTATAGCGTTAGGTACAGGGAGGGAAAAAGGAGGTGCTGTCTATCAGTCTATTTGATGCCACAACTGGGGTGTAGTAGCCTCCTACGAAGTGCCCATTTATTTGTGTCCCCTATAAGAGGGGGTGGGGGGGGGGGGGGGGTTGGTTGCCCACTTAAATCAGCAGAAGGGGTAGAATTACTGAACACAACATAGAGGGTTGGGCATGTCAGGGAACCCCACTGACGGTTGGCTAAGCTGTCGGGCCCTACTGCTGCCACGTGCCCATGCCTCCCCGCCCCCCCGCCCCCCCGCCCCCCCCCCCCCCTGCTCCCCATCCACACGCCCCGCTCCCCATCCCCACCCCCACCCTGTAAAAAAACTAGGAATGCTATTTTCCAGCTTTCTGCCTGGGACAGCTGTGCAAACTGCACGCTCAGGGCTTGGCGGGTCGTGGTTGCTGGAGGATTACTGTATCTCTGTCGCCTCTCCTGTGCTGCTTCACATCCCGCAGCAGAGGCCCGAACGTCAGGACTGCCCGTGAGGCTTTCAGGCCGAACGCCCCTCCTTGAGTATAAGGGCGTGCTCAGCCTGAAAGAGTAACCGCCGTTAACCGCCGTACCTGGCCGCCGCCATCGACTTGTGAATCGTTGAAATATGGCGACAGTCGCAGCTGTGTTTGGACAGCTTTGTGATGGCTGTTTACGTTATGTGCAGACTAATGTTATGGCATTGTTGCCATTACAGCGGTACATTAAGGATTAAAAGAAAATGTTTCTTATCTCATAAAACAACCCGGCAGCAAGAGATGCAAACTCCTCAGAGCAGCCAGGAAATGGCAGACCATAATGCTTTTTTAACAGTATTTACCGAATCTGTCCAAAAACAGCGGAGTCTTATGATAAAACCTTTTCATTGCTTACTTAATTTCAGACCTGATGAAGCTCCCCTCGAAGGCTTTTGCTTGGGAAATATTCTTTTATCCACAGAACAACTGTTTGCTCTTACAAAATATATGTGAAAACTAGCTCAAGGGCACACACATTTCATTATTTTGTATAACATTCTTAATATCTATGAAGACATAGCAGATATAATTCACTTTATAGCTTGTGGAATATGCTGAAATATTACTTTCCATATAATGGAAAATATAGGGAACATGCAAAAATATAAAAGCTCTATGAGAGTTGGACTTCAACTGAGTATAGTATGTGTTTGTTTCTATGGTGTTCTTGAAGTGCGGCCTTTTCATTGGCTGAGCTCAGTGATACTGCTTCTTACATTCTACACATCACATGCTGCCCAGCCCTGTACTTTTTGTTTGTACCTCAGAGGAAGGCAGGCTTGTTTCCAGGCCTCATTGTGCAAGGTTACCTAAGAAGCAAAGGTCAAAAGTCAATACCTCTGATCGCTTTCTTTCAAAAGCAATTCTATGGCACTGATTCACACGAGGAAAAAATGGCTGCCTAATACCCCCTTCTGCGGGACTCAAGGGGCTGTTTACACAGATAGTATGACACGTATTTTTGAGTGTATTGAATTCGATCACTCCAGGAAATTCCTGGTGAGAAGAAACCAACGAAACCTAGTTTTACATAAAGCCTTTTTTAGAGACAACTGATAAGCAGGCATGTGATTATAGAAAGTTATTTACCTACATTTATTGCATGACTAAAAACATATAATGGCGGGAGGGTGGAGGTATGTCTGTTGTTTTACATGAGCCGTTTAGACCAGAAATCAGCAGTTATTTCCGAAACAGCACCTCCCTTATTACACAGGGGCCCAAATATCCCTGGTCCCAAGGAGTCACTGGATCAAATTCGGGGAGTAACTTTATTGGTATACCCTTGGGCAAGGTGCTTTACCTCAATTACTCCCCCCCCTCTCTCTCTCAAAAAAAAACAGCCATATAAATGGATTACAGATTGTTTAAACCCAAGCACTGTTTAAGTTTAATAGCGTGTTGTAATGCACGGTCAAGTGCACGGTATTGGTAAAGCTCTTGTCATAATATGACACGCTTTGTATACACGGCGGCGTTCCAGAATTGTAGATCCAGGAAATGTTTTGAGGGGGAAAGAGGTGTTGACGAAGAACTGCAGATGGAGATGCCGACTGCAAAAGTTATTAGCGCGGACAAGTAGATAAGTGATTGGGCTGGACTCTCTGAGTTTATTCCCCTGTCTTATTTTTTTTCCCCGTCTTCTTGAATTTGTTCAGCTGTTTTTCTTTTTGTGAGCATTTCTGGTGACGCACACTGTAGAAACAATGGACTCGACTGTGCCTTGCAGTCAAACAACCCAACAGCTTCCTATTTCCTCTGAACATCTATAGCATGATGACTAATGAAAATAAGAAAACATCAGCAACAGCTCTAGTTGGTTGTAGTATTCTGCCACGGTTTAACAAGGCCAAGAAAATAATTGAGCAAAGTAGCTACACCAGTGAGTTTATGATACTTGAATTTCAGTAGTTAAAAGGGTGTAAGGGCATGGGAATTTGAAACTGGCATCTGAATACACACTTAATATGCATCTGAATATCCAGATTGTTGACTATCCTCTTCCCTCTCCACCCTTCTCCAGGAGACTCCAGTGATTCCGTAAACTTCCACATGTCCAAGGAGGGCAACGACCTGTCGCTGGTGGAGCAGGCCAACGTGTGGCTGTTCCTCAAGCTGGCTAAGACCAACCGCAGCCGAGCCAAGGTCACTATCCAGCTCCTGCATCGGCAGCAAGGCCCGGACGGTCAGGACCAGGAGGTGTCCGTCTCTGAGAAGGCGGTGGACACACGCCGCAGCGGCTGGCACACGCTGCCCGTGTCCGGGACGGTCCAGGCCCTGCTGAACCAGGGCGGGAGCTCACTGGGCCTCCGGGTGTCCTGCTCGCAGTGCGCCGAGGTGGGGGCCACGCTCGTCCTGGCGGAGGTGTCCAAGCGCGAGCAGTCGCACCGGCCCTTTCTCATGGCGGTGGTGCGGCAGGACGGCGACCAGGCCCACCGGCGCAGCAAGCGGGGGCTGGAGTGCGACGGCAAGATCCGAACCTGCTGCAAGAAGCAGTTCCACGTCAACTTCAAGGAGATCGGCTGGAGCGACTGGATCATCGCCCCGTCGGGTTACCACGCCAACTACTGCGAGGGCGACTGCCCCGGGCACGTGGCCAGCATCACCGGCTCCTCGCTCTCGTTCCACTCAACCGTCATCAACCATTACCGCATGCGGGGCTACAGCCCCTTCACAAACATCAAGTCCTGCTGCGTGCCCACGCGACTCCGGGCCATGTCTATGCTCTACTACAATGAGGAGCAGAAGATCGTCAAAAAGGACATCCAGAACATGATCGTGGAGGAGTGCGGGTGCTCGTAGACGGCGGCCGGGAGGACCCACTCCAAGTATCAGTATATAAATATTTCAAAAAAGTTAAAAATGAAAAAAAATAAAAAAGACAAAATGGAGGATGGACAATTGACTTTGCCAACGGTCCTCTTCGAAGGAGACTCACAAAGTGTTGTTTTATTATTTTTAGACTCGCTGACCCAACGCTGATTTGTTTTCAGTCGTTATTGAACCTTATGGGGTTTCTGTAACTTGGAACAGTCTCTGTGGCACTTTCATATAAAAAAAAAAAAAAGAAAAAAGAGAAATACATAATATATTTTTGTTACAAAAAAGGGTGCAAGGAGAGAGAATATTTATGTTGTGGAGCTGCAGTGTGATTCCCTCTTCTCTGCACTGCGATTGAAAAGAAGTACCGCGTCGATGAGGTGCCTGAATAATCTCAAAACTATGCAACTTGTCAAGTATTATGATGTGATGTTTTTTAGTTTGTTTTTGCTTTGGAATTGTTTACCTTTTCAAACTAAGAGGAAGACTGTTTAATACTTTTTTCAAAAGTACGTTTCATTGTTTTTGTTATTGTTGAAAGATACTTGAAAGAAACAAGTTTGACCAGCTGCTGGAGCCAAACACGTGTCGATATTATTATTATTATTATTATTATTATTATTATTATTATTATTATTATTATTTCTTTGCCATTATTATGTTTTGTCTGAAAAACGTTCTGAACGTTGACATTTTGCACTATAACAACATTGTGGTCAGCCTATTCAAAGTTTTTAGAAGAAAAGGGGCGTGGCATTTCAGAATGTACAGAATTATAGAGCACATACAGTACAGAGTACAGGAATGAAGAGAAGGAGGTGTAGAGGAAGAAAGTAGAAGAATATTCATTGACGTCACACATTTTTTAATATTTTGCTTCACTTCAGGCAACACCAAAGAGTTTGTGTAAGTGAGACCGATTTCCAACGAGAGGCCGTTTCAGTGCAGAGTGATTCTTTTTGAGGAAGTCTAGCTCGGTGGAGTATCTAGCCCTTTGTATTTGTCCTCTCATGAGCGACAGTGAGAATTGACCACCCATTACAAATACGCCCCGCCTCCCCACCGTCTCCAACCCAAGCACATTGTTGTAATATTCTCATTTATTATTTGAACACGGCTCGTTGAAGAGAAACAAAAAGCACTTATGACCAACATGTGTGTGTGTGGGGCTGGGGGGGGGGGCTGGGGGTGGATTGGTGGTGGGGGAATAATTTAAATAAAGCATTTGAAACCATTTCAGAAACCACATATCCGTATTTTCGTTCTTTTAAAAAACAGATTTTCTTTTGTGGTCTCTGCGAGTATTGGAAAGTCTCATCCCTGGCCAATCTCTATCATTCCCCGCGTTATATTATTTCCTGACTCGTTTTAAAAAGCCGCTTTACTCCTTCCTTCCCTTCATTCAACACTGTACCATTGTCTTATGTAAAGCAATTTAAATCTTTACAGCATACAAAGTGGAAATATATCATTTGTGAGGGCGCTCCTGACATGGATATTGTACTAAATAAAGTCACGATAAAAACCTGGAAAAAAAGTACAAAGACTAAAAAAAAACAGAAAAAAAAAAAAAAACATGGTTGTGTTTGTTTTATTTTCTCAAGGTGAACAAAACAACACTGAAGAACGTGTTTGGACTGAGATTAAAAAAGAATACTTTGTTTTATTCTGTATATGCAGAGATGCAGACGCTGATCTGTTGCATTGCTTTGTTGTACAAATCAAAAAAGATGCTTGTGGCGATGTTTTTTAATCTAATTTATTTTACAGTGTTTTTTTTCCTTCATTAAAGCTAAAGGGTTGTACACTAATGCATGTTCTTCTGTGTTATTTATCTCATCTCATTCCTGGTCAGGGTCACAGGTGGAGGGTGGGGTTCTGGAGCCTATCCCAGCATGCAACAATACATTTACGAACTGTACTATACACCAATTCACCACAGGGCAGCTGAGCTACCTATCGATTAAAATGATACCCCAACACTAAGAATGACACTTACATAATTGCATCACTTGGGTTCATTAATCAATATGAGACATGGGGAAGCTCCGCTTTTACCCTTTTCAACATAAATGATGCCAATAATTAAATGATTAAAATTTGGTTGACTTTGTAAATAAATTAGTAATTATAGTGCTGAAGTGCTGGGTACAGCGCCAGAATTATTTATAACTCTTAGATTTTATTCCACCACAGAAGAAGAATACGGGCAACGTCGCTAAGGAAACGGGGCAGAACGTAACTGAAACCCATGACACGACAGAAGGGGCTAGGTCAGATGGGGCTAGGTGCAGACTTTCTGAAGCTGTTATACGCTGTTATACGACAGGCTGCTATGCGACGCCGTGCCAGGCAAACCCGCGAGAAGTGGGAGGGGTAACTAAATCTTTCATCATGCAGCACATAAAACCCACGAGCTCCTTTTGCAGCCCCAGTGTTAAAAAAAGAATGTGCTAATTGACTCAAAGTGGAAAAAAAAAATCCCCCTGTTAACCTCCCTGAAAATTCTGTGCCCCGTGGCTTTCCGTGCAGCGGTATAGCGTCAACCCGACATGGATTACAGTTAAACGGGGTGAAACAATGGCAGGGGGGCCTTGACCTGACCAAGCTCGACACTGGCTTTATGCACCAGGGCCCTGGCTTAGACCTGGTGACTGTCTGCGTAATACCTGTTCAGCAAAGCATCCACAGCCTACGCCATGAGAGCTCTATTGGTCCACATCAGTGAATTTTGGGCTCGGTGTTTTGGGATTTGGGAAAGGAGTGTAATCATGTTTCAAAATGCTCCCGTAGTTCCACAGTGTTGAACATTATGAAAGGTGCAATACTGTATATGCTTTGCAGTGGAAAGAAACATCTAGGCCAGAGGTGTCACACTCCAGTCCTGGAGGGCCAGTTAAAGCATTGAGAACAAGGTGTGTGGACTTCTTAGCCAATCAGTGACTTAAATGAATCACTTGTGCTGAAAAGCACCAAAAACCAGCAGACACTGCGGCCCTCCAGGACCGGAGTTTGGCATTCCTGGTCTAGGCAAACATGGCGGTGACCTTTGGCAGACCAGGAGGACCTGGGAACATTCCTTCACTTGTGGAGCATCTCACTGCATTCTAATGAGATGGTCAACGTTAAATAATATGTTTAGTCTCGCTTTACCAAAAGGAAACCACGGACACTGATCTGATTAATGTCCTCTTAAGACCCGAAACTTCATTTATATCTCCTGTAGGGGACATTAATCTCCGAACCATATTGTACTATCCTGAAATGTACACTACAAGGGAAATACAATAAAAATAAAAGCAAATAATATATTTTTTAATATTTTCACTGCAATATGTTTTTGTCATCCAAGACACTTGTATTATGTAAAAAAGAAATCGAAACAAAGTTTTTTTTTTTCTGCCGGGCCTCAGGAGAACGTCCATGTGAGCCGTTCAGTACATCAATATTGTATTTTTGAGCTGGTTCCAAAAACCTCTGGAAATCCTCTGGCTTCCATCTGGACAACGACTTTTGTGGCGAATTGTGGCCCGGCGAGGCCATTATACGATAGATACGCTGGAAACAAATTACAATACGAACAGCAATAAATTCTAAAATAGATTTTTCTTTTTTACATTACTTTATGATGTTTACCTAATTTCTACATTCTTATGTCTTGAATTTACAGAGAGAGGTGAGTGCGTTACACTGACGTTTTCAGTATCAGTCGAGTGAGTGATGAGTAACGGGATATTCTGGGATGCATAAATCCTGCGTTTAGGAATGAAAAATAATAGTCGCTTTCAGCCAAGACATATGTTAATGGATTTACCATGGTGACTGATATTGAAGATGATGCTAGACAGCATTCTCTATGGAACCTCCACCTTCTCAGTTACCAAACACAAGGGTTCCATCTTGTACCACCATTTTGACTCCAATTATAATGTTAGTTTGCATAATTATACCTTATTATTATACTAAACTGTAAAACTAGGTGTTTCGTTGATGCAATTAACAAGTGTGACAACTAAATAAGAAAGTGGATGAGTCTCTACAGGCTGCGTTTCCTGTTCTTTGCACTGAACCACATTACTATACAGCCTCTACTGGGACAACAGGAGGGGTTTTCAACTTACTGGCAATGTCTGGCAGTTCATGAATAGAAGCTCCGCAGTGTTACAAGTGTTTTTAATGGAGATAATAAAAAAGAAACAGCCTGGCTGTTCATGCATGATGGGCAGGTTTTACACAAGGAAGTTATTCAAATAGTTATTATGCAACAATATGACAGAAGACAATCACAAAGGCTACTTGCCATTGCCAGCAGACAAATACTGGTCGTGAAAGTGTAATGTAAAATAGGACAAAGAAAGCCCTTGTATTGACATACGTTTGTTTCTGGTTTGGTTTCTTACCAAAAATCTGATCTTCGTATTGTCAGACTTAATGGTGTCTCTTTCTGTGTGTGTGTGTGTGTGTGTGTGTGTGTGTGTGTGTGTGTGTCTGTGTGTGGACGGTGGTATTAAAAACAGATCACAGCTAAAAAAGTGCTCATTGTGAGAACAGAAACAGGACAAATACTGATCATAAACACGGATCATCTGCTTTTAATCTGTTTTAATTCACCATTGCATCAATTTAGTTTAGAATATGTACATTCTCAATACAGATATGAAAAAATTGTTAGTTGTGTGTGTGTGCATGTGTGTGTTTTTTCAAGCTTCCTTAGTTCCAACAAAAAACTATCAGTGTCTAAAGGGTAGGCTATTGTGACTGTGCAATCAAAAACAATCGCAGTACTTCAGGAACGTCATGTCAAATGGATTGTGTACAGTACCCGCTTCCTTTGAAAAACGGAGGAAATCTGACCACTTTGACCAAAGACTGACCACAGGCTGGATGTTTTCGAACCAGATGACCAAAGGGGTAGAACTGAGCCAATGGGAGAAGAGGAAACTCATTTAATTTCTGACTCATTTTTCCTGAAGCAAAATGTGTGTTAATCACACCAAATCCAGAGGATCCTTTGAACTGGAAACATATGCCTTTCTCTGAAGGCCCATCTACATTGAGAATAAGATAGAACATTCTCCTGCTCATTAAACCCTCCATGCAGGTATGTTAAAAAAATGATCCAAGTAACCTATTACACATCTGTTCTTAATTTTCTTAAAGCTGAAAATCTAGTTGTTAGGTCCTAAGTCCTAAAAATGTTCTATGACTGCTTAGGGTGTGTTCATATAATTAATTAACTTACAAATTTATCTAAACTCATAGCTATGCTAAATATCAGCTGAGAAGAAGACCCAACTCCTGTTTTAAGATTAACGAAGAATAACTTCTATAACTAAATATGTCCTTTGATCACTGTTTTGGTAAGGTTTGTTAAAAAAACCCATTTTGTTTTATGTTTGAGTGGTTTGGAAATGTTTCTTATCTTCGTCACACTATATACAGCCGAGGTCATAGGTTAACCCTTCCAGGGAGGTCAGAGGTGAACAGCGGTTCCCTGCATGGCAGTATCGATGGTTGCCCGTGGCAACAGCAGCTCTGAAACCGCAGGGCAGGTGTTTTCTTGAGTGCGACACCTCGTGGAGTGGGGGGCGGGGTTCGGGGTTTGGGATCCGACAGGCCGGTCCCTGGTGCGGTTACAAGGTTGACTGGCTGCTGCGACTGACATTGAAACGCAGCAGCGGAACCTTGTGGAAACAAAAACACAAGGGCTAGCATTCCACAGCTCCAAGGGCATGCTATATAAGGGGGGAGACAGGGGCTGTTCTGTGAACGGCGCACCCCAAAACCCAGAAGACTATCAGAGACCCTGAAGATGGGCTGTGGCGCCTATCAGTGGTGAATGACCCCTTCCCTGATTTGCGGTTAATGACATAAGAATGTATTAATATTCAGTGCTTATGAATGTGCAAAGTACTTCTTATGAAGGGATTATATAGTCTTTATGAAGGACCATATTCACTTATTCACCTGTTTCACTTATTTACTTATTCATATTCACCAGTTCACTTAAAGGACCCACACCGTCAGCCTGACTGCGGTGGTCACGTTTTCCACCTGCTTACAATGCCGACACCGCATGTGTCCGTTCCACAGCGCTATGACACAATTCAATCACACAGATTTGCACTGGTTGGCCTTGAACTGGGCTCACCCATTCATGTTTGCTGAGAGAGACTGAATGATTACCGGGCGCAACGGGAGCCAGATCCGTTTCGGGGACCCCTGATCGCACTGCAAACAACGCAGACGTCTGGCTGGCGGCAGAGCCGTGAGTTTTTGCACTCAAAATGTACTCCGCCGCAGCTAAAGAGAGTCAATGCTTTAGCTTCCTTTTGGGCCCACGCAGTCGACACAGTGATCTCTGTCATGTGATGGTGTCCGAGGAACAAAATCTGGAAAAACTGAACGTGCATTAACAATAAAATTGCATTACTTCACATTTTTCATTATATTATTTGTATGGTGCACCACAAGTGGCGCCATATAGGAGAAGCTATTAGGGGAAGTTATAATGATTCCAAGGGACCTGACTGACAGGGGTCCTCAAAAGACTATTGAGGGATGGCATGGCCTAGGGTGGTGGGGCCCAAATGTGAGATCTCCAAAATCCCTAGGCATCTCTACATGTAGTAAGGATCCTGTCTGAAGACAAACACAGTTCTTATTACAGGGCTGTCAAACTCTGTAGGGCCACAGGGGCCCTTTAGTGGCATTTCTCCTCCATGTCTTAGGGCATTCAAGCCAACGATTCAAAACACTTCTTAACAAAAGTAAAATTCAGTTTGTTTTACAGCCGTGAAGTAATCTGCACTAAAACACCTTCGTGCCCCAAAGCGGGCCCAGACTACAGCGGGTCCAGACTACAGCGGGTCCAGACTACAGTGGGCTGGGGGGGGTGAATTATGGACTAAATAAACATAGGAACCAAGGGAAGACTAATCCTTCGGCTGCCATTGAGAAAGAGACTGCATGAAATTATATTTGATCTTGTAAGGGGGAAATGGAGACAAAGGCACGGCACGATTACGTATTTTATTTCTACTTTTGTTCACAGTTTATTCACTCTCTCCAGATATCCCATGCAAATCATTAAGCAATATGCAAAACATATTGTCAAAGCGATGAAGCTATGGTGTAGGTTGCTGTCCCGATCTGACTACCACCAGTGTTTTGGTCGAGAATTTGTCTCATTTTCAGCAACACACTGCAACAGGAGAACTGGCTGACTATTTAATTCATATCTTGGACATTGACAATGTACATTTTCCAACATGCATGTTAGTGCATCCACTATATTGCACATACAGTATATGTATAGAGAAGGTAAATAGTAACATTGGGTCAAGCCTTGGCTCTCAAATGATACTTTGAGATGATTTTTGTGGCATTCCACGAGAAAACTGTATCACTCCTCATTCAGAAATGCTTTTGGCAGATTAAATCACACAAAGGACTCAATCTTTCCTTCAGTTCTATCTGTCTCTCCATCTCAGTTATGGTGTCAACAGCAATGACCCGGTAGACCGATTTCTTAACTGTAATTACAAACTGGCACACACTACAGCACATAGAACACGCGGCAGATGTGATTTGAACAACTTTTCAATTAGTTTTGGTCGATTCCACTGAAAGATTCAGAACGAGTTTTCACAGCCAAGAGAACACAATATTAAATAACAAAACAAAATTAATATTAGTTAGTAATAGCCCGTTTCTATTACTAATCATATTTAACCTTGCCCTTTGATTAACTACTTTTCATAAACAGGTAACTTGAATAAATGTGACAAATTAATTGAGCATATTAAAGTATGTTACCATTAAATAATGTAGTAAATCATGCTCAAAAATAATATATGTAACTACCAAAACCTCTTTATTTCAGCTGTTGATTGGATTTCTGTTGAAATAGTGATCTGTTAATTTGATTGTTTATATAATTTTTTTTTACAGGTTACAAATTAATGAGGCAATTTTTAAATATATATCATATAAATATTCAACTAAATATGAGCATTTTGAAAATCAGTGCTGCCATAAATGAACCCTTAATGAGTGTCTATATCACCATGACTTCTCACATTGCGGTAGATTAAATTAGCACGATGTATTAATAACCTGCCACGGTCTAAATATGACTCTGGCTTCTAAATATAAAGAACAGAAAAAAGGAAATAAATTCTGCTATCTAGGATTTTGTGCTTTTGTGTGTTTAGGCGTCTGTCTTCCAAATAACATAAGTAATGCATAATGGCTTATGACAGGAACTTAGTCTTAAACACAAATTAAACAGCAAACGCACGTAAATGGCTGCAGAAACGTTATCTGTGTCATACATGCTTGTCATATGTGATGGACCTGCTAAACCAGCCAACAGGTTTTCAGCATGTGGTTTTTCTCTCTCATTCTCTCTCCCTCTTTCTTCCCTGATCCCTCTACATGCAGAAAAGGGCTGCTAAGCAATATGTACCATTTGTTTAGTTAAGAAATAAGTATAAATCACTAAGCCTAATTCAGTACCCCAAAAAGGGTACTTTTTTCTGGGGCTTCTTGCTGTGTGTTTGAGAGAGAGAGAAGAAAGCCCTTCACCATCTCAGACTGTTAATCAAGGCCATCCACATGAAAACACAACATATATCTACAATCTGTGAATGCAGCCCTGTAGAATTATTTCATGACTTCATCTCTGACATAATATTCGTGAACTATGGGGTCCTGACATTGTAGAGGTGACAAGAACATGATACTGGTTGTTCGGGTGTCTGCGAATCTGCCTGTTTTGTGTCAGCTATTATGTGTAGCCACTGCATACGCTGGAGTTAAAAATAATTACCCATTTATGCCGTGCTAGTTCTAGCATTGTTGATTTAAAAAAAGGATGTTGCGGAATAAAAATAACCTACAGTATCTATAGTAAACTGAGAAGAAAACACAAGAAAAAAAAGTGTCATCCGTGGTAACCTACTAGTATTTTACAGTCTTGTGTAATGGTTAAAAGCATACTGTTGTGCCTGTTTATCTACAAGGAACTCTATACCAAGCATTATTTCACAGGATTTGATTTACTTCGTACTCTACACTCTCACAAGTGAAGATTTGTTGAGAATACACTATGCAATCAGTCAACAAAGGCATGTACCTCTTCACTGCTTGATGAAGCAGTTACACAGTAAGTTTGTTTAACTCTGACAGAGTTTATTTGAGTCCAGTAGGGATCAAATTCACTCAATTAGAGTGAAATGTGTTCAGAGTTGTTAGAATCTGGTAGAGGCGGGTTATAAAAAGGGCTTTTCTGAGTCTGCGTGCAAACTGCAGCCCCTACACTAAAGGGAAAAGTGTAGTTTGTTGGTTCCCTTAGTGTGATATGACAATGATTGTCATTCTGGTCTGACGGTAAAGGCAGGAGGCACGGCCCACGTGGACACGTCTGGCGGATCTCGGAAGCGCCCTTCATTCCACCGCAAAAGGTGATCACAGGGACGCCAAGCCCCAGTCCTGGAGGGCCACAGTGTCTGATGGTTTTTGGTGTGTTTTGGCACTATTGGCTGCTCATTGAAAGGGAACTACAAATACCAGCAGACACTGCGGCCCTCCAGGACTAGAGCTTGACACCCTTGCCCTATCAGGATAAAAAGAGCGAGAGCTTAGGACAGTTTTCTGTGTCAGTGACCTGAGTCTTTAGCCGAGCAACCTTACCTGGGCTCTTCACCAGAATCATGGCATAGGCGGGAGCTGCTGAGTGGCTCATTTTATTAAGGTGCTCTTTAACCCTTCGAAGAGTAGATTTTTTGGAATGTTTTTGTTCAAAATTTTGAGACATCGTTCTAGAACATCATTGCTTTCAGTTACCAGTAGTGATTGTTACATCAGCATTAGAATGTTCAGTTAAGAAATTGTGGGTTCTTACACCTTGCCGAATGTGGTCAGGGCCATCCATGTCTCATCACTCTCTAGTGCCCTCTACTGGTCGACCAGGTACCCGCGGCCTGTTTGCTAATGCTGCACGTGAAGATGCACACGAATCTCCCGCTGATTGGCATCTGTGCCAGTGTAGCTCGCGGGCTGCAGCGTGAAAAGACGCAGCTGGCGACATCACGCACTCGTCTACATTTTCTCAGCTGCATCCTCAGAAAAAAAGGTACGAAAAAGTGCCTAAGAGGCTACAACACTTGTCACTGGGGTGGTAACCTATTAGGTACATAAATCTGTACCCCTAACCATGGGTTTAATAATTAGTACATTTTTTGCTTGTAAAAGGCATGCACTCGTACCCAAAGATCATTATTGAAAAAATGTACTTCAACTGGTACCTTTATTTCGGAGAGTGTGCGCAGATGTAGACGATGGAGCAAATTTGGGGAGAAAATAAGGGAAAAAGCATAACATTTTTTCCAAAAGAGTCATTGCGCAGACAGAGGATTGGCTCCCTGCTGGTCACATGTGACATGATTTTTTCCCCTCCCATTGGTGGAGAAGCAGACAAAAGGACGTGTGAAACGGACGTGACCCCGATGGCGCACCCCGTCTCGCTGGCCGTCCTCGCCCCAAGCCGGACCGTACTATCAAGGGGGCGGAGCTCTGCTGGCAGCGGTGCCGTCTTTTCTGAGACTCAACAATGGCGCTACGTCAGCGTGACCCTGGGCTAACAGTAACTTTATGTTGAGGGTCCCCTGGGAATGTGAGAGGAGAAAAAGCTTTTTCAAGGCTGCCTGTAGCTTAATCTCGCTCCGGGTCTGCGGGCTCGGAGCGAGACGCAAATCTCCCTCCATTTTGGGCTTGAAAAAAAGCAGCAAAACTGCTATTAATTTAGTTCCTTGGGAAAGAATCTCGCCGCAGCCACATTAAGGTCCCACACAAGGTGATCTGTTGTTTAGAAGGTCGAGAACAACAGATCATCTCTGCTGGCTTGGCAGGCATTGGCCTCCTTACAATAGGAGTGAGAGTAACAGAGAAATCTAACACTCACCTCTTTGTTTGTGGAGAAAAATTAGAGCGACACCTTACAGACTGCATGGCTCCTGCGTTATCTCCCCAGCCTCCCCTTTCTCTCTCTCTCTTTCTCTCTCTCTCCCTCTCTCCCTCTCTCTCTCTTTTTCTCTCCTCCCTCTGGAGACGGGTGGCTCCATTATGGCTCACGGGGCCCTGCGCATGGGGTGGCCGTAAGCGAATACCGCCGGGCCGACACTGAAGCGACATTCAGGACCCAGAAAGAGGGTGCCCCAAATACTGAGTCTGGCACAGAGCCGTGCGGGCCTCGTTTTCAACGCCAAACTATCACCGGATCCCGACATGTGACCGGAGATGTTTTTCTGGCACTCCCCCTACCCCGGCGAGAGCACGTATGCCATTTTCTCGCTAACATAGACAGCAACACAGATTGCACTTGAACGATTGTTAAACCCAACAGAGCACACTGTTTCTTTTCTTTTTTTTTTCCAGCGGACACATTGAAATTGAGCAAAGAGCACCTGTCTTCTGGTGAAATTTCACGCCCACCTAACACCAGGAATCTTCACATTCCTTCACAAGAATCACAGCAGCGCTCGGGTTATATAATGCACAGGTGACAAACAAGACGCCGGTAAAAAGAGCTTAGAATGTGGGACGCCAAGGTTTCCGGGCTATATGCTTTTGGAAAGGTCAAATTTTTTGGAGCAGTTTTTGAGTAGGTGCGCCACATTTCTCTGTCTGCAGATGTCATTCAGAACATATAGAACATGAAACACTGTCAGAAGGTAGAAATGGCATATTTTATATGATTTATACGATTATGAACTAGGTCCTTCATGCTGCAGAGTAACAATCCTCTTGCTGGTCTTGCTTCAATGGTTTAACAAAGAAGAGATGTAGGCCTCAGAAGTCGATGTGTCCCGGCTACTAGTGCCAGTGGTGCGTCAACATAAAATAATCCCAAAAGACTTTGTTCTCTAATATAGTATAAACACAACTATTTTCAAAGAGAGTCAAATATACAGAAAATGTTAATGTTTTGATTGTGGTAATACACTAAAAAGCCCTTTGTAAAATGATATGGTGGGCCGTTTTGTACAATGTTTAGATGAACACCAGATGGACTATTGAAAGTGTCGTTGATAACAAAGACATTAAAAAAGATTTTTTGCTATTATGTCCCTTTGCTGCTACTTGTTCAAAAACAGGTTTCTCCATGAGCTTGGATCAGAGAAACAGACATTTTTATTTCCTGGGCAGGTATCGTTTTACATATTTTCCCCAAGTAAACTGTCACAAAAAAAAAAAAGATTACGGATATACTAAAGCATTGTTTTGAGCTGAAGGATTTTATTACCCTCATGGTTACAGCTTGAACTTCGTCATTGCATTTGTGACACCGGCCCACATTAAGAAATCCAGAATAAAAGCCTTGAACAAAGAACAAGAACAACAAAAAAATAAAATGGCCGGCTTTCATTTCCTTCTCCTTCTTGGTTTGTGTACTCATTCTTTCTGAAAAAATAAACCAATCCAGATTTGAAAGCTTAGCAAAGGCCAACAGATAGATATTTAATATCTCTGAAGAGCATTGGGAACTATTAAAACCATATATAACTTTAAATGCTGTATTGCAGGAAAAAATATCACAATTTTGAATGAAATTAAGCATTTTTAATATTACATAAACCATTTGCAGAGCTGGGCTTTTATTTTTTTCAGAACCAATCCGATGTGCATAGGTCAAACGCATATTATCTGTACTAGATAGCTGTGCAATGAGAACGCTCCTTCTACCCCATCCATTACAAAACCAGTGAAACATTTAGCTCATAATACAAAGCAATCTACCAGAACCATCTAACCCTACGATACATTTTCACATGTTCGTTCTCATGAACATTCACTCTGCAGTTGGGTCTTCAGATTAAAGGCTGTGATAGCCTTCTATTCCATAACTTGGTTGTGGTGTAAAAACTGGGTTTGGAGCCATATAGAGGTGGCCGTGATTCATTGATGAGGCACTGCAACTTCATTTGAATTTGGTCCCGTGCTTGTGATATCCAACTGTATGATATCAAACTATGGAGTTTGCTCGGGATAAAGGCATCTGCCAACCATATTTTATAAATAATGTAGAACTCTATCTCCTGTGTCTGTCCTCATAGTTTTTTTTAAAGCTACTGTCATGAGACCAACTGCAACTGAAAAACAGAACAAAACGAGCAAAAAAATTTATTAAAAATGATATTTAAATTTTTCCTTTATAAAATATACGTAACTAAAAACACCCATAATGGAATGTTCTCATTCAAACTAATGCACTGCTCCATTGGTCTCTAACCCTGTTCCTGGAGATCTATCGTCCTGTAGGCTTTCACTCCAACTCTAACAAAGCACACCTCATTCAACAGCTAGAGATCTACCGTCCTGTAGGTTTTCACTCAAACCCTAACAAATTTTGCACACTTCATTCAACAGCTAGAGATATACCGTCCGGTAGGTTTTCACTCGAACCCAAACAAAGCACACCTCATTCAACAGCTAGAGATCTACTGTCCTGTAGGTTTTCACTCCAACCCTAACAAAGCACACCTCATTCAACAGCTAGAGATCTACCGTCCGGTAGGTTTTCACTCCAACCCTAACAAAGCGCGCCTCATTCAACAGCTAGAGATCTACCGTCCGGTAGGTTTTCACTCCAACCCTAACAAAGCACGCCTCATTCAACAGGTAGAGATCTACCATCCTGTAGGTTTTCACTCCAACCCTAACAAAGCACACCTCATTCAACAGCTAGAGATCCCTTTGAGCTGCTAATTACTAGAATCAGGTGTGCCATGTTGGGGTTGAAATGAAAACCTAGAGGACGGTAGATCTCCAGAAGCAGGGTTGGGGACCGCTGCACTACAGTGAACCTTCCAATCTGCGGAGCACGCCGCAGCCGAGTAAAGTTTGTCATCTCCGGCCCGTCCTCCCATTCTAAAACATGTTGACCGTGTGCAAAGATTAAAATAAATGAAATAAAATAAACCTGAATGGTGAGCACAGAACCCTGACCTGGAGTACCAGGGTGCCGAGAGAAGGCAAGGTAAATAAGGAAAGAGATCTGTAAACAGGCAAAGTGCGCTGAACTCATTCGCAGGTTAGGCAGCATGGATTTCGGAAACACTTGGGTAGATTAGCCGCAGAATTACGCCAGCCTCCTCTCCACGTGATGCAATGTTTGCGGACCAGAGACACACCGGAGACTCCATTTTAAACACTGTCTCTTCCCCTATTGGAACCCTACTGTTCACACCCTCCGCTACCAAATCATTGCTCTTTCAGTGTCAGGCTTGCAAGTGTTGCAAGTGTTATAAACTACATACAGATATATATAACCGTAATGTCGATGCATGGAAACCGTAACGAGAAGAATCCCTACTGGCAACGTGCTGTTTTTCTGCAGGAGAAATATACTTAATTTATAATTTTATTATACTGATATTTATTTATTTTCACAATGGACCACTGTCTCAAAGCGCTCCATCATCATTCTAGACAAGGCATATCAGCTGTAGACATTTTAGCTGTGGCAGCGTACAAAGAAAAACAAAGAACAGAAATATTGAAAATCAAAACATGAATTACCTGTGACTGCATTGATGTAATTACATTAATCAAAAACGGTAGCGGAACCACGTTTTTCTTTTACAATCTGGGCTTTTCTGGTGTTTTTAATTCTGCCAGTGTTTTCTGTGTTTATTTGCGTGCGAGTTAATGGTGCTTGTCTTTGGATATCCATTGCAACGTGATTATTTTAGTAAGATAAGCCAAATGAATACACAAAGCAAGGTTGACGACTGCACTGTCATGCCCGCTAGTCACACAATGTCAGAGAAGGTAAAGCACTTGTCCTGTTGTGTTTTTCATGAACTAGCGCAAGAGCGTACGTGAAAGAGAGGCGCTTGCCGCCCCCTTTGGCTGGTGTTAACAGTGTAACATAAGTCTCCCCCCAACAAAAAAAAACAAAAAAACAATCCATACAGACTGATATCTTGATAAAATGAATAACCATCTTGGTGGCCAGAATATTTGCCTCTATCAATGACCACATTGACTTTCTCATTTATTTTTTATCTCTTTTATAACTAGCAATTTTGACAATATATATTGAATGGTGATTCAATAGTGGTAAGTGACAATTTACCAGCATATTCCTTTCTGTTAATATAAAACATGCACTTTGTCCATTGCGCCATGTGAACCAGACACACACACAAACACAAACACACACACACACACACACACACACACACACACACAGTGGATCGTGTGCATCTGATATAGCGTATATTAGCAGAGGTCTAAACAAAGCAGACCTTCAGGAGGAGGATAAAAGCACGAGACGCGCTGGAGGAAGCCGGGGGGAAATGATAAAAGAATAGAGAAATAGGAGGGAAGGCCGACGGCGTAAGAAAAGAGGTGGAGCAACATTGACGTGGGTGAAAAAATATTAATTCCATTCCCTTATTTTAAATATTAATAATAATAATAATAATAATAATAATAATAATAATTTTTTAAAATATATTTTTGAATGTTTTTTTTCAGCACAGTATAGAGAGACAGGAAGAATGGGCAGCGAGAGAGAGGGAGAGACACGCGACACAGATCAGCACAGTGTAGAGAGACAGGAAGAATGGGCAGCGAGAGAGAGGGAGAGACACACGACAAAGGCCGCGCGGACAGATCCACACCGCCAACGTTGTGAGAATGAGAAGGCGGACGACGCTCTTACAAGTTACGCCACCGAGACACCCCCGTATGTTCAATCTCTTATATTTACCAGTCATGAGAATGAGGAAGGAGAAGTATTCGGAGGGCGATTATGACACTATTATGACACTAAAAGCACGTACAGTTGTGTATTAAACTGTGTAAACAAACAGAGTTTACGTCATGGCAATGGCTAGTCATTTGGGGATGGTGGACACTGTTTTTTCTCAGTGTGTTTGTGTAAGTCCGGGTAGAAGTGACGTTATTGAAATAGCGAGCTATTGTCTCACGCCTCTATGACCTTAGTGACTATACAAATATTTTGAAACCCTGACAGATTTATAATACCGTAAATCCTTTACATGGACTACCGGGCCCTTGGTTCTGCCTCTCATTGCAGTGGCACGGACCACAGAAGTAGACGTTTCCTCGGAGATGAGATCGTATAATCATATTACGACAATGATCAGACCTGGTTTTTGTTAGTTCCTTTCATCTCAATTCAAGAATTTGATACTACGTTTTAACCCAATTCCGTACGCAGTGAAAAGGTCCTTGCTCTTAGCAAAGCCATTCATGTTTCCATATTGCTTTACAGCGGCAGTCCCCAACCTTGTTTCCGGAGATCTACTGCCCAGTAGATTTTCATTTCAAACATAATTTGTCACGCCTGATTTTACTAATTCGCAACTCAACGAGATCTCTGGCTGTTGAAAGATGCGTGCTTTGTTAGGGTTGATGTGAAAACGTATAGGAGGGTAGATCTCTGGCTGTTGAAAGATGCGTGCTTTGTTAGGGTTGGTGTGAAAACGTATAGGAGGGTAGATCTCTAGCTGTTGAAAGATGCGTGCTTTGTTAGGGTTGGTGTGAAAACGTATAGGAGGGTAGATCTCTAGCTGATGAAAGATGCGTGCTTTGTTAGGGTTGGTGTGAAAACGTATAGGAGGGTAGATCTCTAGCTGTTGAAGGATGCGTACTTTGTTAGGGTTGGTGTGAAAACGTATAGGAGGGTAGATCTCTAGCTGTTGAAAGATGCGTGCTTTGTTAGGGTTGGTGTGAAAATGTATAGGAGGGTAGATCTCTAGCTGTTGAAGGATGCGTGCTTTGTTAGGGTTGGTGTGAAAATGTATAGGAGGGTAGATCTCTAGCTGTTGAAAGATGCGTGCTTTGTTAGGGTTGGTGTGAAAACGTATAGGAGGGTAGATCTCTAGCTGTTGAAAGATGCGTACTTTGTTAGGGTTGGTGTGAAAACGTATAGGAGGGTAGATCTCTAGCTGTTGAAAGATGCGTACTTTGTTAGGGTTGGTGTGAAAACGTATAGGATGTTCTCCAGGAACAGGGTGGGGGACCACTGCCTTATAGAATTTCTCTTGTCAAAGCATTTTGTACTGCAGGAAGACTGAAAGTCAAGCGTTATTTGAAAGTTTTTCAGCAAAAATGGTTCATCCTCCACATCTTCTTTTTCTTGATGGCTCAATAATAAAATATTAATAAAAAAAAATTATGCCTTTTAAATAAATCCTTGTTTGTGATCCACTAGGATCTGTACTTCAATGCTGTGCTTGTATTTCACCATACATTCGAGATCTCGTGGAAGAGCATTTCCATTCCAGAAGTATTTTCATGTTTCTCAGGTATTCAGGTAATTCTGTTCCAAATGTAATGAAACTGATTATACACGTTCAGTTGAAGTATGGGACTGACGAATTAGAATTTTACTGGAATCGTATGATTCATAAAGTGACTGGTATTTCAAGGATGATGCACTACAGGTTTACAACTAATTGCATTTGGGTGAGTTTTTAGGCCAAGAAACAAGCCTAGGGCCCTGAACCCCCAAGCAGTACAATTGCTCAATGGCTTTTAATAGCACCATCATCGTACAATTTGGCTTTTGAAAAGCATGCTGTAACAAGGTATTTGTAAAAGTAGTTGCAATAATAAAATACAAGGATGTTTAAAACTGTGTGGCCATGGAGGCCTGTGTGTGTATGCCTGTGTGTGTGTGTGTGTGTGTGTACGTACGTGTGTTTGTGAACAAATGCTTCATAATTCAACAGTATTCTTTTTTGTTTCATAACTGAAAAATCATTACTGGTTGCAACTAAATCAGCTGACTGTTATATACTGGCCACACCTGCGGTATCCGCAAGGATGCTGTGCAGTGAGAAAAACCCCCCCAAAAAAAACATTTCCACCTCCAGATTTGCCGACCGTCCCAGGAACAGGAAATTACATCACCGCTGGGACCCCAACCACCAGTCCCCTGAGTGCAAAGGAGACACGCACAGCCCAGCTCTTTCTGAATCACGTACTCACTGGGAGTCCTTTAGAGGAAGACACGTTGATTGATTTAATATGGCTCCCTGGAGACGCGTGGTGTTAACGCGGGGTCAGCGGGAAACCTTTTATCAGTCATACGGAGTTAAGATAAGAGATGCGGGCGATTGGCTCGATACTCGAATGACGTCGGTCTCTAAGCTAGAGATGGTGTTTCGGGCTGTCAGTCGCCTTGGTGACAAGGCATAATTACATTACAATTATTTGGCAGACGCTTTTATCCAAAGCGACGTACAATAAGTGCATATTGAAGGTCATTGACGCGACTACAAAGCAGATCTGACAAAGCACAACTTTCTCACAATGTAGGAGCTATCCCTAGTAATGAACATAGAACACAGTCAGCTATACATTCTTATAAAATAGCAAAAAACACAAGTTAAATAGAAAAAAAAAAAGTACGTACTATACAATTGGCCCTATATAGGTACTTTAGTCGAGGTCGAGTCTGAAAACGTGCGTTTTCAGACCACAACGGAAAACATACAGTGTTTCAGCTGAGCGCAGCGGAGTGGGGAGTTTGTTCCACCACTGGGGAACTAAAGTGGAAAAACTCCGCAGTCGGGATGAGTGAGAGCCGTTAACACGGAGGTTGGAAAGTGCAAGTCACCCTGCAGCAGCAGAGCGAAGTGGTCGAGCAGGAGCGCAGTGCTGGATTAAGTCCTGTAGGTAGGAGGGGCCTGACCTTTTGGCTGCAGTGTAGGCCAGGGTCAGAACTTTGAACCTGATCCTGGCCACCACTGGCAGCCAGTGGAGTGACCTCAGCAGGGGGGTGACGTGCGAGAACTTCGGGAGGTTGAACAAGCCGAGCAGCCGCATTCCGGACCAGTTGTAGGGGCAGAAGGGCACAGGCTGGTAGGCTTGCGAGAAGGAAGTTTCAGTAGTCCAGACGTGAGGTGACCATGGTCTGGACAAGAAGCTGGGTGGAGGAACATGCAGGACCGTGCCGTTGCCCTGATGTGTTCTTTGAAGTCCAGCTGGTTGTCCAGGACCACCCCCAGGTTTCTTGCGGTGACCATGGTTCCGTCGACGGTGATGGACAGCATAATCAAGATGTTACGGTATAATTTTAAGTAGGGATGTTGAGTAGTATAGGATTCTACATTTTTTTTATTTCTTCTGATTTTAAATGTACTTTTATTTACTTACCATGGTGTTCCCTTAATAGTAATTAGAATAAATCCACGCTGAACTTGGAATAATGTTGAAGAAAACCACAGCTTTACCAAAAGATATAAAACCTTCCCATTTGAGGCTAGATCAGTGAAGTACTGCTCTTTTTAGGAAACAGATATATTTGGGAATATCGCGCTTAGATCGGCTACACGAGATGTGCTGGGAGGGAAGGAGTCATGAAGTTTCTGTTGGTCGTGAATCACAGGCAGTGAGGCGGCTTATTTTAAAAACCCTAATTCTCCAGAAAGAAACAGCTCACACCTAATTCTCCAGAAAGAAACCGACTCACACCTACCAGGAGTGACTAACGGCTAGCGTGCCACCCCCTCCATACGAGAGCCCAGTATACCGGCCCTTATTAACATTGGATAGAGAAGAACACAAGCTAACTGAGAAACGGCTAGCGTGCCACCCCCTCCACACGAGAGCCCAGTATACCGGCCCTTATTAACATTGGATAGAGAAGAACACAAGCTAACTGATTTACACAAGGTGGGTTTCTGTGAAGCCTGCAAGAAAGGCCGAAAAGAGAACAAGACAAATGGCAAACTGCCCCAAACCTCTCTCCCCCCGAGCCCAGGTGACAGAAACATGACTACCAGGCTGCCAGAAAGCGTCCACATGAAAGCCTTCAGCTTATTCATTCTTTCGTACATGCACCAATTCCAGGAGGCAAAAAAACGCACATATCAGCTTCAGGCATCTGTTGCATCAAAAGACATTGCTCATTAGTGACGCACGGATTATTTTTTATTTTTTTATTTTTTTGATCTGTAATTTGCAACTTTGCATGCCCCAGACACAGGCCATTCAGAAGGCCTGAGGCTTTTCACGTAAGCCACTGTTGATACTTCAAAAGTCCAGCTTTTCTCAACCGACGCACCAACTGTTCCAACCAATTATCTGGACCAGTACACGATTAATCCCATCTCTCTCAAACAATGATATGTGTTTATTTAGGCAAATTAAATAAAATATCTTGCTATTCAAAATGCACAGATCAAAGCACCAGATGTAGGATCTTCACATTAAAAAGGACCTGTTTTCATGGTAACATTTAATGACTCACATGATTGTCTTGTTTAACATCATCTCGTCCTTTTGCTTTTCAAATCTCTGTAATGTAAACCAAATTCTTTCAGTTGATTGTTAGTAGAGGAGTATTTGGCTTCATAGCCCAGTCACAAGTGATGGAATGTATAAAGGCACATCTCTTGCATCTGTCATGCACTTATCAAATCATTCAAGGTTTGAAAATTCTGGTTTGGAGGAACAAGAGGAACACATTAAAAAGGTTGGGGAATGTCAGAAAATGTTTGGTATGCCAAATGAGGGAGAACTTCTAAAAATAACTGAAAATGCACAGATATTTTTTCATGTCTATTCATGATGAGCAGGCCCGTGAACATGAAATATCAAGGTAGTGCCGACAATGGCTGATAGCTTCATAGTTCCATTAGCTCAACTAGCAGGCAAGTTAGCCAGTTGTATAAAGTACAATGTAAACGGACTCTTTACAGGTTAATGAATCATGGGAAGGTGACAGGCACTCAGAGAAATTCTTGAAATGTTCAGCAGTTTGCAACTACTGTACGTTACTATACGTCTCCAGATGGGCAACTAGACTCCTTCACTATTACTCCTTATTTCGGTAACACAGTAACTCCAGCAAACGCCAAAATAGAAAGATTGCAAAAGCAAGCCTTACATGTACCAGTATATATTTTCAGTATTTTAAAAATATATAATCTTCAAATAAACAAACTTTAATTTCCCCCTAAGCTTTCAAATATAAATGAAAAAAAAAACACAAAAAAGTAATTTAAATACATATTTCCAAATACACATATGTAATGTTTATTTGATAGATACAGCGTACATAGAGAATTGCAAAACAATTATCCAACATAATGCATCACAGAATTTTTAACTTCCGCAAATTTCCAATGTCAATGTATTTGAAATAGTACACATTTCCTGGGGACAAGCCTCTGTGGGAACACTTTGACCATGCAGAGGTGATCATCTTTATTTTCGGAAGCTGCCACAGGCAATCGAGGCTGACTGTTGAAGACCTGATGTTCCCTTCCGTGCCCCCCCCCCCCACAGCCAGATGGCAAAGCACTACGCTTCGGAAACGCAGTTAATCTACTCGGGACCCTCAAACCTGTGCACATGCACACTTACCCGACCTTAACCCCAGACTTACATTTTATTTAATTTTTTTTTATCACCGGCCAACAATAGAGTTGAGCCATAGTAAAAATCCTTCCCTCTTTTCTCCTGAAGCAGATTTTTCCAAAAAGAAAGAGAGGAGAAAGAGAGAGAGAAAGAGAGAGAGACAGGTGTGTGTGTGGGGGGGGGTACTGAAAAGGGAGTTAAACAGGTGTCTCCACAGTATGAGATCCAGAAAGCGAATGTGCTGTGTGCACGGCGTGCTCGACGAGCACCACAACCTTTCGCGGTGAGTAAGAAGCAACTGAGGACATGGCTATGAGCGCGGGGGCCAGCGAGGCGGTGGGATGATGCATTCAAACCCGAGAGGGGGAGGGATGATACAAAACTCTGTTATGTTTTCGGTGTGTGGTAGCAAAGACGTGTCACACTTGCGCTGTAAGAGGCTGCAGCTTCTGTAGTGGGTGGCCTGGTCCCAGCATCAATGCAGATTTTGGAAACAAATATAGAACGGCTTAAATATTGCACTGTCAATTTACCTCGGGATCACCAGCGTAGATGAAATTGAGACCATTCCCGAAGGCTTTCATAGTTTATACAGGTTTTTTTTTTCCAGATAGCACTTTCTTATGCCTAGGGCTGTATTTAACTAAAGCTAACAATGGCACAACATTAGTTCACTCTGGGATAAACCTGAAATGCAGTTGAACAAATGCAACACACAATCAGTGCTCCTGAATGTGCTATCAAATGCTAGCTTCCCAAAGAAAATGTATTTACTATCTGTAAAATAGTAAATATCATATCCTTTTTAGTGACTTCTGGGATGATCTGAGAAAGAATATTAGCTAAACTTGGTAGTTATAATTCTAATTAAGAGTTATACATAATAGAATTTATATAATCAGCACACAATCTTAAACACAATTATAATTTATTCAAAGTCACACAGAAAATCAAATGGCATCAAATACAGATGCTGTGGTGTGCCGCTAGACAGCTATTTAGCTGGTCGCTCACAGTAAACTAGCTTGCTTCCCCGTGACTCCTTGGGTGTGAGTTATGCACAAAACACAGTTTATATTGTAACTTCTGTCAATTTACGTTATATTACAATCAAACACAGAGCAAGAAGGAAGAATTACATTTTAAAAAAAATGAATTAGAAGAATAAATATAAATGTTCCTAGACTGCAGCTAAGCAGAGTAACGTGTCACAGTCAGATGAATTGACAGTGGAGCTGTCTGATTGGGCATTAGAAGTTCCATGAATATACAGTATGACCTACCATTCAAGTCTGTTATAACAATGATCCAGAATAGGGTCAACTGAGCCCTGGGTCAAGGCTGGTGTGAATGTCTTATCCTGGGGCTAAGGAAGACCTGTAAAAACCGCTTACTTTGACTAACGTGAAGCTCAGTTTCAAATAAAATCTTTAGAGCAAAATTAAAATTATGCATCTAAATCACAGAAAAGGCTAGGAGCGGGTGAGTTGGATGAGTGAATTCATGCTCTACATGATATGTGGGCAAAAATGTATACTTAGAAAAATCTTTGTGGTTTCTAAGGTTACAGATAAGAAAAGAGCAATCCAACTGCAACATGTAATTCCTCTCAGAATTTATCAATGAAACAATTTAGCAGGCATCCACTGCCATTCTGTGAAAGATACAGTTATGTAATATCATACAAAAAGAAGCAAATCAGTCACTTGCACAAATAAGATAATGCCCCCTTTGCAGAAAGACAGTCTGCAAATGCTAAGCTTTGCTCTATGAGACATAAACCATCCATCAAACACTTTACATGAACTCTGTTTCCATCCAGAACAGCCGATGGGGCCATTAGAGCATAGAAATATGACATAAAACAAAGAAGGACACCACTAAATGTGACCACAAAGAGAGAGAGAGAGAGAGAGAGAGAGAGAGAGATGCTCATTTGGGTCATGTTGACACCTGGTTCCTTTGGCATGGAGCTTCCTGGAAATTTCTGATATTGACCTGCTGTCTGTCAGTTTGTGGACGAGGCCCTGACGGAAAGACGTCCTTGGCATTCGCGCGTTTTCAAGGCACCCTGAGATTATCGGAACAGTTTGATAAGAAGCCTGTCAAGGCTGCCAAAATTGTTAGCTTGGTTGTGGCTCGCATCGGCGGTGCCATGTTTTCAGTTATCGCAATTAGACCCTGGACGGACGAGCCGCAGTTCAGCTGTCACTGATATTCTAACAAACAATAGTACACGCTCAAGGAAAACCGTTGGCATTACATTATAACATTATGCGGAATGTAAAATTCCGCTTACCATAGAAGTAAAGAATACTGCAGGCGTACTGTAAATATCTAGCGATAAGTTCGAAACACCAAGCCAGTCGTCCCACTTACGGGTACTTTTATGTTTTTATGGCTTTGATTTATTTCCATGATATTACAGACAAATCAATTGGAACACTGCCGAGATGCTGGCCCCAAGCACAGGCACGGGCACAGACACACACACATATGTATGTGTGTGTGTGTGTGTGTGTGTGTGTGTGTGTGTGCATAGACATACGTGTTCACTTTCAAACACCTATTACACATGCACACGTACACTCCCAGGCACTCACAGACACACAAAGCACAGTCCCCCCCCCCCCCAGTTTCTTTGGCACCCAGTACAATAAAAGTCAGACAAAAGCTTATATTTCCAGAGACTGTCCAAAGTGATGAATAGACACGAGGTGGAATGTGAACAGGTGCATATGGCTCTGGTTAAGAGCGAGGATTCCGTTACTGCTAACGTTTATTTCTCCAGAACATGCATTTATCATCGCTCGCTTACATGGCTAATATTTGACGTTTGATTCAGTTACATAGCCGGGTATTCGCTGAAGCAATATCATGTTAGCACTGTGCTCAAGGGCGCTACAACAATTCCAGTCTAATGGTTGAGTCAGAGCAGAGCTTAGCTTAGTTAATACTCGAATGGGAGCCCATCCATCCATCCGTCAATTTTATAAACCGCTTACGTCTGGTCAGGGTCGCAGCCAAGAGCTGGAGGTTATCCGGCAGACATAGGGTGAAAGTCAAGAATACATCCCGGACAGGTCACCAATCCATCGCATGGCCCAAACCCATTGCAGGACCCACGCACCATTCACTCACGCACTCATACCTATGGACAATTTAGAGTCTCCACTTAGCCTAGCCTGCATGTCTTTGGACTGTGGGAGGAAACTGGATTGCCCGGAAGAAACCCACGCAGACACGAGGAGAACGTGCACATACTCCACACAGAAAGGCCCTCCGCCTTTAAATGGGATCTCTCCTGGGATAATCACGTTGTGGCTGGAAATAATATTGGTGGGCCAATAGGGGGCAGTCATCCCTCTGGAGCAAATAGAAAAGCCAGTGAACCCCTGTGCATTGGTGGGAACTCTGAACTGTAGGAGGTGTAATGTTAGGTATGGGTATATGGGGGTATGGGTGTATGAGGTGTGGGATATGATTAATCACTCTGGTCATTGAAGACACCATGGTAGACAGCTTATTTACGTAGACAGCCATTTAGCTGATGATCTTTATCATTTTTATATACTATTCATTTATACAACTGTATATTTTTTTAAATAAAGTCTTTTCAGGTTCAGTACTGTACCTTATCAAGGGTACTATGGCAACACCCCACCTGGAGACCAAACCCACAACCTTTAAGTTTCCTAAACTTTATACTACCCTGTATAGTCATACAATCTGTATCGTAATTAAAAATCTGATCATATAATCATTCAACAATGTACTTAATTCACTAATCCCTCCTGTTTCACCTCAGCTGGGGTTCATTCAGTAGCTGATCCACTTTGGAATGCTGTGAGCGTTTTGTTCATCCCTGCTCACGCAAAATGGTTTGCAACTTTTTGCAACACACTTCAAGGATAACACAGTGAAAACGTTCAGTGTTAAATCACTTCGGCGAGGGCACATTGTGCTCTGGGTACATGTGGTACCTACTGGGCTCATTCAAACTGTTGGATTTTAATAAACACTTCAGTTGCGTAGGCTTGTCAACATGACAAAGGTGATTGGCCTGGTGTGTCGGCCATCTTGCTGGCAGGTGCCAAAAAGAGGTTAATTAAGCCCCCTTTTTTTGGATGATCAAAATTCCATAAGACATTTGACAAAGCTGTGGTAATGTTTTATTAATTTCTCTGTTGTGCTACGTTATGTATTTACAAGCAATAGAGGACATTAAATATTTAGTCTATATAATCTTAGCTGTTTTTATGCATAGCCTACCTTCATGTCATTTGACATAATTTGGCATTTGACTATATCCATGTGTCAATAACAGAAAGCATGGGTGATTAACTGTATTTAATAATAATCGATACTGGCCTAACAGCCATGCATGAATGCATCATCTTCTCAGGGCAAAGGTTACTTGGGCACTACATGCATCAGGATGCATAAAATTGATGCATCTGCTATATCTTAGCTTTTATGCTAGTTGAAAAGTGTAAAAATATGTTCTGCCTTCTTGTACCCTTCTCTACTTGTCACCCAGTTCCACCACAAATTAGGCATGTTATGGTGTTGAGTGCCTTAATGTAAAAAAACAAAAAACAGGGAAGTGAAAATAAATAAAAAAACCCATGTGAGCCAATCTGGGAAATACTGAAATGAACCCCAATTCTTTTCAAACAGGCTACAAAACGAAAACGTCAAGGAAATGATTCACATAGAAAGCAGAGAATGCTTCGAAATGACATCATTTGTGAGGAAAAATTATTATAAATACAGAATTTAGATGAAAAAGATCTGTGTGCTTGCTTGTGGATCCTGTTCAGGCCACAGAGTTTCATCAACATCGCAAGTGATGTTCTTCCTCACTAAGCAACCGGGGCTCGTGCCCCCAACCCTACACTGCCTAAAGAAGCGGCCTTCACTGGCGGGAACTGTGTTCCAACAACCACCAATGACATGCGGGAAAAGCTGTAATGCTTCCAAAAACATATTGCAAAGTATTGGATTTTGTTAAATGGTTTGCACTGTATGTTTCAGTGATAGCTAGCAAACCCAGGTTAGTTGTTAACTAAAACTGTGCATGTAAAATATACAATCCCTAAGCTACATGAGAAGTTAACAAGGTGATAATAAATATTGGGATATTGAAGGGTGGGATAATTGCTTAGTCTTAATTAATAATTCCATCTTAGAGTTTGCATGCCCAATCGTTTTTAACATGAAACTTTATTATTTTATTGTATAAAAATGTTTTAATTTGCAAAATTTTTTGAACAATCAAGTAAAAAAAATACAAATAAATCCTGACCTGAATCATAACCTGAACTTTTATGTATGCCAGTGTTGAAGCCCTGAAAACAGCTGGAGAAACTGGTCACCGACTAGGACGCCCACTACACCCACCAAATCATGACTGGCATCGGTCTGTCGCTTCTTTGTTCACAAAACATAGCCATAAGTGCCATTTTTCATAACAATTCAGGAGTGAAATATCTACATATCCTTATCCTGGAGGTACTGTCAACGTCACAGTAAAATAGACCTGATCTGTTTATTATTCCACCGCTTGAGAAGAAAAAATAAATGACAAACGGGCCTGGCAGCCCTATAAAATGGCGCTTGAGCCGTGCTTTCATGTATGCACAGTGTGTTCATCCTTCTTTGCCTTTACTGTAAGATCCCACCATTTTGTCTCAACTGACACTTTTTTGTGTTTCCATGTGGGACACGCCTCACAGCAGCGCTCTAACGTTACTCGGACAGCACCACCGCGACTGAACCCGAGACACACCATAAATCAGTCCAGCCCAGGCTCCTCTGTGTGGACTCCCTGTGCCGAGCCAGTAGTTATTACCAGAGGAAAACGCATGCAAGCTTTGCACTTCTTTGGCCGGGGGGGGTGGGGGGGGGTAGTTTACTCAGAAAGCATCCTTCTAGATGCAATTTGTCATCGTGTTTAAAAAGAGGTTTGTCTAAATGTTCTTTCCAGCAGACATTTATGTCTGCTCAGCACTTTCTGTTCCAATGATTTTTAAATCTACACCTCCATTTATAATGATTGCATGGTAATGACTTTGAATTACAACTTGAAGTTTTACACTCGTGGTGCACTTTATTTTCCCCTAATTAGTCTGAAATTACTGAAGTAAATGTTACTCTTTAACATCATACAAATGGTGGATCAATATTGCATTCATTGTTACTACATTGCTACAAGTATTCAACAGTAATCATGTAATTAAATTAAATGGATAATCAAGTGCACTTGCGTGCCATAGCAATTTCTTATATGACCATTTTTAAAGAAATATTCTGTTAGCTGCACAGACTGCGACTGTTGAGAAAGTACCATTGTGAAATTACCATGAAGAGTCGACCATTCACACAAAAACAGTTACCTGGTAATTTATGGTTATTTGTCTTCCGCAGGCTAGAAAAGTCACCAAATGTCTCCAGCCTAAGAGTAGAAACAGTGCTGCCTAGAGTAGAAACAGTGCTACTTAGAATAGAAACAGTGCTGCTTATAGTAGAAACAGTGCTACAGCCTAAGAGTAGAAACAGTGCTGCCTAGAGTAGAAACAGTGCTACTTAGAATAGAAACAGTGCTGCTTATAGTAGAAACAGTGCTACAGCCTAAGAGTAGAAACAGTGCTGCTTAGAGTAGAAACAGTGCTACAGCCTAAAAGTAGAAACAACGCTGCTTAGAATAGAAACAGTGCTACAGCCTAAGAGTAGAAACAGTGCTGCTTAGAGTAGAAATAGTGCTACAGCCTAAGAGTAGAAACAGTGCTGCTTAGAGTAGAAACAGTGCTACAGCCAAAGAGTAGAAACAGTGCTACCTAGAGTAGAAACAGTGCTACAGCCTAAAAGTAGAAACAGTGCTACAGCCTAAAAGTAGAAACAGTGCTGCTTAAAGTAGAAACAGTGCTACAGCCTAAAAGTAGAAACAGTGCTGCTTACATCACGTTCACGGATATAATGAGCATCACACTATAGCGAAGGAATCCGCTTTGTATATATTTTTTAGTTCACCTGCCTCAGACATCATCATCTCAGTCGTGAGCACTGCGCTACGGCAGGCATATAAACACGGAACGCTCATTGCAGGGAACAATATTCGCAAAGACAACGTTGGCGCTGTGTGTGTGGATACATCATGCGTTTCCACCTCGCTGCCTGAGGGGGGGAAAACAGCCCCCCCTCCCCTCACTGAGAGGAGAGAGAGGTGTGGGTCACGGCGATGGCGGGAATGCGTCAGCATCAACGCTAAATGGATGCACCAGGGGCACGTGTGATCGTGTGTGTGTGCCAACGAGCGCTACCCCTTATTACGCACTGCACAGCAGGTGGGCGCGGTACAGGAGGAGATGAGCAGAGGGTAAAGCTTTCGGGGGCGGGAGTATAATTAAAATTATATATATATATATATTTTTTTACTTCCTACGGCATTCTGTTTGGAGTCGTATTGAAAACTAGAGTACGAGTAGAGCTGGGGGGAGGGAGGTGGGATACAAAGGGAGAGCTGAGATTTTGGATTTTTTACAAGGGTAGGTTGAGTGCGTGTGTGTGTGTGTGTCTGTGTGTGTTTATGTGTGAGTGCCTGTATGCGTGTGTGTGTGTGTGTGTGTGTGAGAGAGTACGTGTGTGTGTGTGTGTGTGTGAGAGAGAGAGTGCGTGTGTGTGTGTGTGTGTGAGAGAGAGAGTGCATGTGTGTATGTGTGTGTGTGAGAGAGAGAGTGCATGTGTGTGTGTGTGTGTGTGTGAGAGAGAGAGTGCATGTGTGTATGTGTGTGTGAGAGAGAGAGAGAGAGAGAGAGAGAGAGAGCATGTGTGTGTGTGTGTGTGTGTGTGAGAGAGAGAGTGCATGTGTGTGTGTGTGTGTGAGAGAGAGAGAGAGAGAGCATGTGTGTGTGTGTGTGTGTGTGTGTGTGTGTGTGTGTGTGTGTGTGTGTGTGTGAGAGAGTGTGAGCATGTATAGCCTACTTCATGGGGACTAAATATCCCCATTAGGATAGAAAAGGTTGTCAAATGCTCCCTCGTGGGGACTCGGGCATGGTCCCCATGAGGGAAAAGTAAATTTTTGGGTTAGGGGTTGGGTTTAGGGCTAGGGTTACAATTATGGTTATGGTTAGGGTTAGGGTTAGGGTTAGGATTAGGGGTCAAATGTTATGTTTAGGGTTAGGTTTAGGATTTAGGGTTAGGGCTGGGGTTATGATTTAGTCTTATGATTAGGGTTAGGTTAGGGTTAGGGTTAGGTTTAGGAAGTCCCAATAATGATAGGATAACAAGAGTTAGGTTGCGGGTTAGTTTTAGGGCTAGGGTTAAGTTAGGGTTAGGGTTAGGTTTAGGACGTCCCCACACAGATATGAATACAGGACTGTGTGTGTGTGTGTGTGAGAGAGAGTGCATGTGTGTGTGTGTGAGAGAGAGAGTGCATGTATGTGTGTGTGTGAGAGTGCATGTTTGTGTGTGTGTATGTGTGTGTGTGTGCACGTGTACCTGAGGGTGCTGTACCATTAGGGCTTACTGGATGGTTGATAGAAGGCATGGTGTTGCCATGTGATGCGTGCATCTTTCTCTGATCCTCGGGGGGGTTTTAGTGCACGTTGCTACACAGAGACCTCTCGGTGATCGCTGGGAGGGAGAGCAGGCCCATTCGCACGGGGACATACAGGCAGGTCATCTCCGGCCACGGGTACCCCACCTAGCCTTCACATGTTCGCTGCGTGTGGTAGCCGTTTGTACACATGCACTGGAAAAAAAAAAAGTGTTTTAGTATTTTCATGAGACTTACCAGCTTGATTCTTTTGCTTTTTTAAGTTGTTTTCTTGTCAAATGAAATTGTCTTACCCCATTGGCAAATCTTGAAATTAATCAAACTGTCTCACCTCATTTGGCAATCTTTTTTGTCTAATTCAGCAATAGAAATAGAAATAAGATATAAATATAATAGAATATGAATAAAATAACAGGTTTTAGGTCTAAATATAAGACTAAAGTACTCGTTAAGATTGACTTATTTTTAGGCTTTTTTCATTCAATAGGAGTCTCTGTTTGGAAGTTTACAGTATCTGGATCTACCCAAATTTTTAGATTATATTCCAATTTCTTGGAGTTTTATATTTCAGTTTTGCTGCTCTATATCTGCTTTTATTCACCAAATCAGAACGATTCAGGGTTTGTACAAGGGTAGGCACAGGTCCTCTTGAACTCCTAAAAGAAAGCAACACCCTGTGGATAGTGATTATTTTACATTGCTCTGGCCTGAGACAGCTGAAATGGCTTTGAAAAACTGCTAAACAGGACCTACACATGACACGAGCTGGAACAAAATGACCTTTTCAGGCAAAGTGACAGCAACATGAGTCTCTTTTCAATATTTGCTGTGAATCTATAAAGTTACTTCATGCATGCCTTTGCCCATAAATAAATAAAAACCTGAGGGGTTTCGCATGCATATAAAGCTGCTTGCACAGTTCCACTGAGAACTCAGTGGGATTCAAAGTTAAACACAATGGCGTGTGGATTTGGCCCCTCTCAGCTCTCTTTCTGTGAAGTATGGGGAAACAAACTTGCGCTTTTGATGTGGGCATGTAAAAATCCACGCTGAGTCATTAAGGTTCTCAGGTAAACAAAATGGCAGCTGGCAGCTGCGTAAAACTTTCAAAGAGACGCAGCGACACGCTCGCTGCGCACACAGGAATTCACCCGGACAGCGGTGGCGTTCATGTTCCTTTGATGTGCGCCATCGCGTCAGTCGCGTCCTGTTACAAAAGATGAAGTATGTGCACACAACACATATGCTATAAGTTATGACAAGCAAATGGAAATGCAAGGAACATGCCAGGTCATGGTAATCCTCAAGTTTGATGCACGCCAACCTCTAATATTAGAATAGAACAGAATCGTGCCATGTTTTCACACATAGAAGCTTGCTGCTAGGACACCCCAGCTGGTTTTTCAACTGCCAGAATTTTTATCTTTGAAGAAAAAAAAACACAGTTTTATTTCTTAGTTGCTTCAGGAAATGGGCAGCTGTAAGGACAGATATATATATATATATATATACCTGTATATAAAAAATAATTAAGTTGTGTTCAGTCATTTGAACTGGATTGGATTGACTGCTAAGAAAATAAACAATAAAAACATAATCATTATTATAATGAATTATGTGAAAAGCCTGACGTTACTCCAGCTGTGTGGAGACTCCCGGGGTCAGAAGCCGTTTGCACTGGAACAGGTGACCTCTGGCTTAAGCCGTCCTTAGACAAAGCAGACCGGTGGATGGCCAGGTCCCTGGGGCACCTCTGCATGATGCATGACTGACCCGGAGGCCCATGCCACATTTCTGTGTCTCGGTTACAAATGGAGGAAGAGCCGATTGGTTAGGACTATGTCTTCTGTCTACTTCTGTCCTCTGGGATTCTCTTGAATGGAGGGTTGGCGTGAAGCGTTGGTTTCAAAACGAGAGAGAGTGAGAGGGAGATAGAGATCTTTTTTTAATCAATATTATGTGAAATAATTATTAACTTAAATTAGATTATTTACAAACCTTGATATGTTATTTTTTCCCTTAATAATGATCAAATAACAGACAACATTATAAAGAGTGAACCAAATGTATGTCTGCCTCAAAGTCAAGGCTATTGAAAGCCTTTCGACTGTGTCACCTTTACTCACGGGTAGTGGTGAAGCTACAAAGGGAAGCAAAATTTTATTGTATTAACCCTTTATTGTATTACGTTGAAATTGTATGACGCCTTTTAGATTTGGGATCAAATTGACCCCAAAAGTTTAAACTGACACATTTGTGCATCTCCAATTACGTACACAATTACCCCACAAAACACCTTCATATACAAAGTTGGTACAGGACATATAATTATGCTTATTGTGTGTTCACTGTGTAACCACTACAAATTAGGAAAAAGTCATATAGTGTCGAGATGAAAAAATAAGGTTAACTGGTTTTGAAGAGGCGTCGAACATTGAACCGGGTCAAATGACCTGCGACATAATACAACGCTTAAAAATAAAATATGTTGAATAGATTATGATCTTCTTTATTTGGAGCTCAACGGGGATGGGAAAAATAGAGATGGTGCATACCATTGCAATGGAAACTGATCATGGGCCACGTGGGAAAATGAGTTTTCAAGCTCAAGTTGACTTTGGATAACATACACATTAATACTTATTTCACATATCATTGAATTGAGATGTATTTCATACCCCTGTCTTTGTAGAATAGCAGCTAATACCCTGTCTTCTTTCTAAGTAGAGCTGCACAATATGTTTACAAATGTACAGAATACCTGCTACACACTTAATAAAACACATAACATATTTTCACACTTGTAATTGAACACATTTTTAAATATGAAAACTTTCAGAAATATTGTCCGCCATAGTCTTTATATTTGGAAATGACTGCATATTTCAACACATTGGGTTTGACTTAAAGAGTTCTACTGCATTTTATACATATTTTGCCATCAGCTAAAGCTTCCATTGTTTCCATTGCCACGGTACTGTTCCCTGGTTGCCTGGGAGATCTCGGGGTTGCCCTGAAAAATATCCGTAAAGGAACTGCTGAAGACATTATGTGGTTCAGGTGATGAATATTCAGCACCGGGACTCCACCATGGTTTCAGACAGTGCTCATTATTTTGTTGAGCCAGTTACAGAAAAAGAAAAAAGTGTTGAAAGATTTGGGAATCCCTTCTGCAATATTTTTTGTGTTCCAAGAATATCCTGTTGTTCAAGGTGGTGGTTCCTCTTGAATGAGGCACAAGAGACTCCAATTTATTTTTATCTTAAAGTCATTTACCAGATACCCGTCTACCGAGTGAATTGTGCAATGTTACTTTAACCATTTAAGGTGCAGGATCACAAATATGTGATTAGACTGTTCTTAACTGAACATTCTACTACTGATGTAACGATCGCTACTGGAGTTCTAGAATACTGACTTAGAATAATAAAAAAAAACATTCCAAAAAAACCTACTCTTCAAATGGTTCATAAAGAAAGTTAAGCAGAAGACTAAAAGTACATATATATATGGTAAATAAATGCTAGAGACTATTGGGTGCAGAAAATGGTAATAGTATTATACGTATTATATAGAAAGAAAGGTGGCGTGAGTTAATACGTAATGATTGATAATGCATGGAGCTGGATGAAGCATGCATGTTTCTGCATAATTACCAGTTATAAACAAATTAAAGCAGATTATGACAGAATTCTGTAACTAAGTAATATGGATGAAGTGAAGACAATTGGGAGATGGGACAAGACCTGTTTACGCCCATTGGTATCGGTCTCGGTATAGATGGGTGGTTAGAAAATACAATGCTACCACGTGCCTGGAACCCTGTCAAGATACGACTAGAACCACAGGCCCAGAGTTGACAGTTGACAGAGTCCTTCTAACCAGATTGTATGGTGTGAAAGCCCAATAATAATGATCATTTGTTAACAAAATGGAGCCTCGGCTGTAGTAATGGCATACCTTCCCCCCCAAGCCCTTGCATGTGATATACAGCAGGCTCCCGCTGCGTCCTTTATCAACCGTGTCTTTCCGCTCGACGAGCATCATGTGTTAGAAACCGCAGCTCGCTCAGTTGCTCTCATGTCCAGCTGCTTTCTCCTTTTACCCGTTAGCCGCGCCACTCTCAAATGGCGCTACGCCGTACCGTAACCCACCCTTTCGCTAATTAAACCCTGTCAGGCCAACGCAGCTGTATTTTTCCTCTCTTGGCCAATTTTTTATATGTTGAGGTGAACACCACCACATCAGAACAAACCCACGTGCAGCTGTCCCCCAACCCCCCCCCCCCCCCCAACCCAACCCAACCCCCAGCCACCACCCCCTCCCCTCTCGTGTCTCTCCCCCAGGCATAATAACACCTCACAGCCCTAACTTCCCCAAGCCCAGGCCACTTTGCTTCATAAACTGCTCAACTCGCAATTAATTATTACTTTAACGTCTACTGTGAGCACGTGCACTTTTGAAATTATAGTTTATGGTTGCCCCTATTACACAGTATGTTATAATGTACAAAGTGAAGTGCGTTATTTGATGATTATGGTTTTTAAGAGCATGCTCCTGTTCTGCAATAATGTCCAAAACAGGTGCTCAACAAATTTTTCGCTGATATATGACTTTCTGCCCAAAAAGCACTATCGGTGTAAGTGCTTAACTTCAGGTGATTTAACATGACGACAAGCACAATTTTCACCTTGAATTGTTTTTTTTGCTTTGTTTCCAGTTTAAGCACATGAATTAATTCAATTTCAGATTGATATGCCCTTCGTAACGTGACTAATCCAACATACTACATAAAACAAAGCTGTTATTGCCAATGAAATTCTCATTTTTTTAAACTGAGATTGTTGGGAAGAGTTAAAAAAATATAGAATAGAATAGAATAGAATAACTTTTATTTCCCTTTCGGGAACTTCAGTTGTAGCCCCAGCAACAACAAAAAAGACATAGACAGTGGGGCAGACCCACAACACACAAACAAATATATCAAACAAAGACATCCAACAGAATCATTACATCAATCAAGTGAATTAAAGTGCAATACAGCCAGGGCCGGCCCTAGCCTTTTAGTTGCCCTAGGCAAGATCTGTAGATGGCGGAACCCCCCTTGTCACCTCGCACTCAATTTTCTGAATTGTCACATACTAAACAACTTTTTTTACTCAATACTACTTGATACTACTCAATAGTAGGCAAGTGCGCTGATTCGGACACGGTCATGGAAAAAACAAAGAATCCTTACGGGAGAAATAAATATCAGCCCAAATAACTGAGATGCAGGGCTGTTTGTAGACTGCTTTGATTAAAAATTTTGAGCCTTTCAAAACTAATTTCCTGCATTTCTACACAACCACACACAGAGCATTTTCTAAAATAAAATGTATTATTTATGAATATTTTGGAGAAGATGTATAGCCGTGATATAGGTGAGATTTGAGATGCTTCCATATAAAGCTAAAGCCATGATAGGCTAATCAGTACATTAGTGGATAAGATCATTTTTAACCCCCCCCCCTACCCCCATAGGAGTTTATTTATGCCCAATAATAGCAAATAATAATCTAATCTTATATGGAAACAAGTATATTAAAGAAGAGTCCGTCATCATTTCAGTTTCTTTGTGCTATTTATTATTTACATGTGAAACTAAGATACTGTAATTGGCTCATCATTTTCATTTGTATTTTAGAAACCATTCTTAGAGGACATACAATACTTTCACTAACTATATTACAACACTTTTTTTTAGTTCTGTGATTCACAATCCTATTTTTAATCGTATACACATTCCTGCACGCTACATGAGATCACAAAATTGGTCTTCTGTTTCTTTCCGCAGAAAACACGTAGCTACAAATTCATCCATGTCAAGAGCCGACGTAATGGCCTTATCATGAGCAAAAAGTTATTTATTTCGCCCATGTAAGATGATGCGGCGGAAGGGGTTAAGAAGCTATATCAGTTTATATATGATATCACTCTATTGCCTAATGAAGGTAATGTGATTATTACGTTTATGCTTTTAATAAGATTTAAAAAAAAAAACATCTACTCGCTGTAGTTCGCTACTTGGCTATACTCTATGACGTGCCTGTAGTGCATCATGAGACACATCCGGTTTTGAAGAGCCTACCCCCTCCCTGTACCGTGACCACTATATCGTGATAAAATCATAGCCTAGCCTACCGTTAGCTTACCTCCCTAATAGCTAGCTAGCTTTATACCTTTGATTGAATAAAAGTCAATAAACACACAGTCATTAGACTTACATCTGTATTTTTCTCCTCCTCATTTTCTTTTTATCCCCTGTGCACCAGAAGTCAGGTGTTTAATCTTTATGTTGAAAACCGACCGTTCTCATTTCGAAATCGAAATGGATCTCTAACTCTGCCCTCTAATCACAGTGCTGCTGTAAGAACAGCTGGACAAAACCAAAAAACTATGGAGGGGGGCGTCGTGCTGCGGTGCCACTAACTTTTATTTATCAAATTCTCAAAACATACAAATTTTAATTCTGAGGGGGGGGGGGGCCCCTTTTTTTTTTTTTTTTTATTATATGAAATAATATATAATAATATCCCCCCCCCAAAAAAAAAAAAAAATAAAAAATTCTTTTGGGCGCCCCCCTGGCGTAATGGCGCCCTAGGCGGCCACCTATGCCAAGGACCAAAACACAAACTCCGCCTCCACGACTCTCTTCCATACACGCAGCGTATCTGTACACCGCCGAAACGGAGCACCGAACTGCGTCAATTTTCCCAGTCGTCTCCTCATTCCTCCCCCGCATTATGTTCTCCTTTCCTGGTTGCCTTTTGAAGATTGCCTGCACTCCTGGATCAGTTCAACTCCGGTGAAGAGCGATGGTAACTTTGTTGCTGCTGTCTGCAGATCCAACGGACATTCCCGAGCATATGTTGCGAATGCGTCTCCATGCAAACAAAATTATATTGACTAGACCAGGGGTTTTCAAAATGGGGGCCGCCAGTGGGCGCCAGGGGGGCCAATTCGAAGGGAAAGGAAAATGGAAAATGCAAAAAAAATAAAATAATTATAATAATAATAAAATAAAATGTATTTAAAAAATACATTTCAATTCAATTCATAAGATTATTATGCCGGTTTAAAATAAAATATAAATTGTTATAAATCCTTTCATATCGAAATTAGGTCTTTGCCATGCCCAAGCCAATAACTAACCGTCTGCCTGTCAGTCAAAGCGTTATGCTGCCAATGGCCCGATTATAGATTCAAAATAGGGTCAAAAATATTGTGTTGTGTATTAAGAAGCTGTATGTTTGATTTTTTAATATTTGCCAGTGTAATTTAAAAGTTTTTTTTTAAAAGCCATTTCGCAATAGGGGGGCCCCAGCCAGAGGCTACGGCTATTTGGGGGTCCTTGGCATGGAAAAGTTTGGGAATCCCTGGACTAGACAATTCGTCAATTTATCAAAACAAGCAGCAGTAGTGCCCTGAAAAATCTCCAGCCTGCTTCCCCGTCCCACTACAGACACTCAGTGCATGAAAAAAACAAAGACAAAAGCCAGACACAACAAAACACATTCAAATTAACAAACACGAACACAAGAGACAGCTGGACTACATGTTGCCATTACAGCGCCACGTGACATCATATTGTTAGAATATTATACACATATCTGCATTTCATTGTCTGTTGCTGGAATATATATAGCATAATAGTCTTGATTCTGAAACATATTCATAAATTAATTCTTTGTAGTGTGAGGATGTATAAATATTTTTTTAACCAAAAACTTCCACCAAGGCAAGAGTGAAAAGTCCTGGCTTTAGTGACTAGAATACACAGAAGAAAATGTGTGTACTTCACCATAATTATGTTTTCTAAGGGTATACTTGCAGAGCATGCAAATGCTTTTGGCTTCTTGAGGGTGTAACTCTTGGTTTGCGCTGTTAGCCAACAGAATCAAAAAATCAAAACATTTGCAGTTGCTTAGATATACAATCCTGGCTTCAGTACGTAAAAAAACCTCATTGTTTTAGGGACAGGTAATGTGTTTCTTCCTGATGCCAGACTTACATGAAAAGCTGCTCTTTCCCAAAAAAAACTGCGGTCTTGTGTCTACAATGAGGCCTCCTCTTTCAAAAGCGATTGCGTTGGGCCGCCTTTGGTTCTTGAACGGGCGGAGAGGGGGGGGGGTGGGTGCACCTCACTCTGGACACAGTCATCGCTCCCCCTAAGTCCATAAGCCTTTGATGTCAGACGCTAAAGGAGCTAATTGGAGGGATTGGCGGTATTGACTCATTCCTCTGCCAGCATGCCCAGGTGTGTGCGGGGGACGTGGCGTAGCGAAACGACCGTGCCGCGCGACGCTGCTTTGGAGCGTGTTCCTGACTCAGCGTCGTGGTTTCCCTCATTCGCCTCCTCCGCCTCCCACTCCCTCTCTCCCTCTCTCTTTCTCTGCCTCTCCCCCTCCTCTCCACCTCTCTGTGAAGCACACATGTATGCCCCATGAACAGAAGGAAACGGGCAAATTAATAAGGCCGCGTTTGATCTTTCCTGCACCCGTGCTGCGTGGGAGAACGCGGCCCCACGCTGTTACTCAAACAGCTTTGTTCAGGTTGCAGCGGTGTGCTCGAGCGCCTGAAAGACGAATGCATCTGTCTGATAGATTTGGCGCTACACGGCCGCATGCCATCCCTGCCCACCGCCAGTCTCCGTTAACGTCAGCGGGAGGAAATCTCGGAAAAACAAACAAAATGGACAGAACAAATATTCAACAGGCTGTGCATTTGACAACTTTGCCAAAATGAATTGCTCCACAGCATAAACACACTCACACACACACGTGTGAATTTCAGTCATTTATTCATGTAAGGCCACTGAGGTAATTAAACAACAGTAAACACATATTTTGATTAAAATGGCTGGAAATTTTTTAAGCTGGTGGGAGAGTAAAAACCGTCATCTAAGCATGTGGACTGTTGAAAATTTGACAGTTGGCCATTGGCCTTCCTTGGGCAAAGGCAAGCAGTCTTACAGATGTGTATCTTTTCATGATGCTGAAAAAAATAACAATTAGGCACCACGTTTTTCTGAAAAATAAGGTGACAAATAATCCAAACATATGCAGACACACAGGATACAGTGGCAACAACGCTCACGATTGGCTCAATGAATATAATATATGCCTACCTACATTGGAGCTGTATTGAGAAAAACACCCATAGCATTATAAAATAGAACCTTGTTTATCCCATACGATGTTTTGTTTGAATCTCCCTCATACTTGTATCGTGACTCACCACAGCGTTATGCCGCTGGTTTTGTGATGGGCTCTGCTCGCACAGTTTTGTAATCACTGACTGCACATCTTCTGTAATGGAGTCTAGACTGCGGGGCGGTGGGGTACCTCAGATAATGCAACGTACACTGACCCCCACGCACGCAGGCGTGGATGTGTACATCATGTCTGTACAGTCCCCAACGCTCACCTGGGCTTCTGCAGTGTCTGAGTATGACATCATCACAAGCCAGACAAACCATGTCTGCAAAAGACAGTTCATAGCTGAACCACCAATCAGAAATGAGGGTTAGAGGTTTTTAAAACATGTTTTTACCATTAATTATATTGGTCCACTGCGCAGTTTAATACATACATTGGATGATTATTTTCATATTATCCATATTAATTTTTTTACATCCTGTACAAAAGTCTATTTGTGTATGTTTGGCAAGGGAAATCAACAATGATTCCATTATGTCAATGTCTTGTTCCGAGCTGTGATGTGATTATTCTTTAGTCGTTGCCAAGAATGTGGTCATGATGCTCTTCACTTGATCTTTTTTTTTTTAAGAGGCCATTATTTTAGGTCTGTTTGAATGTACGTGACACGGAAAAAAAATAGTTTATTTTTCCAAAGGGTCATACCGCTGTTCGTCTTAGTCACAGGAGAATGGGGAGGACAGAAATAGCAGACATGTAGGTGACATTGCATGTTTATGCTATCTGAACATCCTTAACACCCACGATTTCCTCATAAGATATACTCGTAACAAACTGAAATGTGGACAATACACTTTCACTTCATTCATTCATTTCAATTTGCTCTCAGGACATTTTTTTATTCTGCCAAACCCACAGTCAATGCATCATAGTCGTAATTCACAGCCAGTTGGGTAAATATGGAAACATCGACTCGATGACTACAAGTAGGGTTGTACGTAAGAGCGATAATAGATTGCATAGATGTTGAGATTTTTTGTTTCCTATGTGTGACAGAGAAGCTTGGATTGAATGCAGACCTTGTGGATTGCTTAGCGGTGTATGGGATTTGGTTTGGTGGCACAGTCATTCATAGAGACTCCTGAGTGATGCACATAGGTAAAGCCGGGGTTCCTTGTCCAGTGATCCACCCCACACACACACACACACACACACACACACACACACACACACACACACACACACACAATACTGAACTAGGCGATTGCCTAGGGCCCCAACTGTCAGGACGGGGCCCCCTATTCTCAACCTCCACCTCAAAAGGCACTTGTAAATTAATCGAGGATATTGCAGCTATCGAACGGGCTTACACATACTGTACATCTGGGTATTCCGATGATTAAACAGCGTTAAAAATATTAGCTTTTTTATACAGTCATGAATTGTATAAATCGTTTCCCTTCTCTGTGGAAATTTACTGTATATTTGTGCACCCTGCATCACACTACACTCAGAAATCTGTTTGTAGTATTAGGAAGAACGGAAAAGTTTAGCTGTTGAGGTGTGTTGCCAAAGGGCACAACAGCGGAGTCATGGTCTGGATTAAAACCCGTAACTTTTTAGATACACAGTCCAGCTCTTTTACCACTGCACCCCAGGGGTGGAGGTAGGGGAGGGGGGGTAACAACCTTGGGGTACCACCCAGAATTCAAAACCTGCAAGCCGTGCACATTTCTGCCGAGTTTCCTGACCACATCTGCACACATCAGACAGCGTCTGTATCTTTGCGAGCGTCACACCGGATGACTGTATCGCCGTCATGATCGGACCTCTAGGGTGGCGGTGTGGGGCCAACGCGTCACGAGCCGCTTTCCGCGTCCGGGAGGCGAGCAGGGAGGTGAGAGTGATTCAGCAGTGCGAATGGTGGGTCTTACTGGTGGTCTGTCTGTCTCGTCTGGCTTTTTAAGATATCAGACAGGTACGCCCCACATGGACATGACTGTCTCTGATTCACCCCAAAAAGGCAGGGGGACTGAGCCCCCTCAAGCTGTCTGTCTGTCTCTTCAGTTTGACTCTTCAGCCCCAAAGGATTTTACCCGGTCAGACGGGATATCCCCCGACCCCGCCCGCTTCTCTGATAGGTGCAGGAGTCACCCTGCCAGTGAAAGAGATGGATTCCTCAGTGGGAGGGAGATATTACTATACTTGGGTCTTGCTGGAGCGTGTTTGAAGTAAACGCAACATGTGTCGGCGCAGGGCATGGGTGGGCGGTGCCGTGTTCTGTAGAGTAGCCCTGCAGGGCCCGTTAGAGCATGGCTTATAAAACCATGACTGGAAGCGTGTGGCGGCACACGCTCGCGGAGCCACCGCTCAGCGCGCTGGCTTGTTAAAGCTGGCGTTGTGAAATCAGGAGCTTTGTCAATTGCTCTGGAAAGCCAGGGATGTGGACGTGCCAAAAATCGTAATCACCAGTCGATACAGCTCTTGCGCAGATTCTGAAAATACATTTTACCTGATTTATCTGGAGGGGTATAACATTTCCCAAGAGTGTAGCAGACATATCCAATGATACATTTAAACTGTTACTGAATTCAAATCAGTGAAAAGGGTACACGCCCCACCACATGTAACGGCTAGCCTATGCATTCTGGTGAATTTAAATGATTTACATAAAAAAGGCAGACAGAAAATACATTTCAGTTATCACTGACTGCACCACGTGCAGTGATTTCAATAATTCATGTATTGTACATGACGTAGTTTTGATTACTGTAACTATCCGTACTACATCTGTTTGGAATTTGAATGCTGTTTCCCGCATTGTCTTCCCTAAAGGACTTTCTGTGACCTAAAAAAAAAAACTTCAAGGATAAAGGTACAAAGAGGCCATTAAACAGTGAGAATGGCATGTGCCTTTGTTCCCGTCGGCCATTTTGAGATTCTAAACACCTGCATACACCAGTGCTGATTCACTCCTCTATCACGCCACATTTAAACATTTTCACCAAGGATATTAGATGCAGTCTACAGCTGTAGCTCACGGTCTTATAGCTCATTGTCAGATGAATGCTTGTGCTAATTAAATGCATAAGCCATTGCTGGCGCAAAACCCCAAACAAGCTGGCCCTTGTTGTGCACCCCTGATTTAGACATATGCATGTGACATTAAAAAACGAGTCATCTGTTGTCTTTATTTATAATTTTTTCACACTTTCCATAGCCAGTAGTGTAGTGTATGACCAATCTTTTCAAGGGGTGACACACACACACACACACACACACAAACAAACACACACATTCATTTAATGCCCGCATTCTCCACCTGTGGCCCCCCTGCCTACATCTCCCTCCTACATTTCCTTGCATGTCTCTCCGAGTGACTCCATCTTTTCGGGGTGAGCCAGCCAAGCGCTGGCAGAGGGAGGGAGGAACGCGTCATTCCCCTGCTATAGCCGCACCCACTCTCCAGTGACATGTGGCCCTGCCTGCGCCTCTGCGTGTGGGGGCCGGACCCATGTCATGTTTGGCTGATGGCGCTGCCTACATGACGTACCTTCTAGGGGAGAGTAGGGGGGAGGTGTCATCCATTACACCGATGCCGCCTTGCGGGGATTTACACATGCTGCTCTGTGTCACGCTGAAATCCATGGAGCCCACAGAGCCTAGAAATTATCGTAATCATAATAATAATAATAATAACGAGGTGGAAGTCGGCCAACTAGGGTGCTACATGGAGATCCTTTTGCCCTAGAAGACTCCGTATAGATCAGCTTGAGGAAGAGGGAGTTGGATGATGATGAGTGTGTGGTGAGCATTCTGGCGCAAAATGGCTGCCGTTGCATCACCCAGGTGGGTGCTACACATTGGTGGTGGTAGAGGCGAGTTTCCCCCTCATCATTGTAAAGTGCTTTGAGTCACCAGTTGGTGAAAAAGGTGCTATATAAATGCAAGGCATTATTATTATTATTATTATTATTATTATTATTATTATTATTATTATTTTTATTATTATTATGAGATGGTCAAATTGAGAGAACCACTTAGTGAATTTAGCTGGGGCAGCAGGCAACACCGTACTCTTGGCGATAAGTGCGATGGGATATATTATAATTAAGAATCAGGACCTGGGCCTAACATATCATACTAAAATGGCACAGCAGTGTTCCAGACACCAAATATGGACCATATATAACACATTAGTTAAATTTAAACAATTCTATCTTTATAAACTGTTTTTACGATCCCAATGTTATGGCGGCAACAGTTCATAATTTTGTAAGATGATACAAAACGAAGACTCTTTATGTTCTATGTTTTCCGGAAACCTCCAGGTTCTGTTTATATATATATTCCTGGTTTAGTTAACTTTGGACGACAGGTTCAACATGAAGTTTGACTTGGTTCATGGTTGTACATGAACACACACATGCATATAATATTCATACTCATATTTGTACAAGCACTCGTGTACAAGCACACACACACACACACACACACACACACACACACACACACACACACACACCACACACTCGCACACACACACACACTCACAATACTGAAATAAAGGGTATGCTTGTGAAAACCACCCATATAACCAGACATGCACAGGGGAACGAGTCACACCCCTCTTCCCCATCAGTTTTCCCATATTTGTGCAAAACTGAGAACTGATATACAGTATGTGGGTAAGGTGAGGTAAGGGGGGATTCCCCTATGTCACTGTTTACAGTTTCTCCCATGTCTCATTCCCCCGCTTTCTCCATTACCCAGACACAACGCACAATGGGATGTTACTCATTACGGCGCACTGTCGACCTCGGAACGGCGCGCTTCGCAACACCGGCCGACCAGATGGGGGAATGTCTGAGAGAGTGGGCGTGGCCTATCAAGGGATTACATCATCGCCTACCCTTAGTCAAAGTCAGCAAACTCAATAAGAAAGGTATGCGAGACATGCCGTTTGCCAAAGGCCCCGCGTGCCCTTACCTGTCGCCCCCGTCTCGCCTCTGGCTCTTGCGGCAGACATGTGGCTAATTCTGTCTGGAGGTATTAGAATGGCTTCATGCGGGTATGCATTCCTAGGTGCTTCTCTAAGCCTCTTGGGATTGTAGACAAAGATTCCCTATAAATAACCGCGGCGGTGATGTCATGTTACTACAATGGAGACACGTGGCTTTTGACTGGAGGTGAAATTTGTCAGGATCAGCCAGAACCATAGATGGAGTGATGTTTCACAACGGAATCCGTTAACAACGAACAACGACAGGTTCCACCTAAACACAATTGTCCCAGGTGATTACTGCCATCAAGAGTGGAACTAAAAGATGGAAATAGATATGAATGATTCTTTTTGTGAATATGTGACACAGTATGTCTTGTTATGCTGTAGTCTACCTAAGACAACCACAGTGTATGATGATGAGAACAGGCCATTCAGCTCACCTTGGGTTGTCTCTTGTCCTACGGTCTAGAAGAGAGGTGTTTAACCCTAGCACTGGCCCGTATTCGGTCTAGAAGTGGTTTTGTTTATTTGCATTCATTGTGTTTTATTTATAGTGAAAATTTAAATCAATCTGGTCACTCAATATACCATTTGAAAGTATCAAAACTCTATGAACTGTTTTACGATCCCAAAGTTATAGCGACAACATTTCCCTACTTTGTAACATGATACAAAACAGGCTCGATCAAAACGATGACTCAATACGTTCTATGTGTTCTGGAAATCCCCAAACGATACGAATCACGGTACAGTTGGTATCCTAATTCCAGTAAAAAATTTAAAAATAAATTTATGTGAGAATAAAAACAAACACTGTGTTTGAACTTTTGTTACTTTGTTTCAGTAATACTTCTTAAAGAAAAACAAACTCCTAATAGTTACCTTACAGAAGGGATTGGGAGTATGCCTGTAATCAAAGGGGTACAAGAACAGTAACCATTTTATTTTTGGGCTTGTGTTCAAAAAGATGGTGCTTAAGAAGGAGTTAATCACTGCCAAGAAGAGCTGGTGCAGATTTTTGTTTTAGTCTTGCACTAATAAACCAGAATCAACAAATTTAATTTATAATTTTAGTGAATCCTGGACTAGAACACAAAAAGCCACACAGGCCCCTCTCGGATTATATTGAACACCTTTGATACATTGTGAGTGTATCCAGCACTGTGCCAAGCCTGACATTGAAGGGCCTTTGCTTCCATGTTCTAGTAAGCAAATAAAATAATACCTCAAAGTGTCAGCGTGAAATTTCCATGTAATTGTCCTCCCAGAGAATTGAAGAGAAATCTAGCTTATTCATAAAGGTTTCTGGTAAGAACAACCAATGAAACATACCTGTATGCACATTAGATTGTTGAATCAGCACAGTGTGAGAGAAGTTAACATTGCAGATGGATTCTAAGATGGTTTTTGGAGTTGGGACATATAGGATAACTGGGTCATTCACATAATTTTCTGATAGCATCCCTGCCCCCCTCAAAATGTATGCAATGCTAGTTTTTACCAATTTTCAAAGACGGCATACATGTAATTATTGCAGCAATGTCAGTTGATCATTGCCTTATTCCCCACAATGCATTAAAGGGGTAATAAACACTAAATTACATATTTTGAGTTATAAGCCGAGTATCTTGTCTCCATTTCATAAATCACATATATCCTATTGTTAAAATATATATATATTAGCATTCGCTGAAATCTAAACTGAAAAGTTTCATTTGAGCCACCCCCCTATCAGCCCCATCTCCCCCTCTTCTTGATTGATGGGTATTCAAACTGCGCAAATTAATGTTAGCCCTTTAATTTCAAACAGTTTTTTCCTTGTTGGCTCCGCCTACGTAATTATGACGCATTACCGAATGGCCCTATTGCCCCCGCCCCCCACCAACTGTGACTCCTCCCTTCTTCCCCTCCCATCTGCGCTCTCTCACTCGAGCCCAATTCGCATCTTTTGAAATTGTGAAGTGACAGAACAAAAGCCAATGTTTATTACCCCTTTTTAAAGTGCAGGTGACTACAGCCAATGGAATCTTGTTTGTAAATACAATCACAACAGTGTGGGAGTATTAAGAGTTGCAGATGGCTTTCTAAAGCAATTTTGAGGGTTTGGATGAATATGACACACAGAATGTGACTTTCCAGGTAGAATGGATTGTGACAATATGTTCTGTGCTGATATTTCTAAGCGAGGCGATGCAAAATTATAAAGTAATACTGTAACCTATTAATGACATTTTGATCCAGCTACAAAGCCTTTTATTTTTCTACGTAAAAATCTAATTATATATTGCACAACGTACTATTTTGATTGACAATATTTCATAGAAGTCTAAGAGATCTGTTTTATCATTCACCATAAAGACCATTCTGGCTATCGTTATAATACTGACTTCAGCCACAAAATAATTCTAACATGCTATAATGGTGGATCCCAAAATTCTACATGAGGTACAAGCTACAATAATAGACATATGGGGTCCTAGATAAGAATGGGATCAGTACCCTCTTTATTAAAAAAATAATATATTCTCATCATGTATTTAAAAAATAGGTCTAAACAAGTGTTTTGGATGACAAAAAAGTTGCAGTGAAAATATTTTCAAAAATATCTTTATTGAATGAACCTTGTAGTGTAGGTTTCAACATAATATATAATATACAGTATAACAATATATTGTTTGTGAGATTAAAACCAGAGACTCATGCCCTACAACAGACAAAATGGGGGATATTATATTATTACATCCCCTTGCAGCCATAAAGTATTTTATAGGCAGTGTTGGGGAAGCTACTTTGAAATCTAGTTTGGTTAACTAAAGCTACTTAGAAAAAGTAGTTCAAACTACGTTGTAAACAAATGATCGAATTGACAATGTACATGTGATACGAAATTATAATAAAATATAATTTAAAAAATTACATGCCAGCAAAAAATGCCACTTAATTGAGTTTAATGCAAAAAGTGCCCTCTTGTTCACAGGTCATACATAAACCAAAACAATTGGTTTTCATGGGAAAGTGCAAGGAATGTCAGCTTTGGTTTTGTATACAATGTCCATCAGTCAGACACTTGGCTTCCAGAAACTAGAGTCCAGGTGGGGGTATTGCACCAAGCAGGATTACTCAGTTAGCCAGGTAACAAAAATAGCATCTAAAATACCATGCAACAACTTCTCCGAACATGTGTTATTAAATAGCAATAATCAATACTTATATACACCTAATATATTCAAGTTTAGTTTTACAAATTCAGATTCAAAACATTAAAAACTATAGACAAATATGACAATTCAGCTTCCTGGAATACACCTGAGACCTAAACCTGTTTTAAACAAAACCATCTCATCTGGGCTTTTCACAAGGACAAAATTGCAAGATCAAGTGTGTGGTGGTGGCTGCCTGATGAATGCATAGCTTGGGCATGCCTTCACAGCGGTCAGGATGAAAGAAAAAAGGGGGCGGGGCTGGTCGAAGGGGGTTCAATTACAGTAAAAAAGCAATGGTAAAATAAAAAATAAAAAACATTTTTTTCTTTTTATGGCCCAAAATTTGTAGTTTCAGTAGTTAACTACTTAAATCACAATGCAAATATGAATGTAGTTGAACTACCAGCAAGCTACTGCAGAATGTAGTTAAACTACGAGTTTAATTACATGTAGTTCACTACTCCCCAACACTGTTTATCGGTTTATACAAAATATCTGTTTGTGGTTTACAAATAATCTCGACTAGCTCTTCAAGTACTCTTGAATATACATACGCCATAAGGGTCTACATTCCTTCTACAACGGCTTGTCTTAAAATCCACTTAAATCTTCTGGATATTTTCTGGACGTATATAAGCATATCTAAAACGTCTTCCTCAGGTTACCTCTCAGCAAATCAACCTAAGTGTGCTTAATAATGTTTATTATCAGCTTTTTTTCAAACTGGCCTAGAGTTACTGCGCCTAGAGAATGATTTGTTTTTAGAAGCGCCATGTATGGGGCTTATCTAACTGGAGCTTGACATTGATTTCACTTCTTGAAAATGAAAACCAGGCGAAATGTGCCACGAGTTATACAAGCGCATGCCAAGAAAATGGCCTGTATAAAACAGATTTATGAAAAGCTTAGTACTGGATGGCCAACCAAACTGGTTGCTTTGTGTAATTCTGCAGAGCAATCATTTGCTTTTTTAAAAAAAGGTTGTGAAGATGAGTCATTGGTTATGGAATGGGAAGAACAAGGTTACTCGGTCGCTCTTGCTTTGGAGCCTCTTCTTCTCGAACCTTGATCTTTTCAGCTCGTCGATTTTTTTTCTTCTCAGAAAAGCCACTTCTGGTCCACTCATTATCTACCTACGCTGCAGTCACGCCAATTGACACAGTTCATGGAAGACCTCAAATTGAAACCTTTTGAGGCACTCAAATTAGGTTTTTCCAGCTAAACAACCCAAGAAAAATGATGGAATAAAACTAAACAGGCTAAAAATTAACTTTTTACATAAGGGGAACAGCAAAAACAGGGACGGCAGGTACTCACATTTAAAGTATGTGCAAACAATTCACAGAAAGGACACAAATAGAGGTTTACCATGAACACGTATCCCCTGCTAAAACTCAAAACGAATGTATCCACGTGTCCACTGTAGTTGTCGTGGCTGTGTTAACGCATTGATAGTTTTAATGTGAACATCATGAAAAATTACAATACAATAGAATTTCTGACAATGTGTTTGTAGAAACTGGGAGGTCTGAGTCAAAGTAGGCCTCTGTCACTCTTGTTCATTAACAAATCAAATGGCACCATTTGGTGGATGTGTATGCAATTTCTGTAGGGTGCTGAAGCGATGGTACAAGCTAACAGCTGCAATTGGTGGAAACTATAACAGCAATATAAGCGTGAAAATGTAATTTTGTCTTTGTCTGCTAACATTAGATTAAGCACAGTTTCTGATGGTATGATGCGATGTATCCAAGCTATGACCGTTTATTTTGTTACACAGTCTGTCACCTCCGTCACTGACCTGATGAATTGATCAACAAACCATACACTGAATATCCATATGCTCCTACATCAACAAACCGTACACTGCATATCTATATGCTCCTACATCAATAAACCGTACACTGCATATCCATATGCTCCTACATCAACAAACCATACACTGCATATCCATATGCTCCTACATCAACAAACCATACACTGCATATCCATATGCTCCTACATCAACAAACCATACACTGAATATCTATATGCTCCTACATCAACAAACCATACACTGAATATCTATATGCTCCTACATCAACAAACCGTACACTGAATATCTATATGCTCCTACATCAACAAACCGTACACTGAATATCCATATGCTCCTACATCAACAAACCGTACACTGCATATCCATATGCTCCTACATCAACAAACCATACACTGCATATCTATATGCTCCTACATTAACAAACCACACACTGAATATCTATATGCTCCTACATCAACAAACCGTACACTGCATATCCATATGCTCCTACATCAACAAACCATACACTGAATATCCATATGCTCCTACATCAACAAACCGTACACTGAATATCTATATGCTCCTACATCAACAAACCGTACACTGCATATCTATATGCTCCTACATCAACAAACCGTACACTGCATATCCATATGCTCCTACATCAACAAACCATACACTGCATATCCATATGCTCCTACATCAACAAACCATACACTGAATATCTATATGCTCCTACATCAACAAACCATACACTGCATATCCATATGCTCCTACATCAACAAACCATACACTGCATATCAAATCAAATCAAATCAAATCAATATTTATTTATATAGCGTATTTCACAACAAGTTGTCACAATGCGCTTCACAGAAAAAACCCAGCCTAAACCCCCACAAGAGCATGCCAGAGGCAACAGTGGCAAGGAAAAACTCCCTGGTGTAATTAGGAAGAAACCTTGGGAGGAACCAGACTCAAGGGGGAAACCCATTCTCCTCAGGTCGGCTCAGGGTCTAGATCTTAATGACCAGCATGGTCAAACTGACTGGCAATATCCATGATAGTGGAAATTGCAGCAGCTAGATGGCAGTCCAGATGTGGCGGCAATGATGATGGGAAAACGGGTGCCGATGGCGACAGGATCGGCTGGTAGCGGTGGTGGGGAGGGAGGGGCAAGCGGCGATGGACAGGAAGCTGGACAGCAACTCTCGAGATGCGGGGCATGAGCCCCGCCGGCGGAATGTGGGAGAGAGAGAGAGAACAGTTAGGGGGGGGGGGGGGGTTGGACAAGTACCCCCGCCAGGAGTAACTTATGGCTGCATAGCTATGAAGACAGGGTTTGAGAACCCATCCAGTCATGAGAGAGTAAACAATCCTACCCACCTATCAAGAGCCAGCCCAGGAAGATGGGGTCACAGCTGTTGACAGGTGACAGTAAGGAAAGGATGTCACTCCGCATTACTCTATGACAAAAGGGCTTCTCTGGTCCTGTCTCCGGACTACAACTCATTATAAGCCTGATCATAAAGGTGCGTTTTTAATCTAGACTTAAATATTGAGACTGTGTCTGATTCCCTTATAGATTTTGGAAGGGTGTTCCACAGTAGTGGTGCTCTGTAGGAGAAAGCTCTACCACCCGTCAAGTTTTTAGATATTCTAGGGACTACTAAGTAGCCTGCGTCTTGGGAACGAAGGGATCTTTTCGGCTTATATGGTAAAAGCAGATTACATATATACACTGGTGCAAGTCCATGTAAAGCTTTAAAAGTCAGAAGCAAGACCTTAAAGTCTATCCTATGCTTAATTGGTAGCCAATGAAGTGATGCTAGTACTGGGGTAATATGCTCATATTTCTTTGTTCTCGTTAAAATGCGAGCGGCTGCATTCTGCACAAGCTGGAGATTATTTAGCAACAGCTTAGGACAGCCAGATAGCAGAGCATTACAGTAATCTAGCCTAGACGTAACAAAAGCATGAATCAATTTCTCTGCATCCCCTACTGATAGGAAATGCCTAATTTTAGCTATGTTCCTTAACTGAAAGAAAGCAACTCTAGATATGTTTTTTATGTGCGCGCCAAAGGTTAAATCTGGGTCTATAGTAACACCTAGGTCTTTCACAGCTGAATTTGGAACAACTAAGCAACCATCAATACTTAAAGTATATGTACACAGTTTCTCCCTTTGTTTTTTAGGACCTAAAACCAGCATTTCGGTTTCCCCTGAGTTTAAGAGCAGGAAATTTGAGAGCATCCAAGCTTTAATATCTGTAATGCAAGCCTCTAATCGAGTAAGTGGTAGTGCTTCGCCGGGTTTCATGGAAATGTATATCTGAGTATCGTCTGCGTAGCAGTGAAAATCTACCCCATGTGCCCGAATAATATCACCAAGGGGTAGCATATATAACGAAAAGAGTACTGGACCTAGCACTGATCCTTGTGGAATACCACATTTCATTATTGAGTAACTGGATACATCATCATTTAATTTAACAAATTGTTTCCTATTGTGTAAGTATGATCTGAACCATGCAAGTGCTTGACCATTGAGTCCAACACAGCCCTGGAGCCTGTTCAGTAGAATCTCATGATCTATTGTATCAAAAGCTGCACTTAGGTCAAGAAGTACAAGAACAGACACAGAGTTTTGGTCGGCTGATAACAGTAAATCGTTAATAACTTTAACAAGTGCCGTTTCAGTGCTATGGTAGGGTCTAAATCCTGACTGGAATAATTCATGAATATGGTTTGAGCTAAGGTATGCACCAAGTTGCTTCGCAACTACTTTCTCTAATATTTTGGATAGAAATGGAAGATTTGATATGGGTCTATAGTTTTCCAGTTTGTCAGGTTCGAGGTTTGTTTTTTTCAGTAATGGCTTAATAACCGCCATTTTTAGTGACTCTGGTACATATCCTGTTACTAAAGATGTGTTAATAATTTTTAACATATGCTGGCCAAGTACAGGAAAAAGTTCTTTAGCCAATCTTGTAGGGATTGGGTCGAGTAGATATATCCATATGCTCCTACATCAACAAACCATACACTGAATATCCATATGCTCCTACATCAACAAACCATACACTGCATATCTATATGCTCCTACATCAACAAACCGTACACTGCATATCCATATGCTCCTACATCAACAAACCATACACTGAATATCCATATGCTCCTACATCAACAAACCGTACACTGAATATCTATATGCTCCTACATCAACAAACCATACACTGAATATCTATATGCTCCTACATCAACAAACCATACACTGAATATCCATATGCTCCTACATCATAGGGGACCTCATCAAAAGACTGACCTTTGCCATGATAGGAGCGGATTGACCCATTTTGTTCTATGGCCATCAAAGCATATACGTATATAGAACAATGATTTGTTCTATTGAATAGGTGCAATGTTCCAAATTTTAAGCCAATGTTGTGATTTATTTTAGAGCCTTTTGTTGCATATGCTATTAAATACTTGTTTGTTAAATGTTAAAGGGTAGGTCTGAGCAGCTTAATTTAAGCACTGAAGAATTAACTATTTTTTGTTAACTACTTGTGGAGATCTTTTGTTAAATAATGATTGTGTTTTATTTTAAATAGAAATGATATTGTTTGAAGACGCAGAGAGAAAAAAAAGTGGCAGAACCCTTCTCAAACTGACCTAAGAATTAGACACTGTTTCACTTAAGAAAACCAAACACCATCAAACAGACCACATCCTTTGAGATTTCCAGGCCCATAAACAAATTTTTTTTTAAATCATGTCGTCATCTTTTAATGAGCAACAGAATGATGTGGGAAAGGCTCCACCAAGCCTTCACGTGAGGAGGTAAAGCACATGACCTCTTGGCTTCTCTGAGTCCAGGACCTGCTCTGGCACACTTCAAATCGGTCGCACTGACATGTCGGGTACACAGACAGTTTAACGACAGAGGAACCTGCATTCTCTCACACTCTCTAAGGCAAAAGGTTTCCTCTGTGGGCAACACTTTGCACTTGGAAGCAGATGGTCACAAGTTCGAATCCCCATTTGGGGAGGGAGGGGTGGAAATGTCACCCTTGAGATTACGTCTCAGGGTTAAACCACAATTTGGATTCCGGAGCTGCGTAGCTGACATACAGTTATGTTGTAAAATAAACGGAAATGTATGTGGCTTTGCAACAGAATGGTGATGAGAGATTTGATCTTACAAACATTTCAAAACCAATTACAAAGATTACTGTTTGTTTTATTTGATTCATTTTTTTGATTCATTTTAATCATGTGGCCAGCATGGTCTACATGTTTTTTTTAAAAAAGTTTTTATTTTATCTTTTGTGTTTATAAAAATGTTTATTTTTTTTTTTAAATCACAAATTTGTACTGGAGAAAGGTGCTCTGGAAGAAAAGACATGAACAAATGACAAATAGAAACAAAGAAGGTAAACGCCGTGTCTAAGTGATCCCACCAACACTGAATCAGTGTTTATTTGGATTGTAGGATGGTTCTGTCAAATCTTTTTATTATTTTTTAATATTCTCTTTCAGTTGTTAAAAATGCTTTTAACTTTCAAGCAAACCATTTGAAAGGAAGACAATTGACATTCCATAGCACTGGCACATCTCTATGTTGAGATGAGTAAATATGCCAATACTGTTTGTTTTTATATGTTTTTAGTAATTCATGTGTGATTAATGTAAAGTCTTGTGGAGGAAATTGTCTGCACAAGATGACAGTACACAGGAAACCAGCACTTCACAAGTATACGAGAGTAGGCGATGACATTTTTTATTTTCGTTTGGGACCTTAGTCTATGTACTGCTGGCTAATAGAGTTAGCTTTTTGTGATTTTGTGATGAGCATTAGCATGAGCAAAAGCTTTTAGCATGTGCAAAACCAATAACATGACAAATGATTGGCCATGGTATTTGTTTTGCACCAATCACTGGTTGTGTTATTAGTCTTGCGCGAATGCATGTGCTAAAAGTTTGTGCACTTGCTGAAGGTCTTAGTAAATCAGGCCCTATATGCACAGTGGGAAGCCATCCTGTCACTTCTATCTTAAAACAGGAACTTCACGTATAAAACATCATTGCATAGATGTGGGATCTGTTGCCCTGTAGTGTGATGTGCAAATACACACTCAGTCTTTGTTTTGGTCCGAGAAAGATGAGCAACGTGCTGAAAATGAGTTTTGGACTGCAAAATCAAATAAGCGTACCTCTTCCACTAACACCTTCAATCTCCCGAGCTTGCTCATGAAGAGCTTATATTCTTTTTGATCTGCCGTGGATAGTGTTGCTCTTTTCCTCACTGCTATGAGTCAGTGACCCACCGGCCCCCGAAAGCCGGAGGTAGATGTCCGTTATCAGAGGCCGTCCACTCAATCAATGGGCTTTTTCATCCCGCCCCCGCTCGTGACGTCCGATCCACTTAGGTGACCTCTAGATCAAGGCGACCCTGTACAAAGCCACCCCTCTGCGTTTTTGTTCTTCACAATGGCGCATGTTGTATGAAGCCCCTGTGGGTGGGACCAAACGCGAGCGTATGGTGCGCCCATCAAGGGAGAGGGGTGCATCTCCTGAAAGGGAAGACACACGCAAGCAACCTTTGAGCTTGCTTTCTCCTATGGAGACCCCCCCCCCCCCGGTCACCCCCTCAACACTCACTGCCCGCCCACCTGTACTAACCAGCGCTGAGGTAGGACACAGTTATGTTAGCATGAAGCTGAGGCTTCGTCAAATCATGAAATACTAAAAATAGCTATACCCTTCAGGCTTTGGTAGGCTATCCATGAAAACCTTTCTGTTCTAGAGAGGAATGACTTTGTAGATGGGCCATTGAGGAGGCCCACGTCATTGTAACATGGCAGCTTCCCAAAGGTGTGACATCATGCCCAGAACATCCATCCTTTGATCGTGCTAGGAGGGCCTGAAATTCCGTATAACTGAGACGTAAGATGTAGATCTTAATTCACTTGATGACATTTCAAAATGAAAACACAAAGAAACGGGGCAAGCCAGAAGGAAGGGCCTCTGGACCATGTACAGCAGAATGATGATTGAGGCTTTCATTTCAAGGCAGAGTGTTTAATGTCTTAACTATTAATTCATTATTACACCCGGCCGACCAGCGGAAGATGGGCTCCTTCTCTATAGCCAGGTTCCTCCTGAAATTTCTTCCCATTGGGGACTTTTTTCTTGACACAGTTTGAGTGATTTTCTTCCCAACGCGGAGTTTTTTTTTTTTTTAACCTCAACTGATCTGCTTTTGGGGGTTCAGGCCTGGTCTTTGCCCAATTTTCTTTTTTTTTTCTCACAGAAAAGTGTCTTTGTGACATTTTAAAAAGCGCTATATGAATGAAACTGAATTTAACTAAATTGAATGTATTGATGGCAGCTGGTAAGAGAAAATGTGAACACAGCTTGTGAAACTGGCCCTATATTTCTCACCCTTTAGTTTTAAAAGTAAAACTAAATAAAGTAAACGTAAATAAGACACAAATGAAACCCAATTAAAGTCAACCTGCCATTTCGAGCTTTGCATTAATCCTCAAAGAAGTGAATGAAATATTGAAAAGAAAGGTTAATAGAAAAAATGTTTTGTTTTGTTTGCTATTAGTGCTACATCAGACAGTCTAGTCCTTTCACATTGCAAATAGAGACTGCACCTCCTTGATCTAGTGGGAGACATGTGGAGTCGATTAAGCACGAGCATATTGACTGTCCAAATTATTTAAGGATTAGAAACTAGAAGATTCCTCACCGTTTTGCATGTTAAGGAAATATAATTTCCGACCTTGGGTCATTCCTCCATCTCCCCATTGGAAAATGAAGAATGTATTTAATGATTCCGATTTGGAAGAGTAGCCTTACTTTTCTCAAAAACAATTCCTTTTTAGATCATTATTTAACTTTCTTCCTCTTCCGTCCCGGGTCATTGTCTGTAGTCGCGGCGCTGTAAGGCATTGGATCTCCTCCCCGCGTGCTGCGGATTCCAGAGTTTTTGGATGCTGTCCTGGAGCACCTCGGAGAAAGCCTGGGATTGGGAGGAGGTCACGGAGTCCGTCAGACGATGAGCGAGCACCTGCTCCCTTCCGAGAGCGGAATGCCGAGGAGCCAAGGGGAAAATGATTAGACAGTGTGATGTTACAGACTATCACGAGCAGTGGACCAGGCAGGTTGTAGTCTTAAGCAGATGTCTGAAACTCCAACCCCCAACAGCCACCTGCAGATTCTGTAGATTTTAGTCATGTTACGATGCGCATGATAAAATTTACATTACGAGTGTTTATATAATGAGTCACACAGTTGCCAGAGAATGGGGATATATACCTTTGTAATACAGGATATTAAAATATATGATACATCTGACACACAATAACAGCAATAAGTCACAATAATCAGATTCAGACAGTCTGAGGTGACATAGATGGATTTGGGAATGCTGGACATCGCTCTCTTCTGGAAGGTTCCGAGCCGCCATGGGACCGCCGTGACGCAAGCCGTGAACAAACCCACGCAAAAACCCGGCGGAGAGACTGATGCGCGATTTAACGTCAAGCGGCTCTTGGACGCTACGCTGTAACGACCCAGCGGAACGCGATCCATCTTTCCCCTTTTTTTGGAGGGGATTAAGGTCATTTGGAGTGGGAGAGGGACGGGGGATCGGTCGACGGAAGCGGAGCTTTGGCGAGGAGAAAAGCCGGATTCGCACACGATCGCAGAAGAGGAAACATCTCAGGGCTCCATTAAGGCCTCTATGAAAAGCATATGCTGTCAACGTCTTAAACGGAGATATAAAGGTGTGCGGAGGATAGGGCCGCCAAGTCAAGCAGCCGAAGGGCGTATTTCATAGGCCGGCTCTGTTTCTAATGTAGGGGGGCAAAGGTAGCGGAAACGCTGACAGGACGAAACATCTGTTGAAGAGGGAGCTGAATGTGCACAAAGCTAACAGCCACGCGAACGGTGACGGAAAGCAAATGAAAGCTGTTGTGCGTGACCAGCGTGAGGCCCTACGTTTATTCCCCCCATCAGATGCTTCTGTTGTTGCCGCCATCCTGCTGTTACCTTAAAACGATTCCCTCTCGAACCCTCAGCGTGCTTCAAAGCCCACCTAAAGCATGCAGGCACATTCTATCATGCAATATCTTTGCAAATAAAGGTTTTTTAATTTTTTTTCATTGTAGTTAAAATGAATTCTTAAACAGGGCTGTGGACAGAATCATTATGTAGTTTTGGCCACTGCGTGTCATGTCATAGAGATATAATGTAATGTAGATATAATGTCATGGAGAGATATAATGTAAAGATGATAGTGAAATAAAGGGGTGACATGGTAATTGTTGTTATGATCAGGGAACTGGTCTTATATAAAGATGGCAGGTTCCTTTCCCAGTTGGGGGAACACCATTCTACTCTTGAGTCAGGAACTTAACCTGAATTGGTTCAGTGAAAATATCCCACTACATAAATTAATTGTATGTGAAAATGTGATGTCACAAAAGGTAAACCAGACGTTCCCCATTCAGTATTCATACCTACATCCTTCTTCCGCCCTTGGTGATACCGCTCCCTGAATGCTACACCACACCGTTACCCCAGGAGCAGAAGTACAGGTAGAAAAAAAGGTGAGTTTGCTATGATAGAACAGACTGGAGCGCTGGAAAAGCACTTGTGTCCAAAAGAGTGATTGTCTGGTACCTAATGAAAAAATAAAAATCCTCGTAGGATGTTTTCTCAGCTGACAGAAATGGTGAGGCCCTCGTCCTTTACAGCTGCTCGCTCTGCTAAAGCGCTCAGCGCGCTGTCTGACAATCTGCTACTTCCATTTTAATAAAAAGAAGACTTCCCTTGGATGTCACGGTTAATGATAGCATCGCTCGCTCACTCATTCATCGAGACACCTGAACGCTCAAACCGTTACGTCGGCTCTAGAGTGGGCTAACCCATTGAGTGTGCATGTGCGCATCTGTGTGCGTGTACATGTGTGTGGGAGTGTGCGCCTACGTGACAGCATGTGTTCCTGCACGCGTGTGCGCGCCGGCATGCGTGTCTGTCTTGCCTGGGCACACGTGTACGTTTTCTCACCTTTCCCGCGATCAATAGAAGTTTTAAGTGTGACAAATATAAGGCTGCATATAAACTGCAGTCATTGACATTTTTCAGACTGGTTTTCATCCCTTTCTCTGAGAAGATTCCTATTTCATAAATAACAGTTCGACGTGTCCCTGAAGTGATGAGAGAGAAGAATATGATTTATTATGCGTATAAACACGTGTGAAATAAACCTTTGTATTAGGTGTACCTACAATTCAGAGCTGGGGTATTAGCCCAGACAGTCCCCAAACAGCTAATATGATGTACATTTCAAACAGGCAAACGGGGGAAGAATATCCAGATTTATTGTCCGCTGTGCTTTTGAACGTCAGCCAGTGACAGTGGGCTGGGCGTGCAGGATGGAAAATCGCCCGACTCCCACAGCTTGGTGGACGGAACACATCTCGAGCATGACTCCGGGAATCGGCCACGTCGGAACACACAAGTTGAGCTACACACCACGGGGGACATAGAGGGCCTCACCTTGGCAACAGTTTGGTGGAAGCCTTAGGCCTCTATTATGTTGTATAGCAAGCATGCATATGCTAATTGAAAAACGAAACTATTGTGAAAGACACTGAATCAAAAAGGTAACGCAAGTTATTTTCCCAAATGGCATGAGTTTGAATTGAAGACATGTTGATCTGAAAAGCACTGGGTCATCTGCTAACGGACCATCGAGCAGAATGTTTGTTTTACATTCAAATTCCATAAAACACAATTGCCAGACAGTTTGAGAAAAAGCCGCCTTGTTCCGGACTGAAAAGCTATAAGCTCACTGTGTGAGATTGCCATTGTAAATTTTTTTAACGGCTCGAGCACGTTTGTAAATGTGATGGATGCCCTGGGTTTTTTTTTCGCGTCCCGTCCCTGGATCTTCTGGAAGTCTCCGTCCAGAGTGATTGGGTCTGGGAGTGTTTATACTCGCTGAAAAATGGTGCTTTCAGCAGACGCGGCCCCCGTGCGTCTCACCAGACAGGCGGCCAATCGCGGGGCGGGAGGGGAAGCGTTCCTCTGCTCGCGGGTCGCGGTCTGGGATCAGGGAGGGACGCTCGCGGAGCGTTGACCCCGGCACCCCCCGATATCTTCCCAGTCACATCTGGTTTTAGTTACAGCACTCCGCACACAAAGCGGGTCGACCTTCTCAAAGCACATGCAGCTCTCACTGCAGACAGTAAATAAATCCCGTTTGTCTCGTCATTACGTTGGAGTTGGGGCGGGCAAAGACAGGCCGCATCGGGTTACTGGAATTCACACCGACTCTTAATTATTTAATTAGCCCAAACTTTTTGTAATTGATATTTTTGCCACATTATTTTGATAAATTCATGAACAACAGATGAAACAACAGCCTGATGAGACCAATGCTGGTTTAACCATAGATTACACCGTAGATTAGACCACAATAATGTTGGGCTAATCTACGGTTAAACCAGCATAAGTGTGTTCAGCTAATTAGCTAAATTGGTGTAATTGGTGACAATGAAAAGCTACAAATACACTGGCCCTGCAGGAATGGAATGAATCAATATATTATTATAGCATTGCAATATTATGCAAGCAAATGCCCTTACAGTCGTGTATTGATGAAAGTTGTGATAGAAGTAACAGGGTGAAGGGCATTTGAGAATTCTCAGAAACAGTTTTATTTTTGATACACCTCCAGCACGAGGAATGGTGCGATCGCATAAACAGCCAGAGAAAAGGGCGGCGTTAATCCCAAGGCTGCTTTCCAACTGATCCTGGCGATGACAACTAAAGGAGGATTCGCAAATCAATTCTGTCTGCCGTGGCATGCTGTTTAATGAAAAGGGGGGAAGGAAGAAGGTTTTCTGGAAAACAAATCAGCAGCCATGTTTTTTTTTCCCTCTCAAAGTCTGCTAGCTGGGCTGGACGCCGGATACGAGCGGCGACGGATAAAAACAGCCACGCAGACCGAGCGTGTCTCGGAGGTGGCAGAGGTGTGAAGCGAGGTCAGGGGGGGTCAAACGGCCATCCCCGAGATGCAAACGATGAACACTGCTTCTTCGCCTTCACGTCTCTGCTCCAATTAAACCGAATTTCCAAAAAATAAATCCAAATAAATATTATAAATATGCTTTGTTGGAGGTAGTGAATGAAATGGAACAACTGTGCCAGGTACGAGGCAAGCTTATTCTTGTGAACATTACACAAAATTGCAATATTTTCTCGATAGGCAATTAATTGTCATTGTAGAAACATTTCCCCCTTTTAGGAAATGTGTGGATGTTTGGTGGATGTTTGGTGGATGTTTTGTAGATGTTTTGTGGATGTTTTGGTGGATGTTTGTAGATGTTTTGTGGATGTTTGGTGGGTGTTTTAAAAAAAGCCTTGGAGGTGTCTCGGTGGCATAGCCTGGAGAGCACTGTCCACATGCTCCTTGCGAGCCTTTGTCGCACGTCTCTCCCCCTCTTCTGCACCCAGTCTTCCTGTCTCTCTACACTGTGCTGCCCAATAAAGCTGAAAAGCCATAAAAACACATATTTTTTAAAAAGGCCTTTTCTACCCACTCAACGCAAAGCAGACGGCACTTTCCCATAGGCAGGTAGCCTACATAATAATTAAACGGAAAAGCGTGTGGACAGTGTGAGTTGGTAATAGTCTGGACATGTGCACGCCCAGTAAATTATTACTATTAAATAAACAGACACTAAAATAAACCTTATCATGAAAGGGATTTCCAAGAGCAGACTGTGTGGGCACGTCCGGTGTGATTCGCGCAGCTAAACAAGATCGTCTCTTTTTCCCTTTTTGACGGTCGGAAAAATTTGAAGCAGAGTCACCCGCCAAGGGTTTGTCTTCCCTCCCTTCCGCCCCGTCTGCATAGTTTTAGGGCAATAAAAAGGGTCCCATGTTTACAAAGAGCACAAATGGCACATTTGTGTGTGTGTGTGTGTGTGTGTGTGTGTGTGTGTGTGTGTGTGTGTGTGTGTGTGTGTGTTGCAATGCAGTAGAGGGGAAGAGCAGTGGTAAACACAGACAATGACTCCACAGACCACATCTGGGAAGAAGGACGCAGGCTGCGTGCAGGGACCGTGTTAAAACTATGCGTTCCCCACCCAAAACTCATATTCTCACTCTCAAGATAGAGTGCAGCACACTACAGGGCAAACTGTACCCCTCGAACTGCAGTCCTGCATGTTGCCATTGGCACTCCTGCGGCAGATTGTCAGACGGTCCCTCAAACAGTTACAATATCAAGGTTCTTAGAAATATGTGTAGCTTCTTGAAATGAAAAAAAACAACTGCTGTACTATTCATACAAGATTCAGTTCCAGAGTAAAGTTTGCAGTCCCAGTAGTAGAATGATTGTCACCCTTAAAGATGATCAGTTAAGCACAATTCAGTAACAAAAAATATAGATTATATAAATGTCTGATGAGATTATCACTATGTTAGTGCAACAGATGCTATGTCATGAAATGTTAACATATTTGTTCTCACCTGTGTGTCGACAAAGGTCTTGGACAAACCACATTTAAGATGAATTACTAATTACCCATGTTGCTGACATAGGAATAGATGACATAGCAGCTATATAAATCGGCTTCACAAAATATAGGGAGATACAGAAAATATTAAAGGTATTTCTGAAAACTTCCTTACAGTAATAGCTTGATAGGGTAGGGTGCTGGGTGGCTCATTCTGTTAAGACAACATTTCAGTGCTTGGATGGGCCCCATGGTCTGGTCCTTAGAATCCAGACAGGGCCCAGCTGTGGGCAGCAGCCCCCCCAGGGTAGGGTTTTAGTCAGCCAGGACGTCCCATCGCACACCAGTATGCCCCGCCGAAGTCTTCCTCTGACTCGCGTCTGTGCGAGCCCGGCTTACTAACTGCGGTGTGGTAAGAAGCGGTGGCTGACATCACACAGCTTAGGAAGAGAGCACACGCCTGTGATGAGTAGGATAGCATGCGCATGACTGCACATTCCCAATTGGGCAGGGGCGGGAGGAAAGCGATAGTAAAAAAAAAAAAAAAAGTAACATTTTTATGGTTAAATTGACTTGTGGGGCGCGTATGACAGCGTGTTTACCTGAGAGACAGAATGAAGAAACAAATGGGAAGGGAAATATGGTCCCGCACAGAAACGAGGGGAAGCGTGAGATTTAATCTCACCCCTGGCCGCTTCGCACACTCAAATGGACGCGAGTTTGATGCCAGTCTGGGCAACGTCTTGTAAATTTAAAAGCCGTTTGTGAACATTAAATAATCAAACTTTCTCTGTTTGACACACAGAGGAAAAGCAGTCTGCTTTTGAAGATTTCCCATGTAGACTCTGCGCCTAAATTGACCCTGTCTGTTCCGAATAGAAGTGTGTCCACATAGTCTGCATTGTTCACTTGAAAAACTGTTTTGTATTTTTATAAAGAATCGCAGTAAATTGTTTCCACGCACTAGACAGAAGTTTATAAAAATCAAATGTATTTAATGGCACATCGTAAAAAGTCATAGTACACTGGGGCCTGGGTTCAATCAATATACCGTACGTCCTTACCTTGACAAACACACGCACGTGAAGTTTATTCAAACTTAAATAAATCTAAATTGGGTAAATGTTGATTTAATCTGGACATGGGCATCATATACCTTTTGTTTATATTACATTGCATTCATTGAGCAGGTTTTGTTCACCAGCATGACCTATATGAGAACACGAGAATTGGATCTAGCAACAGAACAGTAAAGACAGGACAATCAATCAGAAGATGTTGACCTGGTGACGAGAGGGGAATCTGTCAGTGTGTCACATAAAAAAAAACACACACTACACTCACTGCAGATGTGATGAACGCAAACGATCATTCAGCTCCACATTACACATCCATTAAATTAGAACGTTACCAGAAAGACTGAAATTCAGAAAAGCAGAGCTTTTAAAAGAGAGCTAACAACCGTACAGTAAACCTGGACACACAGTGAACTACACGCTACCAGCACGCAGTATAGCGGTGTAGATACCCATATGAAAAATTTATATACTGCAGTATATTGTAAATATATCAAAAGTATTGTCACAATATATTTAAAATATACTGCAGTATATTACATTTCCATAAGGGTAGGTGCTCCAGTACAACATGCTGTGGAATCATAGGCCTGACAAGAAGACATTAACAATGTCAAGTGGCCTCTTACCGTCCAATGAACAACGAGCGGAATTTGCATTCCCTCGCTGAGTGGGGCTCTCCATACGTGCTCCAACACTGACCCCTGGAGTTTTATAATGGGTTTAATGGCATTCCGCCCTATCAGAGGCACCGGATTACAATGAGCCACGCGCACAGGGCACTCGGAGAGAGGGGCTGTCAGTGCACACCGCTTGGCGGCTTTAGCGTGGACTTTTCAGTCAAGTGTAGCCTCCATATGGGGCTACATCCCAAGTGGAGGAGATCGACGCATGTGCTCGAGAGAGAGAGAGAGAGAGAGAGCACACGCGTATTCCACAGCCAGGGAGGTGCAGACAATGAACACCAGATCTGGGCAAGGACTCCCAGATGGCCAACCCCAAATGGCAAATAACGAGGCCTCCGTTCCCCGTCCCCCTCTGTCAAAAGCCCTGATCGTTTGTTGGCTTGGTTGTTTCAAGTGTCATTCCCAGTGAAGCTCAGGGTCCTCCCAGCACTGTCAGGCACTGATCTCACCATCTGAGGAGTGTCCTCGACGGTTTGGGAGACGGAACAGTTCGAATTACGCAGTTGGAAACAAATCGCGCTACGGCCTTCGGTCCCTCGTCGAGAAAAACGCTTCTGACGCGGATCTGTTCAGGAAGAAACCCGGTTTAGCTTTGCATTGACCCACTTCCATTCTCTTCTAAAAGCAGTCCAAATGATGTTCAATCAGTCCCAGGTTCAAGTGCATTGGATTGTGGTTTGGATACTGTTGAGAGAGTCTAAATTGGTAAAGGATTTTATTTTATTTTTGCAACACAAAACACCCGTCATTTCTGTCTATCCCCTGGAGCTATAGAACCAAGTATTTGGTTTCTTTTATAAGAAAATGGATGGCCATCAGTTTTATTTTCTTAGATGGCGGTCGGAGAATTACACAAAATAAGCTCAATTGGATATTTCTGCCAATTCGTTTTTCTTTTTAAATATAAATACAGTTTGACAAATATAAAATAAATCTTAATTTTGCATTACTTTCGCAAATTATGTAACACATCAGGGTTAGATCTCTGATAATTATGTATTCCTGTATGATCAGGGCAGCTGAAAGGTCACCAGCATATTTATTAAAACCATGCTTGCTGCAGTTGGCATCTAGGGGCTTTGGAATCAGCTCCTCTGCAAATCATATATTTTATTACCATAATATTTATAACGCTGAAACCTACTGCACTAAGCAAACTCCCTTTCGCATCAGCGTACAGTTCCCAGATTCAGAATAAGGTCATTGCTAATAAATTGCATTGGACATACATGGTTGCAACATATTCAAATTGCCGAGTTGCTTTCCACCGTAAAGACATTGCTTCTATAAGTTATGTTATTGTGAGAAAAGAACAACTAATTATTTCTAATTTCTAACCCTTGGAACTGATGACAGGTTGTGTTTATTAGATTTACTTGACATTGTTGCTAGAATGAACTAAACAGCACAGCGTTTACCTGTTAAATCCGGTTATCACATTAACTTGACATATTTCACATTTTGAAAGTTTTGAAAACATTTACCGTGTACAACCATGTTTGAGCAGCATTGCTGAGGTGAACTGAAAAGAAGCTTATGAAGTTTCAGACATTTTAAAAGGATTTTCATTGTCCTCCGTAGTCCTTTTGGAGTTGTTGCTCTGGATCGGTGAACACAAACACTGGGGCCTTTGTAAAACAAAAGTTCAGTCCAGGTAACCAGCCCATGAACCCAGAGCTATCAGACACATTAAACTGTATCGGCTGAAGCCTCAATGTGCTGTGATTTAAAGACGGGGGAGACTGTACCCACAGAATCAGTGTTAGCACGGCTACATGCGACACACATGAATGAGGCCGACTCTGAGCTAAGTGGGATTCAGTTTCCTGTTTCACAGACAAAAAAAGGCCCCTTTAATAAAATTATTGAATAAAAAAAATAATAATTTTTGAATATGTTTAGAATGTGTACGGGAAGAGAGGTAATTTTGTATTGGGGGGGGGGTTGTGGTATTTATTTTTACAGAGCAATAGAGGGAAACTGTAGGGTTGTTTCAATTTGACACAAAGGCATTCAGTCCCTGAAAAAAACAGCATGCATATTTGATTATGTGCTATAAAAAAAAACCAACGTCATAAACTATAAAACAAGGATCTAGAGCATGCAAATAAAATTATGGCCTCTGTTCGGTCTAATTGCATTATGCTTCATCCTTGAGAAAGAATAAAGAATCTATGGAGATTTAGTTTCTCATTGGTTACACATTTTGTTGCTGTCATTGTTGATATTGTTTTGAGAAACCACCAGACTCACAATGTCACTTACTGGAGGTCTGCATCAGGCTACACATGAGCTAAAACAACAGAGCTAAAAATAGATCCCATACCCGACCCAATCACAGCATACCTTCAGGCCCTGTAGGGTACGGGTAAGTATGCAGACCTCTATCACATACAAAAAGCACACAAAACTAACCGCAAAACATAAACACGTCCTGCTGAGGTCAGAGGTCAGTAAAGATCAGAATAGATTAAGGCACAAAAGAATAACGGACAGCTTTGACTCCTGCATGCTATGCGATTGAGTTTTTTTTTTTCATTGAGTTTCGGTGCAGATCTATCTCTCAAGTTCAAACAAGTTCTACGCTGTCCTTTGTAAATCTTCCTGCAGCACTGTTGTGTTTATATTTTGGCATAAATTACTGGGCAGCAAGTCTGCGGTTACAAATCACTGTTATTGCCTTGGATGGGGCAACGATCAAAGAACCCAAATAGATATACCAATTTATGGCACTTACATCCACTCGTGGGTCCAGTCCCTTTCAATATCCGGCACTGGCAGACTGGAGGATCAAGATTTTTTTTGAACACTCTCACATTGTGTGAGACCAATCTGTCTTCTAAGGTGTGTAAATACAGAGCATCAGATCGCAATCTACTGTCCCAATAGCTCCAGGTCTATCCCATTGTCTGAGGCTTTGACTGGAAGTAGACTACATGCTTCCTTTTTTTATGATGTACCAGCTCTTGACAGGGTCAAATGCTGTCCTTGAACTACATATGGTAACTGCCCTTGATTGAGGTGTGTGAGATTCCTTGATTTTGATTCAGGAAGTAATGCTGCTGTCATTTTGGTAAGTATGGTAATTTACCTCAGTTGAAAAAATATAATAAATCTAGAAGCGCACAGTAAAGAGGTCATGGATTGGATATATAGTGAGCTGCCCAGTAAAGAGGTCATGGATTGGATATACAGTGAGCTGCCCAGTAGAGAGGTCATGGATTGGATATACAGTGAGCTGCCCAGTAAAGAGGTCATGGATTGGATATACAGTGAGCTGCCCAGTAGAGAGGTCATGGATTGGATATACAGTGAGCTGCCCAGTAGAGAGGTCATGGATTGGATATATAGTGAGCTGCCCAGTAAAGAGGTCATGGATTGGATATACAGTGAGCTGCCCAGTAAAGAGGTCATGGATTGGATATACAGTGAGCTGCCCAGTAGAGAGGTCATGGATTGGATATATAGTGAGCAGCCCAGTAGAGAGGTCATGGATTGGATATACAGTGAGCTGCCCAGTAAAGAGGTCATGGATTGGATATACAGTGAGCTGCCCAGTAGAGAGGTCATGGATTGGATATACAGTGAGCTGCCCAGTAGAGAGGTCATGGATTGGATATACAGTGAGCTGCCCAGTAGAGAGGTCATGGATTGGATATACAGTGAGCTGCCCAGTAGAGAGGTCATGGATTGGATATACAGTGAGCTGTCCAGTAGAGAGGTCATGGATTGGATATACAGTGAGCTGCCCAGTAGAGAGGTCATGGATTGGATATATAGTGAGCTGCCCAGTAAAGAGGTCATGGATTGGATATACAGTGAGCTGCCCAGTAAAGAGGTCATGGATTGGATATACAGTGAGCTGCCCAGTAAAGATGTCATGGATTGGATATACAGTGAGCTGCCCAGTAAAGATGTCATGGATTGGATATACAGTGAGCTGCCCAGTAGAGAGGTCATGGATTGGATATACAGTGAGCTGCCCAGTAGAGAGGTCATGGATTGGATATACAGTGAGCTGCCCAGTAGAGAGGTCATGGATTGGATATACAGTGAGCTGCCCAGTAGAGAGGTCATGGATTGGATATACAGTGAGCTGCCCAGTAGAGAGGTCATGGATTGGATATATAGTGAGCTGCCCAGTAAAGAGGTCATGGATTGGATATACAGTGAGCTGCCCAGTAAAGAGGTCATGGATTGGATATACAGTGAGCTGCCCAGTAGAGAGGTCATGGATTGGATATATAGTGAGCTGCCCAGTAAAGAGGTCATGGATTGGATATACAGTGAGCTGCCCAGTAGAGAGGTCATGGATTGGATATACAGTGAGCTGCCCAGTAGAGAGGTCATGGATTGGATATACAGTGAGCTGCCCAGTAAAGAGGTCATGGATTGGATATATAGTGAGCTGCCCAGTAAAGAGGTCATGGATTGGATATACAGTGAGCTGCCCAGTAGAGAGGTCATGGATTGGATATACAGTTAGCTGCCCAGTAGAGAGGTCATGGATTGGATATACAGTGAGCTGCCCAGTAGAGAGGTCATGGATTGGATATACAGTGAGCTGTCCAGTAGGGAGGTCATGGATTGGATATACAGTGAGCTGCCCAGTAGAGAGGTCATGGATTGGATATAAAGTGAGCTGCCCAGTAGAGAGGTCATGGATTGGATATACAGTGAGCTGCCCAGTAGAGAGGTCATGGATTGGATATACAGTGAGCTGCCCAATAGAGAGGTCATGGATTGGATATACAGTGAGCTGCCCAGTAGAGAGGTCATGGATTGGATATACAGTGAGCTGCCCAGTAAAGAGGTCATGGATTGGATATACAGTGAGCTGCCCAGTAGAGAGGTCATGGATTGGATATATAGTGAGCTGCCCAGTAAAGAGGTCATGGATTGGATATACAGTGAGCTGCCCAGTAAAGAGGTCATGGATTGGATATACAGTGAGCTGCCCAGTAGAGAGGTCATGGATTGGATATACAGTGAGCTGCCCAGTAGAGAGGTCATGGATTGGATATACAGTGAGCTGCCCAGTAGAGAGGTCATGGATTGGATATACAGTGAGCTGCCCAGTAGAGAGGTCATGGATTGGATATATAGTGAGCTGCCCAGTAAAGAGGTCATGGATTGGATATACAGTGAGCTGCCCAGTAAAGAGGTCATGGATTGGATATACAGTGAGCTGCCCAGTAGAGAGGTCATGGATTGGATATATAGTGAGCAGCCCAGTAGAGAGGTCATGGATTGGATATACAGTGAGCTGCCCAGTAAAGAGGTCATGGATTGGATATACAGTGAGCTGCCCAGTAGAGAGGTCATGGATTGGATATACAGTGAGCTGCCCAGTAGAGAGGTCATGGATTGGATATACAGTGAGCTGCCCAGTAGAGAGGTCATGGATTGGATATACAGTGAGCTGCCCAGTAGAGAGGTCATGGATTGGATATACATTGAGCTGTCCAGTAGAGAGGTCATGGATTGGATATACAGTGAGCTGCCCAGTAGAGAGGTCATGGATTGGATATATAGTGAGCTGCCCAGTAAAGAGGTCATGGATTGGATATACAGTGAGCTGCCCAGTAAAGAGGTCATGGATTGGATATACAGTGAGCTGCCCAGTAAAGATGTCATGGATTGGATATACAGTGAGCTGCCCAGTAAAGATGTCATGGATTGGATATACAGTGAGCTGCCCAGTAGAGAGGTCATGGATTGGATATACAGTGAGCTGCCCAGTAGAGAGGTCATGGATTGGATATACAGTGAGCTGCCCAGTAGAGAGGTCATGGATTGGATATACAGTGAGCTGCCCAGTAGAGAGGTCATGGATTTTATATACAGTGAGCTGCCCAGTAGAGAGGTCATGGATTGGATATATAGTGAGCTGCCCAGTAGAGAGGTCATGGATTGGATATACAGTGAGCTGCCCAGTAAAGAGGTCATGGATTGGATATACAGTGAGCTGCCCAGTAGAGAGGTCATGGATTGGATATATAGTGAGCTGCCCAGTAAAGAGGTCATGGATTGGATATACAGTGAGCTGTCCAGTAAAGAGGTCATGGATTGGATATACAGTGAGCTGCCCAGTAGAGAGGTCATGGATTGGATATACAGTGAGCTGCCCAGTAGAGAGGTCATGGATTGGATATACAGTGAGCTGCCCAGTAGAGAGGTCATGGATTGGATATACAGTGAGCTGCCCAGTAAAGAGGTCATGGATTGGATATACAGTGAGCTGCCCAGTAGAGATGTCATGGATTGGATATATAGTGAGCTGCCCAGTAAAGAGGTCATGGATTGGATATACAGTGAGCTGCCCAGTAAAGAGGTCATGGATTGGATATACAGTGAGCTGCCCAGTAGAGAGGTCATGGATTGGATATACAGTGAGCTGCCCAGTAGAGAGGTCATGGATTGGATATACAGTTAGCTGCCCAGTAGAGAGGTCATGGATTGGATATACAGTGAGCTGCCCAGTAGAGAGGTCATGGATTGGATATACAGTGAGCTGCCCAGTAGAGAGGTCATGGATTGGATATATAGTGAGCTGCCCAGTAGAGAGGTCATGGATTGGATATACAGTGAGCTGCCCAGTAGAGAGGTCATGGATTGGATATACAGTGAGCTGCCCAGTAGAGAGGTCATGGATTGGATATATAGTGAGCTGCCCAGTAAAGAGGTCACGGATTGGATATACAGTGAGCTGCCCAGTAAAGAGGTCATGGATTGGATATACAGTGAGCTGCCCAGTAGAGAGGTCATGGATTGGACATATAGTGAGCTGCCCAGTAAAGAGGTCATGGATTGGATATACAGTGAGCTGCCCAGTAAAGAGGTCATGGATTGGATATACAGTGAGCTGCCCAGTAGAGAGGTCATGGATTGGATATACAGTGAGCTGCCCAGTAGAGAGGTTATGGATTGGATATACAGTGAGCTGCCCAGTAGAGAGGTCATGGATTGGATATACAGTGAGCTGCCCAGTAGAGAGGTCATGGATTGGATATATAGTGAGCTGCCCAGTAAAGAGGTCATGGATTGGATATGTAGTGAGCTGCCCAGTAAAGATGTCATGGATTGGATATACAGTGAGCTGCCCAGTAAATATGTCATGGATTGGATATACAGTGAGCTGCCCAGTAGAGAGGTCATGGATTGGATATACAGTGAGCTGCCCAGTAAAGATGTCATGGATTGGATATACAGTGAGCTTAGAGGTCATGGATTGGATATACAGTGAGCTTCCAAATTAAAAAATGTCTTAAATCAGCCCAGAAAGGGGCATCCCTGAATAAAGTGATGAAACAGGGCCCTCGACACTAAAACACAATAAAAAAACAACAAAAAAGCCATTTCACAGGATGCTGGCTCCTCCTTGTATCCACGGAGATGCGTTTTACACATTGTGTCTTGCGCTCTCCCCTCCCTAGCTAGATCTGCTTATTGCATTTCATTACATTTGATTCAGAAAAAAAAAAAACTTGAATGAAACTGACCGTCGCCATGGAAACCACGTACACAGACCCGGGACAGGGAAAAAGGGATGGCGGGTTTAAAGGCCGTGGACGACGTCCACGTTCCCCTTCGCCGGAACCGCGGGGGCCACAGGGGAAAGGTAATCTCAGGAACAGCTGCGCTCCCGCCTCAGCTGGTTAACGGCGTTCCCGGGAAGCATCTGCGGAACGTGTACCAAAACAGGAAGGCAGGACGGACTCCATAACCGCGAGCGTCGCGGATGGAGCGAGTAAAAACAAAAAAAAAATGCTCACTGCTTTGAAATAAACCGATTTTTCTGTTTATCACTTATCAGACAGCCTTATTTTTTTGTAATTCAACCTTATGGTATTACACAATGAGTCCTCTGATACTCAATGTAAAACGCAGAGCCTAAAATAATATATCACAGCCTGCTGTAACCATAACCACCCCTGATATTGCACGCTTGACCAGATTCACAGTGGCCATAATGACGCATCTTCTCTTCACGATTCGAAAGTCAGTTTGTGAATGAGCTCTGGGGGGAGTTAATGCTCAGTACAAGGCGTGACTCAGATGGACAAACGTTTCAAAGCGAGAGTGAAAACACTTCTGTTCAAACACTTCAGTCAAAACAGACACAGACCATGTGACCATGGCGTGGATGGGAATATAATAAAGACTACACGGGTCAACATGCAAGAATGATAATGTTCTCTTTTCCCAGTCATATACAAGCGATCAGTTAGGGGACTGAATTCAAATGCAAAAAGAATATTATTCCTACCGATCTCTGCACATTGCAGCCAGGTTAGTGGTCCTGTGGGTGCAGGCTTTTGTTCCAACCCAGTAGTAACACACCTGATTCTATCTATCAATCACTATAGCGCTTGCTAAGGACCTTGATTAGTAGAATCAGGTGTGTTACTGCTGGGTTGGAACAAAAGCCTGCACCCACACCGGCCCTTACTGGATAAGATTGAGGACCCCTGCGCCCACACCGGCCCTTACTGGATAAGATTGAGGACCCCTGCACCCACACCAGCCCTTTCTGGATAAGATTGAGGACCCCTGTACCCACACCGGCCTTTTCTGGATAAGATTGAGGACCCCTGCTTTGGCTCCACGGCATTTCCCATGACCTGATGACATAACAAGCCACGCCACGTACGTGTATGTTGAGAGATGATCAGGAATGGGATGGGAAGCTTTAACCAGAAATACCAGGCCATTTACTCCAACTCATCAACGCACCTGTAAAAACCATCAATGCACCTGTAAGAACCATCAACACACCTGTAAAAACCATCAGCGCACCTGTACGAACTATCAACGCTTCTGTAATAACCATCAGCGCACCTGTAAGAACATCAGTGCACCTATAAGAATGATCAGCGCACCTGTAAGAACGATCAGCACACCTGTAAGAATCATCAACGCACCTGTAAGAACCATCACGCACCTGTAAGAACCATCATCACACCTGTAAGAACCATCAACGCTTCTGTAAAAACCATCAGCATGGAGATAGCCGGGAGGTGCAGTCTCTCATTGAAAATAGACTTTTCAAACATTTTACTTTAATGGCTTTTATTGATGGAATGGTATGAATATTTAATGTTTGTTTGATGAGCCGATCACCCTGATCAGTGCCATATTATTCTATTTATAAAACGCAAACATAACCGTCTCATCTCTGCTTCATTGCCTGTGACTAGATTGCGTTGTCGAAAACACCCATTAGCTGAATATTCCTCTGATTGGATGTGCCTGAATTGGAAACATCCAATCATATCGCAGTGTTCCAAACCAAGAAAAGTCATATTTGTTCCATAGATGTGGAGCCAGAGGAATTTAGCACTGAGGGCATTATTGTGGTCAGCCAACTGAACAAGCCCAGGCTCCTAACATGCGACGTCTGGTCTATTAAACTGAGCTGATGGTATATGTCTTCACTGACAGAGCTACTTGGGAGCGTGATATTGACACCAAAAAATAAATAAATAGGTCAATGAAGTGAACTGAAACAGAGCCAAGTCCATCCCTCAACTCCTGTGTGACAAGAAAAAAATCAATCCACAGAATTACCCATGATTCTGCAGTCCACGCTTGCATTTGCCGACCTTTAGTATGAGACGTAATCTCAGTTCAATCTTGTTGCTCCGGTAATGTGTAGTTTTTTTACATTTTTATATAACACCACTGGCATGAAGAAAATTAACATTCTGTAGAACTCATGGTAAGAAAATGTTAAAGTATTCATTTCAAGTATTTGAGGTTAGACAATGCGGTTAAAATGTTTATAAAATTAAAAGTCATTTTCAAAGATCTAAAGTCTAAATTTACAGTTTAATGCTTTGATTTTAAATGATAAGTAATCTGGTTACTGAGAAAATGTTTATATTGGTCAGTTGTTTAACTATTTTTTTTTTATTTTAGTTTGAGAAAGGCCATGGTCTTGCCAATGAAGACATCATGACCAATTTAGGGTTTGGACCATGGCCTCAAATTTTCATTCTGAAACTGTGCATATAGGAGAATATCAAATATTAACATTAGACTGCACATTTACCCTAATGCATGTGGTTATGAAACTATTTAACTGGAGAATTGGAGGATGGATGGTTTTTCATTTATCAGTTTCTTGAAGAAAGAAATATATATTAGTATATGATTTTAAACCTGTATATGGAACAGCTGATGCAGAGGTTTAATATGCTTTGAGAAAACATAAGTAGAGTCAGGTACAAGTTGTGATATAAGAGGATTTGGATGACGCTGTTGGATAAACATCATACTTCACCCACAAATGCACGTTAACACTCAGCTCAAGTGCTGAAATACCCTGCTGTTTTATTCTCCACGGTGGTGTAACAGCTGTGTGTTATTTTTAATGGTTCCCAAAATAAACCGGGCACGGCCTGATTGCGAGATTTAATTCTCCCAGAAAACATTCCCAAGTTGCAGAATCAACTGCGCCCCTGGGTAGCGGCCTCTGGAAAAATGTGAAATCAATTTTAATGAATAATATTGATTTATAGAGGCCAAGTGCAGTAACATAATAGTTGCCACCCTGGTTCTGCCTCATTTGACCTAATCTCCATGCCAAAAAAAGCTTTTGAAGGAAAACTATTTTAGAAAACTGACATTAAAATGTTTTAATGTAAAAAAATGACACAAATATTTAAAAACAAACCCTTTTCAGGAGTACCATATAGCACATAGCTTTCATTATAATATGTATGACTATATGCTGCTAAATCACCTAGGCTAAAATTATATTAATAAAAAAGTGCATCAAAGCTCCATTATTAGTATAAGGAATACAGTACTTTCATTTTTTTTACAAGATAGTAGTTTCAACTGAACCATAGATGTAACATGCAGTGAAATTAAAATGAACATGTTACCTTGGTAATACGTGGCAGACAGGTGTGCTATGCCGGTTAAACACATGCCTTACAGCCACAGACCTGACCCGTGTATCACATACAAGAACACATGTTCTGGATCCATCGATGCTTCAGAAAGAAACGTGACAGGATTCGCAATAAATAGAGAACATCTGAAATCCTAGCTCACTGCTGCCTGCTGACAGTCTTCATGTAATTATGGTCCCAAAATGTCCTGTCACAACGAATGCTGAGTAAAAAGCTGTGTATAAGAGCATCTGCCAGAGGCCTATAATGTAATGTCATGTGATCTTATGGTCTGCCCTGTATTCTCATAATTTGTAAAGATTGTGGAATTGAAGGAGCTCATGCAACATCAGCTGTGGTACCTAGCATTGTACTGTCACTAAAAACACTGGTTTGTTTGCAAAAAAAAAATTCTTGACGCACTGCTGAAATACTGGGATTCTTAACGCTGGAACACAGTTCTGAGTGTTTTTTTTTTTTCAGGTTTCCAGGGTTCAGAATACAATCGTTTGATGAGTAATTCCAGCAGAAAGTAGCCGACATCTTTACTCTCACGCAACAGCAGCATGGAATTAACAGGAACTGAACTCATTGAATCTGGAAAATTGTTGCTAGAGGAAAACATATATTCAGGTCTTGCATGCGCCGTTATTCCATTTCTGTCACGTTTAGTTTGTTCTCTGACGATAGGCTTGTCTTGGCACGACTCCATCGGTGGAGCAGGGGTTTGACCATGAGTCAGCCCTGTTCTGACAGTAGACAGAATTGAATCTGTTGGGACATCAGAGGGCCTACTTCTCACTCGAGGCGTAGCCGTCAGTAGTGAAAACGAGGCTGCGCAGCTACAATAACTTTGACAGCTTAATTGTAGTTCATGATTGTAATAACATGACCAGAGACCTACAAATTCCAAGGCATCTGGAAGCTTTAAGCGAATCTGGTTTGCGCTGATCAATACTTCAGCTATTACTGCTGGCATATTTAAACACTGAAATCATCACAAACAATGACCTCCGCCATCTTTCACATACTGTACGATTCAACTTGACTTGCAAAGTGTAGCCGTAATCACCGTTCGCTGAACTGAAATTGCTAATTTTACAAGAATTAAGCTTCAAAACCAGTTTAGGATATTGTTCAATCGCAGCCCTCCGTTGTCAAACTTTCGCTGAAGTTTATTCATCTTTGGCCAGCTTCAGTATGAACGATACAAGGCCAATGAGATTTCCAGATTGTTGGCCAAACAAGAAGCCCAAATACTCAGGTCCTGCGTGAATGGTGTTGGCAGTGGCACATCTTTGGTTTCTAACACTATTTGGAGTGAAGCCGTGTAGCAAAGATGTGCTTTCAATGGCAGTTTTATCTGATATGGCTACACTGTGTAACACTATTCAATATACCTTCCGGCTATTGGCAGCGTCCTTTTAAAAGTGTGTTTGTACCTTTAGTTTAGTTGGTTCATATGGAAAAGTGCATCACGATTAGCATTTTCATCACTTGGTCCAATGTATACTGGCCCAATGTATACTGGCCACACTGCACGATGAGATTTCTTAATATCGGCATCGTCATGTTTATAGTAACACCTGGAGAAAAAAACATGTTTAATTTTACCTTGAAAATTATTATATTTTCCATTAACTTCCATGGAAAAATGTGTTGGCAGTAAGATTAGCATAAGGGGGAATGTGTGTCACTGTACAGTGCGCTGTGTCCTGATTTTGGACTCATCTGCATCTGCTTTGGGGCGTAATAGATCTGTTCCCACTGCAATTACTGGACAATTCAAAATCCAATGTGTGATTCATTTCCTTGGGTTGGACTGCACCAATGCTACACGTTGCAAACTAACGATGGCGTTCATTTTTCCTTTTCAAACATGTCCCCCTCTACTAATTATTACCATATTTATGCTGAAGAATATAGAGTATGTGGTACATTTTGGGGAAATACACACTGGAATTAAAAACATTGTTGGAATGCTCTGGATGGATCTGGATTGGGTGACTTTATGATGAATTATTCAAAAATGACTTTATATCCAGCCCCACTGCTGCCTTCTTTAATGCACACAGGTAAATCATGATGGCGATCGCAAAACCCAGTCGCGTGTTTTCTCCTTTTTAAACCACAGAGCAGAAACCACAGGGAAATACACACGTATAAATTTGTTTGAAAAATAGACCTGCAGCGGTTTGCGGGAGCAAGATTTCTATTTGCGTGATCAGCCATGCCTTTACCGAGGCACGTGTAACCGGTAGAAATATCTCCCGTTTCAGACGTGAATTATGCTGCCGCTGTAGTTTTATTCTGTTCTCCTGCAATCACCCACCCGCCCCTCATCCACTGTTTATTTACTGCCTCTGAATAATCAGACGTAAGCGTGTTCTGCACATATCCACATTCACAATATTTGCAGTGCAATGTGCGATATGTGTGGTACTATTGCATACAGATTATCTCTGATGCAGCTACAGTGCATATGTTGCCTGAAAGCAGATTCTTATGTACACATCCCTGTTTTTGCTGCGAGCCTTTTTCAGCGCAGAGGAAGTTCCATTAGGAACCGAACTGTGATTCTGGTTCTCTGGTTAAGGCCGTTGAATTTTATAGTGAATGTCTGGAAACACTCTCAGGCGTTCACTTTTAGCAACGTACGTTCATAACAATGTCACGGCACTGAGACAGAATGTACGCGTGCGTCCTTGAACAACATGTTACAGAAGCATCAACTGTTTTGGTAAAAAAAGAAGAATGCATCTCCGCACAGATAAAACCCCTTCAGTGAAGAAGCAGCAGGTTATTTCTTATTGCTATATATCCCCCATGTGCTCATAATGTAAGGAATGCTATTAGACAACGCAGAAGCAAGCGTCCATTCCAAGACCGTAACGTATTGCCCCGAGAAAACAATTAGCCTACATCCAGGTTACGCGTCTTAAAATGCTTCTGGGTCCAATTATCCTTGCGCCAGAGCGGAGGAAATGAATGCAGCAAAGCGGCAAATGGCGGAAATGATGTTGAAAACAAAGAGTCGTAAAAAAAAAAATAGTCGAAGAGTCCGCGGGCGATGTTAAAATGCAAACGTCTCCGCTTCGACGCTACCGCTCGTTCGGCAGCTGGGCTTATGACAGAAAGGTTGCAGGTTTGCTTTTCATGTGGGAGACACTGTTATTGTGCCCTCGGGCAACAGTGCTCAACCTGAGTTGCTCCAGTACACTACAAAAAAAAAGTATGTAATGTTAGCAAATATTAACTTGTTTTAAGTTACTTTTTGCTTAATTTACTTAAGATATTGCCAGTGAGGTAAGGAATTTATCTTGTCTTATTTAAAAAAAAAAAAAAGTAGAAATAGAAATAAGATTTTTAGACTAAAATACTTGAGATTGAGATATTTTTTGGTTTTTGCAGTGTAAGTATGCACTGTGCAGTCGGGTAATGTGTGAGTGCTGTTTAAGTAGTCCTAGACCAGGAAACTGCACAGTCGCACTGCAGTATTGATGCAATACCTTTCTAACACGTCAACGTATTTTTTCTTTTTTTTGGTCCCCAAATCTATACTTAAGCAAAGGGCAGTGCAATGATGTGGAGGATCTCCTCCAGCTGAAAGCCAGTTTTATCACAGTAGTCTCCTACAGGAGAGATGGAGTGTGACATACAGACAACTGCTTAATCCCCCCTGACAGAGGTATGATGATGTTTTGCTGCTGAAGACTCTCAGTCAGCTAAAGACACACCCAAAACTCACATCTGTGTTTTTGGGACCTAGCTTGTGCTCATGGCGAGTGCCTCTATGAGCTGAGCCACTTTGGAGCTCTGTTCTGACTACAATTGAGACCTTCGTTGAGGCGTGAATCTGTATATTTAGACAGTGTGATTTCATTTATTATTTGTTAGCCATTTAGCGCACACTCTTATCCAGAGTGACCTACTCAGCTAGCATTATTGATACATGCAATGCATCTATACAGCTGAATATTTCCTGAAGCAATTCAGCTTAAGTAGCTTAATTCAGCCTTTCTCAAGAGGAATTGAACCCACAGCCTTACGGTTGCAATCCCCGTTCTGTAAGCGTTCTGCTGAACAGGGGAAGCGGGCAGCGACGGAGGACAGGATGAGGACGGTGAACGAACCCGCTCGCAGCACGGATGAACACGCGGTCCCTGCGGTGTGTGGGTTCCCGCCTGCTGTCAGCGCTCTCTGTCGTCAGCGGCACTGACTTCATCACACACACCCCCTATCCCAGCAGCCACTGCTTTCGGTCACTGAAACTCCCAAACTGAACAGTCCTCATTATCATCTCCTATACATCTGCTTCTCCTCAGTTTTACAGCACTTACGTATCATACATCACACACCCCCATACCTCCAACACCCACCACCCCCACCCCCCCCCACACACAGACACACACGCACACACACACACACCACAGACCTCCAGTTTTATCTCACAAAGGTCTCTCAGTTTTTCTGCTCCCATCTCATAGAAATAAATCACACTAGTTTTCCCCGGCCGGGGTCTTCTGTTTCCATGACGATTAGATGGCCAGGTTGGCAATTTACCTATGACAGAACTTTCTTCAATGACCAGGTCAAGTGAACACTTTGGTAAACCTCCCGTTGCTCAGTGTCCCCATCACCATTGATTGTCTCCAGGGGGAAGACTGCCCTCCACCAACCCACTAACAGCTCTTTAGGCAGCACCTGTTTTCCCGGGAGATTTCTCATCAAATCCTAACCAGGAACCTTGCTTATTATCAGCACGAGCGTGTTACAGGGTGGCAAGGCTGCTGCGTGTAATCAAATAACTGTTTATTTAATAGAAAGTACTTTAAAGCTGGCATATGTATGGTGTTGAATACCCCGTATTTGAGTTTCAAAGACACGCCATTGGTCAGTTTTACGTACCCCAACTACTGTTGGAACCTCATACAGCTGGGGGGTCTTGGTCTGCCTCATGCTGTTGTTGTAGATTGAGGCGCGGGGTCAGTGTCCGTTAAGAATGGGCAAGTCGGAAAATCGTTAAACAGTTACACAATGCCAAAAAAAAAATGTTTAACTGACAAGGTTGGGTGGACAAGAAAAAGTCAAGAAAGCTTCCTTTTACTGTAATAAGAAAAGGGACACCGCTGGTCACATTTTTTTGCCTAGCTTTGTCGTACCTTTTCAAAGTGAAAGCTTTCATTTTGATGCAGTCGGGCCCGAGCTGATAGCTGGCTGCTACACGGCTCATCACTCACAGTCACTGTTGAGCATGTTTGTGTGCACGTGTGTGTGTGTGTGTGTGTATGTGTGTGCGTGTGTGTGTGTGTGTGTGTGTGTGTGTGTTGAGAGAAACAGAGAGACATTCCCACTAGAAAAGTACAAAAGGTTACAAGAGGATAAAAGATGGGTCTGCAAAACTGAGCTGTCAGGCTGTGGGTTCTCTGTCGGCAGGGATGAAGAGAAGTAGAACTGGGACGTCCGGCGCGGTTAATTAGAGCCATTTACCACTACGTGCCCCAGGGAGGGTAGGAGGGTAGGACACCATTGTCATGATGTGGGCAGTCGCTGCATTCATTTCCCTGAGGCAATGGTGTGTGCGTGTGTGCGTGTGTGTGCGTGTGTGTGTGTGTGCGCGCGCTTGTGTGTGTGTGTGTGTGTGTGTTCTGGAACTTATTTAAAAACTTACCTACTTCCATGTGCCGCTTATGATCCAGTGCAAAGTGCTTCACGTTTGTATCACGTTTGTATGCCACAGGATGTGCATCCGTGTATCCCAACTGCACATGCGTGTGTATGTAAGGACACGTTCCTCACTCTACAACTCAAGAGCAGCATAGTTATGTTCCTTAGGCCAGGTACTGTTGTCATATTTCTGGTCATTATGAAAAAGGGAAACATGCTTTTTCAGGTACGATGTATAAAACATTCAGCAAATGTTTTGAAACCTTTGCATACAGTCATGCCGGAAAGTCTGCCCACCCCTTTCACCTTCTCCACATTTTATTACGTTACAGACTTATACTACAATAGATTTAGTTAATTTTTTGCCTCAAACATCTACACACAATAGCCAATAATGACAAAGTGAAAACAGGTTTTTAGAAAATATTCAATTTTATTTTACTGACAAAAATAGGTTATTTAGAGGTTACATATGTGTACACACCCTTAGCCTAATACTTGGTTGCTGCACCTTTGGCAGTGATTACAGCTTCAAGGCGTCTTGGGAAAGAAGCTACGAGCTTGGTACACTTGTTTCTGGACATTTTTGCCCATTCCTTTTGGCATATCCTTGCAAGCTCCGTCAGGTTGGATGGGGAGCGTTGGTACACACCCATTTTCAGCTCTTTCCACAGATGTTCAATTGGATTCAGGTCTGGGCTCTGGCTGGGCCACTCAAGGACATGCACAGACTTTCTCCGAAGCCACTCCTTTGTTCTCTTGGCTGTGTGCTTCAGGTCGTTGTCATGTTGGAAGGTAAACCTTCGCCCCAGTCTGAGGTTCAGAGCACTCTGGAGCAGGTTTTCTTCAAGGATCTCAGTGTACTTGCATTCATCTTTCCCTCTATCAGGACTAGTCGCCGCGTTCCCGCTGCTGAAAAACATCCCCACATCATGATGCTGCCACCGCCATGCTTCACTGTAGGGATGGTATTAGCCAGGTGATGAGCGGTGCCTGGTTTCCTCCAGACGTGACACTTGGTATTCAGGCCAAAAAGTTCAGTTTTGGTTTCATCAGACCAGATCATCTTGATTCTCATGGTTTGAGAGTCTTCTAGGTGCCTTTTGGCAAACTCCAAGCGGGCTGTGATGTGCATTTTACTAAGGAGAGGCTTCCATCTGGCCACTCTACCATAAAGGCCTGATTGGTGAAGTGCTGCCTGGAAGGTTGATCTTCTGAAAGGTTCTCCCATCTCTACAAGGATACGCTGGAGCTCTGTCAGAGTGACCCTTGGGTTCCTGCTCACCTCCCTGGCCAAGGTCCGTCTTCCCCAATTGCTCAGTTTGGCCGGGCGGCCAGGTCTAGGAAGATTCTTGGTGGTTCCAAACTTCTTCCATTTACGAATGATGGTGGCCACTGTGCTCTTTGGGACCTGCAAAGCTGCAGAGATTTTTCCGTACCCTTCTCTAGATCTATGCCTTGACACAATCCTGTGTCTGCAGATAATTCCTTTGACCCCATGGCTTGGTGTTTGCTCTGACATGCACTGTCAACTGTGGGACCTTATATAGGCAGGTGTTGGCAATCCCCAATCATGTCCAATCAATTGAATTTATCACAGGTGGACTCCAATTAAGTTGTAGAAACATCTCAAGTAGTATCAGTGGAAACAAAATGCACCTCAGCTCACTTTTGGGTGTCATATCAAAGTGTACATATGATATTTTACATTTAGATTTTTAATAAATTAGCACAAATGTCTAAAAACCTGTTTTCACTTTGTCATTATGGGCTATTTTGTGTATAATCTTGAGACAAAAAATTTGCTCAATCTATTGTAGAATATGTCTGTAATGTAATAAAACGTGGAGAAGGTGATAGGGGTGTTCAAACTTTCCGGCTTGACTGTACATGCATGAAACAACAACTGATTCTATGATATAGAAGTTACTAAGGGCCTTTAGCATATGCAAAACTAAAAGTAAATCAGGCTCTAAGTGTATACAATATATTAATAAATAAATAAATAAATTTTTCTTTTTATAATAGTAAAAATAATGATAATTGTATCTGCAGTGCCCTTCAGAGTTTTCTGTATCCTTAGAGACAGCCAACTGCATAACTGATGATCTCAGTGCTACCTTGATGTGAACTCAAGGCCTGTCTGTATTATTTGATGTGTGAACTAACACAAAACACTGTATAATGTGCCTTTTTTATTTTTAGGGCTTTTCAGCTTTATTGTACAGCACAGTGTAGAGAGACAGAAAGAATGGGAGCGAGAGAGAGGGAGAGACGTGCGACAAAGGTCGCGTGGACGGATCCAAACTGCTGATGTCACAGCTGGAAATGAGCAAGTGGACAGTGCTCTGATAGGCTACGCCACTGTGACACACCCCGGTTCGGAGACGGTGATGCACCGTATGGAGACGGTGACTGACACTGGTGACATTCCAGTTCCTACGCTCCCTGGTGTCGACTAGGCGATAGGGCTGTTGCCGTTGCATGTAAAACTAACTTTCCTGTGTTGCACAAAATTCATCTTTACGACTCGTGGGCTGCTCAATAATGAATTCTTAACGGTCAGCAAGAGTGGAAATTCTCTCTGTCTGATTCTCCCTGGGTGACTATAACTGGATACAGTTGGCCTGTTCTTCCAGGTCAGGGAGGATGATGAGAAAACAAAACGTGAGTTTCCGTGAGAATAGATCACCGCTCCTTTCCTTAATTGAGCTTTTAGCTGTTTCTTTCTTGGAATCTGCAGAGGGAACATAATGCTGGGGCTATTGGCTGTCTCTGTCTGATTCACAATGTGTTAATGTTGACCATTTCACCTGCGTGGTACAGTGCAGGTAACAAAAGCCAAAGAAAGCCTGATTGATCCAATGCATCTGCGGAAGAGGCGGTGGGGAAAGAACTTATACAGCGATGTGTTTCTCATCCAGTGTGTGCTTTTCCCTTGATTTAGCAAAGTTACCGCGCCCCATAAACCCATTCATCCTTGTGCACTTCCTGCTGAAGTATCACCAGGAGACTTTTAAAGCTTTGCAGTCCTCCAGTGAAACATCCACAGCCTTTCAAAGGATATGCAGACACTTGCTATGACAGGCTTCATGGGCGAATATTTAACCTGTCATGGTGACATAATTTTCTGTACTGAGAGAAGGTATTAAACCCCCCCCCCCCACCCCACACAACAGCTTTGATTTCCACTCGGTTAAAATACTTCCACAAAACAGTTGTACGCACTGTGGTCAGTTAAAGGGAAATGAAAAACAAATAGTTTCTGCTTTTGGCTACTTGTCCGCTGGGAGTCCCATTCGCATGGAGAGGTGTTTGTAACAGGTCTGTGCTGTAGTCACGGAGAGGTACATCCAAAAACACAGTGCAAACACTTTGCACTTTTTGCAAATGGCATATGCAGCCAATATGGAAATGGCCACTTTAAACATTTGACCGTTTCTAGGGGAGAGCATGAGTCAGGATAAAACATCATCTGGAAAAAAAAACGCATCCATGAACTGCCTACATTTGCCTACCAAAAGCACGCCTTCTCACTCCCACAGATCATGTCTAAGAACAGCCAAATAGAACGTGTCTAAGAATAGCCAAACAGAACATGTCTAAGAACAGCTGAATAGAACATGTCTAAGAATAGCCAAACAGAACATTTCTAAGAACAGCCGAACAGAACATTTCTAAGAACAGCTGGACAGACTATGTCTAAGAACTGCTGAATAGAACATGTCTAAGAATAGCCAAACAGAACATGTCTAAGAACAGCCAAACAGTTGCTTGGAATGTTTATTTACCTTGATTTTAACATGTTAAAAGGCATCCATACTCCACAATGTAGTTTTATTTTATTTTTTTATCAAAATACATATTTTACATGAGCACTATGTAATTGCACACTTGATGGGCAGTGGTGGGCTGAATTCAAGGATTAAAGTAGCTTTTTATTTCTTCCGGATTGAGGTATAGCTGTTTATCTTGATCCACAGAACAGGATATAAATAGCGTAAAGAGATAGTTGCAGGACACTGGAACAGGAAGTACGTGGGTGACTCCTTGACACCAACACACCGAGCTAAAAACACCTGCAGCGCGGCCCCTTGATGATTGCAGCTTTTATTCCGAAGGTCGAGAGTGTTCCACGGACGCCGCGGTCTTCCTCACCAAGCACGTCAGAAGCACGTCACATTTGAGTTTCCAACCGTCAATCTCCAGCTCGCCTCCCGCGCGTACGAACTGACGAAACGCCGGCATCGGCAACACAAAGAAACCGCACGGGGTCGTGATCACCTGGAAGCCCACAGTCAGGGAGAGCCGTGATCACCTGCTATTTATCTGTCAATGAGAGCTTTCACACTTACAGAACACACGGAGGGAAGCCATTCAAGTCCCATCTCCGCAGACGATGAAAATAACCCACGGGACACAATGTACGGGGTTGTTTCATCACACTGGGTTTTGTGTGGCTCATCACAAGATTAGGGTTTGTTTGTTCCCTAATGTCCAAAGAGCTCCAAAATATCCCTAGCAACATATTTACTTAAAATGTTATGCTCATGTTTACTACATTACATTACATTACATTACAGTTTACAGTATCCAAACTTTTAAATCGAATCGAAGTAGTAAGTACATAATATAGTAAAAGAGAAAAACAACTACAAAAAGACTAGTATCCATTACATTCACATACAGTATCAGCTACGAAAGTAACGAACACAGTGCAGTTCACAGTAAATCATAACTATAAATCATCTCTACTCTCTATTCTAAATGGTATAAAAGTTCAACACACAACATCACCAAGAAGACATACCATGAGGTCCTAGATAAGTATTAGTCCAGGTGGAGCCAGAAAAAGGTCAGTTTTCAGGGAAAGTTGGAAGCAGGCAGGGTTGAATGGGGGGTGGGGGACCGGAAGTTCGTTCCACCACTGGGGGGAAGTGGAAAAGGAAAGCGCGGGGGGGAGGCGCCATGCATTGGGGGGGGGGGGGGAAGTGAGTGCTGCTGAAGCTAGAGAGCGAAGCGGGTCGGTCAGGAAAGGAGGTCTGGGATCAGGTCAGGCAGGGACGGGGCCTGGCCTGTTAGTGGCAGGGTGTGTGGCCAGGGTCAACTTTGAACCTGATCTGCAACAGAACTGGCAGCCACAGTGGAGTGACTCAACAGGGGGGTGACATGTGGTATTATTTCGGGAGGTTGAACAAGCCGGGCAGCTGCGTCAGTGATCAGTTGAAGAGGGAGTATGGCGCAGGCTGTGTAAGCTTGGCGCAGGGAGTTTGCAGTAGTCAGCGGTGTGGTGACCATAGTCTGGACCAGAAGCTGGGTGGAGTAGGTGGTCAGGTACGGTCGAATCCTCCTGATGTTAAGCTAGATGTTGTTTTCCTCCTGTGATCCTCCACTGTTTTCACAGCAGAGGTTGCTGAAAACATCTGACATAAGAATGCTCTACATTTTTGTGGGCAGGTAACATAGATTATTATTATGTTTTTAAGTTACTGTGTGATTCACAGGTTATTCTAGTGTGACTCCAAACTGCGACAGCGCTGCAGTCTTATTAGCAAAGTTTGGCACGAATGAGAAAATGTAATTGCCGAGATTTAGCTCTGTAGCTACCGAGATTTAACTCCATTTTTCTCCTATTTATTGAATTTGTCAAATGTACTTTTGCTGTCAAAACTGGGCTTCGTTTTTGAAGCTCACTTCCTGGTTTGGCTGAGAGACGTTGCTCAATAGCGCCACTGCGGTTGGCTCCAGTAGGCATATAGGTCTTTCAGGCCCCTTTTTTAATGCAGGTCAATGGTATTAAATGCGGTTAAAATACGAAGCCAATGCATTTTCCGCACGAGAATATGTAGTCGTAATAGATGCATTTTCTTCGTCTAATCTCTCCTCATGTGCCGATTTGTTAAATAACTTTTTACGCTGTTTTAGCATTTTGTAGAACCAATCTGGCAGTTTGCAGCGCTGCACGTCACTAGTATCTCATCACTTAGTGGACGAACAAGATCCGGCCGGACGTAATGACCATATAAGGGTCCCCCTGGCTCCAATTTGTGTAGAACATGGCAGCGCTTCCGCTGTTTCTAAACGCTTTTCACAAGCTCATGGAAAGTCGATGGGTGACGTCACATTCACTTTGACCATATTTTTTTCTACAGTCTATGTTTATCACACACAAAAGGAGCGTGCACGCAAATCGGCATTGCTGTTTTCCACATCACATTGGCCTACTGTATGTCACACAGCATGCTACAGTAGAGTTAACATCGTTGGAGAGGTGCTAACTCTCACTTACGATACACTGCAAAAAATGTATTAAGTGTTTTAGTCTTGTAATGAAACTTAAAATCTTTTTTTTTAAACTAAAGTGTAAAATATTAGCTTTCGTTTTAAGTGACTTTTGCTTGACAAGTGCAATTACCCCACTGGCAAATAAAATGAAATGAGTAAAATGCACCTCATTTGAAAAAAAAATCCCCCCATTGGAAATCTTTTTGTCTTATTTAGCAAGAAGGTAACAGAAATTAGATTGTAAACTCTAAATATAAGATTAAAATGCTTGTTAAGATTGACTTATTTTTTGGTTTTTGCAGTGTATACTGACCTGTCGGTTCTTGGCGAGTAGCTAAGGGGTGCTTATGCAGCAATAACACACCTGACTGCAGCGGGGTTATGCTAGTTGCATTCTTTCAGACACCTGTTCAAAGTCAGCAAATAACATGGCCCCGTCTCAAACATTTGACCGTTTCTAGGGGAGAGCATGAGTCAGGATAAAACATCACCTGGAAAAAAAGACACATCCATGAACTGCCTACATTTGCCTACCAAAAGCACGCCTTCTCACTCCCACGGATCATGTCTAAGAACAGCCGAACAGAACATTTCTAAGAACAGCTGGACAGACTATGTCTAAGACCTGCTGAATAGAACATGCCTAAAAAAAGCCTAACAGAATATGTAAAAAAAAATAGCTGAACAGAACTTGTCTAGAAACAGCCAAACTGCAAGTGTCTAAGAAAAGCCAAGCGGAATGTGTCTAAGAAAAGCTGAACAGAACATGTCTAAGAACAGCCAAACAGTTGCTACGGTCAAACTAGCAATGTTTAGGCTAAAGGGCTCCACCTGTACTCAAGATCAAGCACATTTACAGTTTGAGAAAACTCTGGAGGCCCAGCTGAGATTTTGTCAAAATAAATGTAAAGTTAGAAAACCTTGCTGCTCGTCACATAAAAACCATCAGGAACAGGGACAAACGCACAATGGCGGATGATCTCATGAGACTTGCATTCCAGACCCTGTAGAGACGGTAAACTGGTGAGGTCAGCTGGAAGATGGGATTACATGGGCCGCTGGAGATGCCAATAACTCAAAGGCCAGATCAGTGGTTCTCAACTCTGCACCTGACGAGCGCCAGTGACCGTCAGTTTTTGTTTTAACCTGTAATGTGCTGTGTCCTATCAAAAGGGTGAAAGTGTTTTATATTTATATTCACACACATTATTTAAAATGACCCGGCCGAGGTAGAAGTCAAAGATCAGCTGTGCAGCTGGTGCCTCAGAGAATAAAGTTTTATAAAATACGTTTTTGAGGTGTGAGAAATGCTTTTGTGCCATGAATTCTCTCCCAGGTTGTGGCGGGCACCCAAATGTGCCCCTATCCCATAGCTGAAATTTAAACAGTACCAGCCAGCTCTCCCAAACTTTATTTTCCTTGGCTTGCTTGAAATGCTTCTTGTCAACTGCTGCTTTATGAAAAGTGACGTGACTCACATTTAAATAAATAATATTTATTATTTAAATATTTATTGCTGGACAGTAAAAGTAAAACAGTGTGACGGTGGACAGTGGTGACGGTTTCACAACTCAGGATTACTCAGGAGTAAAACCCAGAACCCTCCCAAATCTGGAACATGGACGGAAGTAAAAAAAACTGTTCCAGATTTTACTCACTGCAGTTATCCAGCTAACTCAGTAATCCTGCTTTGTGAAATACCCCCCTGGTCTCTGTCAGATAACGTCAGCATTATCGCAGCTATAGGCCGACGTCTGGCTGTACGCATGCTGAAACTGACCCAGACAGTTGCATAAGACCAGTGCAATCGCCGCACCTTTGATGTAAAATAGAGGCATCTCTCACTTCTGCATTAACCCCCAGGAACGCATGACTACACAGGTCAAGCTTCTTGCCTTTAGCAGCTGAAGGAACTCAGTGTGTCTCACCCATTCCAAACTAAACTACTACAGACTCTCCGGCTCTCTATCATGCAAAAAGTGTGTCTTTCAATTACCAACCCAGCATCTATAGGACCCTACAATCCACATATGCACTCTTAGAAGAAAGAATTATTCTGAAACGGTTCTTTGGGTTGTCTTCATCAGAGAACCCTTTTTCGTTCTTTATGGAACGGTTATGGTATGGTAAGATTGAAAGCTCCCAGATTTAACCATTTTTTTCTGTCAAAGAACCCTTGAACTAAATAGGGTTCCTCTATGGAGGCACAGAGGAGCCTTTTGGAACCCTTTCTTTCTGAGAGTGTGGGTGACAAAATGATGCTCTCTTCCCCTCTGTAGTAATGGTGTCCTCCCAAGGGGACTTCTCGTACACAGAGTCAGTGAGTCACAGAGCGAACTGTGCGATGCGAAGGTGGTAACCTGCCATTGACCGTGGTTGAAAACAGAGGGTGTGTGATGTACGGTGCTGTAGATGCACAAATATGGTTTGGGCTATGAAAATATGCACATGGGCTCAGAAAGGAATGTCATCAAGCACGTTTCTCCATGTATGAAGGAGGAAGGTATATTTTTGTCTAAAGATTTTTTCCAACATGCCTCAGCCCACCTAGAGGAGACATGTGCTCCCAGACATTAGCAGCAGAATGAATTAGGCTTCTTAACCAATAAGCTTCAAACTACTAACCCTACACAAGGGAGTCTGACCACGATGTAGCCTCTTTTTTTTTTAATGAAAAGAACTTTAAGAGACCTGTTCAAATGAATGACTGAATCGGTAAGTGAAACACAGAGTGTTAGGATCTGTGTGGTTGATGGCTTTTCCAAAGACCATCGATGACGTAAGGTGGGTCTCCAGTGGATCAAACCATTCAGAAGAACAACAATGAACGTTCCCTCTCGGTGAACGCTCCGGCGTGTCGCTGACGCCCAGGGATTGGGAAAAAAGTCGGATCGCCGAGAAGAAGTGGAAAAACCCAGATGTGATCCCCCATAGTAGAAAGCTTAGGCCCCTTTGCACTTTTAAATAAAAAAAATTAAAAAATGTGGAAAGAGAAAGAAAAATTGAAGCTGGTTCATGCTTGATGATAGAGAGGCGTTGTGTTAACCGTTTGTCCAGAGGTCAGGCTTTCCCGTACAGTAACGATTTTTTGCTGATCGAAGCTTTATGTGATTCAAAAAGCACATGCCCCATGAATTTGCCCCAGTAAGGCCATTCTGTGCCAGATAGTATGACTAACTCTCTGACTGTAGTTATTTAATTAATATTTAATTTAAGAGACCAATGATGCATGAGACCACACTGGGCTCTATAACTACAGTGGTGTGCAGGAATTTGGGCACCCCTGGTCAAATTGCATGTTTTGTTGAGTTGCGAAGTGATAAGAAGTTAACGCAACCTCAGCTGGGTACACACTTAAACATGAATGCACAATTACTATCCGTTTGCTCAATTTAAGTTTGTAAAAAACAAAAAATTTAAACTGAAAATGTGGCTTGCAATTAACAACATATGCAATATGAACAGGAGTGCCAAAGCTTTTCCATGCCACTGTGCATGTTGTATAATGTGAAAAGGTTTTTGAGGTAAATTATTTGATTAATTGATGATCGAATGACTCAAGTGGGGAAGAAGAGTAGAAGAAACCTTGTGTGGAACAAAAGAACTGTTGCACTGTTTATTTTTACCTTTCCAAAAAAAAAAGCCCACAGTAAGCCCTTGGCTTTTACGCACGAAACTATCGCCTCAGATAGTCTTACAGGTGTAAAATGTTCTCTGTTTTCGTGTCCCTTTAATTACAGGGAGCTATATAAAATAAAGGGTTAGGGTGACTAGAACGAGACACCTCTTAATCACCCTATAATTGCGGGATATATATAGCCTCATTGTATCAGAAGGTAAAGACGTCAGTGGCAGCATGGTGTGGTTAGTGTTTACGACGCTGGCCCAGGTAATATGAAGATTACAGGTGTTACGTGCAGGTGGGGTACTGCTTTTGTACTCACGAGCAAGGCACATAATCTGAATTACCACCAGGAGATAAAACAATACACTCGAGTATAATTCAACGGGCAAAGGTGTAGTGATGTCAGAATTAAGCTTCATAAATACTAAAGCAGTCATGGGTATCATTCAGCTATCGTGTGTTCCCAGTGACTCACCGTCTTTTGACTGGTTCGTACGTGTCAGCTGTTGTTATAGCTCTGCCCTTTATGTGGTCCAGTAAGCCTCGCTCTCTCAGCACTATACCACCTGCTAATCATCTATGAAATACAGGGCTCTTTCAGGTGCACTACAGGCCCTGTCAGTCTGCATGGACAGGTAGAGAAGAGTGAGAAGTCTTCAGATTCTGTAGCTGGCCCCGCTTCACCATCTTGTTTCTTTGCAGAAGTGAAGATACGGGTGCAAGTGTGTGCCTCACTGCAGAACCTCTACTCAGCCCCAATTAAACTGCAAATTAAAAAAAAGGAATTTCAAAAATGTAGGGTGCCGGAGTGGGTACTCACAGTCATTGACAGTGAGACGAGATGGGGAGGGGGGGGGGGGGGTTAGCTGATAGAGGCACATGTTAAAGACATCCTGACAATCTCTTTTTAAACCATTTTTAAAAGTTTAAATAAAACAATAAATTTGAACAATGGACAATTTTTGTTGGCTACCGGCGTCACACTCATCACAGTCTGTGACGTATTTTGCCGGTATGTTATCCCCATGTCAGCGTGTGTTTCCTCAGGGTTATCCAGTTTCCTCCCACAGTCCAAAGACATGCAAGTTATGTTAACTGGGGGTGTGCTCAGTCAACCTATACCCTGTATAAATAAAGGTTAAATAAAATTTATGTTTATCCTCAAAGTACCAACTAAAAATAATCAACATCAAAAAAAGAGAAACAGGCCTGAAATAATAATAAGACTGAATACCACAGCCCAATAGATTTATGAACGCCGTGATTCACAACTACAACAAAACTCATAACTTGCATGTCAGTTGTATTTCTGCACATATATAGTAAATGGTAGTGTAGTATATTGGTTGGGAAACAGTACCTAGCTGAGTCAAACTTCAAAAGGGGCCTTCTAAACCAATACACATAATGGATGCACGGGTGTTACCATTGGAAACGACTGAGAGTTTATGACAGTCACATTAACGCATTAAACACATGTTATGTTCAATGAAAGCCTTGTATGAAAGTATGTTGTGCCCTGTGTCATGCACCTCCTCCTCACACCTAATTCAAAGCCGTGTGGATCACAGCGCGATGTAATGGCGTGGCGTTTACGCAGATCCCTCCCCACCCCACGCTCACGCGAAGACGTCCCGGGCCAAACGCACATCTGCGCGATGTTAACGGCACCGGCTTCGAGAAACAAACAGCGGGAGGACCGCGGGACGCGATCCCGGTGATGACAAATGAGGTCGTACGCCCACGCGATCGGCGCTGACGGGATACATCAGAGCGGCCTCTGCCCTGATGCATATGCAGCGACAGACACGCGAGGGGTCCGCGGTCCGCCAAGACTAAACGACCCAGCCCGGGGCGCTCCATTTGAGCGGAAACCCGCCGGTCTCCACGGGAACCCCGAACTGGCTCGACCCGTTAAGGTTTCACATCCGTAAAGAAAAACAAGCCCACTCACGGAGAGGTGCGACTGAGATCCAAACGGCTTTATTCTGTATCTTTCACACCCCTTGACAAGCTGCGGTTAACATAAACATAAAGTAGATCATAATAATCCATGATCTCATTTCTGGATATATTGAACTGAATGTTAATGTGAACTGAATCTTAATTGTCACCAACATATGAACATATCTTATTTCAATGTAAAAAAAAACCACATGTTATTTTGATCCATTTTGTTATTTGAAGCATGCTTTTACGAGTTGTGTTTCTTCCCTGTGTGCAGTGATGTTCATTACAGTGCATCTTCTTCCTTATTTTCTGGATGTGATTTCATGAGTTAGTTTGCGCATGAGAAATGGAAGAGTGACTGCCTCAAAAGTAACGATTAGCAATGGCTACACTGGCTGAAAGGATCTTCTGTAATTCTCAACAGAAAATAATAAAATAAGGAAATGCTGAATTAGGTATGTACTGTATTTCATAGCACGCGCCTCAAAAATGAACATAATTTTCATATCAATAGGCGCAATATACAACAGAATCCACAAAATGAGAACATAAGGATCCTTATAGCACATTCTACCATACACTCTTTCTACCGTATATTTACATTCATGATGAACATGTGCTTTCAAAGATGGCTGCTCCACAGGGTTTGTTGGTTATATTTATTTCACAGGGGGGTTCCGACTGCATTACAGGACATGCATCACTACGGAAGATGAAACTCAAATTCCCAGAAATCTGTGTAACACCATAACATAACGCAGTTTATCCAGATTCAACCTTGTTCACGTCAGTGTACCTGCTGTCTTTTTCAGTAGGACAACGTTGTCTTCAGGCCTTGTATTCTGGCCAGTCCAGAGACAAGCTGTTAAACTGCCTTTATTTATTTAAAAAAAATTTCCACATCAATGACACAAATAATTGAACGGTATTATCTGATATCACTGGAATGCACAGACGTTGATGATGATGATGATGATGATGATGATACTCTGTCCCCTGGAACGGCTGGAGCCCCCAGTCCAATTGAGGTTAAGCACAAAGTTCACGTCATCAAGCTGTCAGACGTTCAGTGTGGAATGTAAAAAATGTGAATCTTTGCAAAAACACCAACAAGAATGCGTCCCTCAGATTCAGGTGAAATGAAAAACAGAGCTTTAAATCTCCGACAATCTGACAGAAAAAGTCCAACTCGAGAGCAAACGGGTATTGCGAAATGCTGTAATTTATATAATACACTCACAAACAATACCAAACTTTAAAATGTAACAGCACACACAATCTTAACTTGGAAGCAGGGTTATTGTGTTGATGGTTTTTAGATCATCCCCAGGATGAAACAAATCAAATCTGTTTTTTTTCCCGATATGTGACCGTAGTCTAGTGTTTGTTTTTCCGACATCAGCCCAACACTACTTGAATTATCAGTTTGACAATTGGCACCGAGGCTATTCATAATTTCTGCATATGTGGGACAAGGTTGCAATGACCTGAAGTAATTTTTCTTGGATACATTTATACATTATCAGAAGAAACACATTTAAGCACAGTTGAGATAGAAGCATCGCTCAAATTAAAGGAAATGTTCCCATAACTAAAATAGACTTGAAGAATGTCAGAACTGCATGCATAATTAACACCCCGATTTCACTGACATCATGACGAAAGGCAGAGAGTACAGTTTTGTAATGCAAATGATCAGTTCTAATTGTTTACATATTTAAATTGTGTGTGTGAGTGCATTTAGTTATTGATTATTCATTTATTTGTGTAGAGCGATTTTGCCACGGACATCTGTTGCATGTGTGTTTTCCGAGTGTAATACAGTGCCTGGATTTCACATCAATGGCCAGGCTTCAAAGTGGCCTGTTCCATGCCTAACACAGATCAGTGCAAATTCAAATTGGTATGAAACGCCATTCCCAGAATGCATCACTGAGCATGTGGCAGTGTTTCACTCTATACCACAGAACATGTGCCCCTTCGCTCCCATTCATTCGTATTTAGCTGTCCGTCACAACATTTGGCATCATATTTGAGCTTGAATACTCCCAGCGTTTTGTTTGAAATGTGGTCTTCGCGAAAGATGAATTCCAAAATGCATATTTCTAAAAATGTTTGTTCTCCTGCCAGGCCAAGCTCGGTCCCCAAAAACGATGTGTTACATGTCCAATATCTGCACATTTTATGGTCCATGAAAGTCCCATTTATTTGTACATAAATTGTTCAGTATTAGAAAGGCAATAACGTAATTGATTTGCATTTTAACATACTTGAAATTTATGTCTGCGTGCATTGCATTGGACAAATTTAATTTGAACTATGTTCCGCTGTAGTTACTTCTTGAATGGGGTGCAGGTGAAATGTTGTAATGCAAAAAACACAATTTTCCAATTTTCCAATTTTGGAAGCAGTAGGATGGAAAGTACGCTCAGGTAATTTTCATTTAAATATGCTTTGCATCCTCTGGGTGGCACGGTGGTGCAGTGGACAGCACTGTCACCTCACAGCAATAAGGTACCGAGGTCAAATCCCGGCCGAGGGCTGTCCTGTGTGGAGTTTCCATGGTCTTCCCCTTGTCCGTGTGGGTTTCCTCCGGGTTTTCCGCGTTCCAAAGTCCAAAAACATGCAGGCTAGGCTAATTGGAGACTCCAAATTGTGTGGGTTTGTGGGTGAATGGTGTGTTCATATCCGGGATGGATTGGTGACCTGTCCATGGTGTATTTCCGCCTCTCGCTCCAACGTGCAGGGATAAGCCCCCCGTGACCTTGACCAGGAATAAGTGGGTTAGATTATGGACGGATGGATGAATTTGCATCTTTGCACTGGCAGCCTGGTACAAAACAATATGTTGTCTGGGTGATTTGGAGCAACGAACAGGAAAGAAAGGTACACAATGAAACCTGCCGTTGTGTTAAGAGAAATCATCTCAAAATGATTTTTGGAGCTGCTAAATGGAAGTAGAGAAACAGCCTGAATCTGTCTTAGGAAAAATAACATCTCAGAAAGGAAATGGGTATAATTTTACTTTTGAGCTAGCTGCATTTGAGTTACTACATCATCACCCCCTCCTGTAGCACATTGCTGCCGTTGGATAACTTGTCTTTGTCGACACAACGGAACGCGTTGGCGCTAAGATATTTCTGTCCTAATTAAAAGAATAGCGCGGCTGTACCCGTTGCTTCGGCAGGTTTTGAGAGTGCCATCCCGCGGTGCCATCCCGCGAGGACAGGACATTGTGAACGTGAGAATTACAGTACTATTCGTACGAACGTTTCTGTCGCCGTCAGCAAGTTTCGGCTGCACGGTAAGCAGACAGAAATTGGTTTGATTTGGAGGTAGAGCTCTTAACCGGAAAATAGTGAGTAATACATCTGTGTGAATGGAAACCTTTAAAAGGGACCCTTGCAGATATCTGTTTCAAATAAATTCATTGTAATGATAAGTGGGCATTCAGTCATTGACTATTTATGCTCAGCAAATTAAATTGTGGAAAATGAGATAACGGGATTGGACACCTGGTCATTGGGCTAAAGTAAACCGCCAGACCTATCAGTCAATTAGTGTAGCTTTATATTTTGATATATATATTTTAAATATATTTTCTGCATATGTATTTTACATCTGAATATGAGGTGAATTGTATTTTGAGGGTCGATGGTGGTTGGAGGCGCAAGTTACTGATGCAATCTTGTATGGCTGGATCATGTCATTCTGGAATGGGGAATTCTGGGCCGGGGAATTCTTGACCGGAGCATTCTGGACCAGGGAATTCTGGACTAGGGTATTGTGGACCGGAGCATTCAGCTGCCCCAGTCTTGGCAAACTACGCTGTCGCACCGACTCTTCATCATGTCCAGTGCAGCACATATGAGGCCTCAGAAAAAAGAAGAAATTCAAATACAGAAGCGTACAGGCCTGAGAAGTGATTATGTGTTGTGTTACAGGCCATACAAAGAGCAGAGCCATCAGTTTGACATAGAACAGGCAGGAAAAGGACACACAGTGTGACTGTATAGCTCTGATGAATAGAAAAACCTATTTAACGGAACATTGTGGACTTGGAACAAACCCACAACAAAAGTACACTTAATAAAAAAAGGTTTCCTTTTGAATAGGCGGTTGAAATGTATTGCATGCTTTCATCAAGTAAACATTCATGATTTTGATTTAAACAGATGCGTTTGAGTAAACAGTGGCATAACTTTATTATAATAATGGGCAGGACATTTTGAAGTTTGTTGTGGAAGGGCTTTATTACTTTCTGTGTCCTAGGCTGGTCCTTTTCATATATGGTGCTCAAATCCAATGCACAATGTATTTTATTTGCTAACAAAGAAAACTGGAAAGACTTGGCAGAACCCATCAAAGTGATAATTTAGCTGAAAAAATGTATGTCAGTCATTCATTGTCTTGCCTTGGCCCAACAATGACAAGTCTCCATAGCATATTTTTAACCATTTGAAGAGTAGGTTTTTTGGAATGCTTTTTCTAAAAGTCTAAGTTAATGTTCTAGAACTCAATTTATTTCGAAATCAAGTGATTAATTCACTTTTAACTTTCTAACATTAAGATAATGCACATAAATGTACATTAGGCCAGCTAGTTATGTATATATTAACTGGCTAACTTTATAATTTGTTCATAAAACGTAATTTACCATTAATGATCCGAGCCTATGCTGTAACGATCCGAGCCTGGTTGCTGTCTAAATCCAGCTCACTCCTCACTGCTTTCAACCACCAGTCTCTTCTTTCGGTCGTAAAATTTAGTTCGTTCACCCTGCCTGGTGGTTTTAGCTACTATGGTGAGTACTCAGATTATCATGTAAAAGGACATTTTCGCCTTTTCCCAGTTTTATTCGCACATCAGTACGCAGTGCAGAAGTTCGTCATTGTAGGACATCAATCACAGTAGCGTTAGCATGAAACTCGTTTCATGGAGTAGCGAACACTACGAGTTCAGTGGTAACGTTAAGCGTCTCTGTTAGGGTTGGTCCTCCAAAATGGCGGCGCGTCCCTGTAACCATTGGTAACGACAGTTCTAGTTCTATGTGACAGGCCTCTATTATCAGCAGTGATTGTTACATCAGCATTAGAATGTTCAGTTAAGAACATTCTAATCACATATTTGTGATCTCACACCTTAGTACCATCAGTACCATCTGTACCATCGGTCTTTTATTTTAACATTTTTTAATTATTAAAGTTAAATGGAACAAACGCCAACCCACAGCCATTTTGACCAAAGTTCTCTTCAGTGCACTGCAAGTGAGAACAATGCATTTTGCAACTTTTAAAACTGATCTCATCAGTTTACAGTGATTTTTACAAGTTTTTTTTTTAAACCCTCTTTCCACAGGTCCTGCCATTTTAATGAAAAAGCACACCCTGGAGCTATCCAGAGCCAGGCCTGGCAATCCCTGATTTAGACATTCATGAAGGTAAAGTACAGTCAGACTGAGGAGGGCAGTGAGGCCCACGTCTTCCAGTATCCAACGGCGCCCATTCTCCCTCCGTCAGATTGACAGAGTCAGGTTTAGCGTTCTGACAAATCGTTCCCATGACTGCCCGAGGGTTATCCAGCGCCAACCGGCGCAGGACGACGGTGTTGGATATCCCACGTCTCGGGCAAGTGCTTTCAGATGCTTCCAGATGCTTCCATGCAACTTATGCGTAAAGGAATGTCACGATCCGTCCTCTCGCGTGTACATTCTAGCGGCCTTATATCCCGCCGCATTGGGGTATTCTTTCATATGGATTCGGTCTTGATCGAGTAACGTTATCGAAACGTTATGCTGCCAGAAACCGCATGCCTCTCCCTTCCTCTGTTCCTCGGCTCTTCTCATGTATCCGATACCTACTTCTTTTTTTTTAAACAAAGAGCAGCAGCCGTTTCCACACTCTTTTGACACAGCTGATATCGAATGATTAATGATCATTGTCCGGAGAGCAGTACAGATTAAGCCAATGAAAATTACAGAGGGGAAATATCTGAAGCCTATGTATGTCCGAGCCCGAGGTTGATTCCCGACAAGCAGGACATCAGAGGTTCTACACCGGTAGGTTTAAGCGGGGGCATTGCTCACATTTGGATGTGATCTGCGATCTAAACAGAAAAACGTGGGCAGAAAATAATATTGGCTTTATTATTTCCAACTGACAGACTCGTGCGCTTCTCTAAATTCAAGCCAGCCCCGGAGCCTGCAGAAGTCATTGCGCTTTGAAGCTGAGGTAAGCTTGCGAACGAAAGCAATCCCCCCCAATACTGCTGCACATCTGCACAGCGCTAATGCTGTGTGAGGTCACAGAGAAGTCATAACAAGATTTAACGTAGAAACCAAGGCCATAATTTAATCTCTTTCCATATTAGCGTTTGAATAAAACTGTACACATAGAATTGATGTTTGTCTCTTTTGGAAAGTTCTTACTGTTCAACATTTTGGGAGCAAATTATTGTGTATCAGACAGGCTCCTTGTAGATTTTAGTGTTGTCATCAATTGACTTTTTATGTTGTGCCAAAATATCAATGGTTAGTTATTTAATAAAATGTGAGATAGGAGCAAGAGGGGTTTTTACACTTCAACTTCTTACCAAAATCAGCAGAAAATAAGATCATATGGTTTTCGATTTTACACATATGTTGATATTGCAAAGATTACACCTGGTACCATATTTAAGAGATTATAGGGTCACTTTGATTTATACTCTCCCTTATTGCTTCTAGACGATTTTATCTCAACGAATATCCTCATACCATGGAAACTGTACAGTATATGGTAGTTAAAATGAGCCAAGAATCCCATCCAACGGAGACCAAGAACATTTCCGTAGGCCAGTATTCAGACCTATAATCTTAATCTTCTTCTCATCACATACCTTTCTAGGCCTTCCTGAAAAATAAGTTTCAGAAAAATTTAATTTTTCTAGTCCAAGAACAACATGCAATCGTTATCCGCTCATTATGTCAAAATCATGTTTGTTTGTTTTTTTATTGAGTGTGTCGTTTGGGCCTGGCGACCCTTCATATTTGAGATTTCCCTCTTGGAGCCTTGTCATAACATGGTGTTGTTACGGCTCTCTTGCTCCGCCGGCCGTTAGTAGGCTGGTGGGTGGAGTTGAAGAGCCGATTGGTTATGAGACGCACCTGTTGGGTCGTTTTACTCTATTTAACTCATTGTCTCCTATGGCCAGTTTCTCTGATTCTCTCCACGTATGTGTTTGGTTGGGTTTTTGCATCTTACACTCACTATGATACTTTTCACGCATTCAAGCATATGCATACACAACTGATAACTTTCAGACTTCCACGCCTCATGTTTTACTGTATTTTGTATGTGTTTTGGTTACTTTAAATAAATGTATATTTTGATCAGTGAATTCCCTGTGTGGTCTCCTTATTTTGTCATGGCTCTATGAGCCAGGTCGTGACAGTGCGGTAATTCTTTTTTCCAAACAATCCACGAGTTGGACCCTCTTCTGATGAAAAGAAATCCCAAGAACAATAGCCTCCAAAGAGAGGCAGACACAACTGGGCTCTGAAAAGTTTAGCAGCTGAAAATTGTTTAGAAAATTGTGTCATTGTCATAATACTTTTGCATTTAACTGGATGAGTTTTTTCGTCTGAAACTGGCCGGCTGAAATGTGAAAAGAGGAGACACTTCTACTTCATTAATTCTTCAGGATTTTCCAATATGGCAACCCAGAATCTTAGACATTGAGTAGCATGCTACAGTACTTCATTGGGTATTGACACAGCTGTTGGTAGTTAATGAAGCCCCAACACAATGGTCAAATATCATCCCTGTGGCCTAATAGCAGAACTGTTGGACCAATTCCGTCACATGGGTTTCAAAATAAAGACAACACTAACTGCTGACTGACCTATTGTTAAACTTCTGGATCGCAGATGCACCAGAGTGCCAGCGCTGAGTTCGGCGAGAGGAGGGATCAGATGTTTCACAGCTTTTCCCCAAAAAATCACAGGTGAAAGAAAAGATCTCTGTTATGGAATCTCAGCCTGGACGTCCACATTTCCTCGGCCTGCGGCAGCAGCCTGTCTGGACCGGAGTAGGCCTGGAAGCCTACGGAACGCTGGGAACTACATTACCAGGTAGAACAAGTTCACTCTGACAAACGAGTTCACTCTCTCATAGAGTTCAATCCTATAAGGGAAACCATTGACAGGGTGCCATTCTTTCTGTAGTTTTTTTTTCTGCTCTTGAGTGTCCATTGTGTCGAGCACGCACAGTGTGCAAGTATCTCTGCAGATGGGGCATATACACGCCCATGTAACAGTGACTATTCTACAACCTAAAGGCCACACAGTGTGCAAGTATCTCTGCAGATGGGGCATATACACGCCCATGTAACAGTGACTACTCTACAACCTAAAGGCCACACAGTGTGCAAGTATCTCTGCAGATGGGGCATATACACGCCCATGTAACAGTGACTATTCTACAACCTAAAGGCCACACAGTGTGCAAGTATCTCTGCAGATGGGGCATATACACGCCCATGTAACAGTGACTACTCTACAACCTAAAGGCCACACAGTGTGCAAGTATCTCTGCAGATGGGGCATATACACGCCCATGTAACAGTGACTATTCTACAACCTAAAGGCCACACAGTGTGCGAGTATCTCTGCAGATGGGGCATATACACGCCCATGTAACAGTGACTATTCTACAACCTAAAGGCCACACAGTGTGCAAGTATCTCTGCAGATGGGGCATATACACGCCCATGTAACAGTGACTATTCTACAACCTAAAGGCCACACAGTGTGCAAGTATCTCTGCAGATGGGGCATATACACGCCCATGTAACAGTGACTACTCTACAACCTAAAGGCCACACAGTGTGCAAGTATCTCTGCAGATGGAGCATATACACGCCCATGTAACAGTGACTATTCTACAACCTAAAGGCCACACAGTGTGCGAGTATCTCTGCAGATGGGGCATATACACGCCCATGTAACAGTGACTATTCTACAACCTAAAGGCCACACAGTGTCAAAGTCAAAGTCAAAGTGTTTTTATTTATCAAGTGCACAGTATAACACAAGGTCATTCTGAACAATGAAATTCTTAGGACATGGCAAGCAACAACTATGTAGTAGGCATTAAAAACAAACAAAAACAAAAACATATATAAAATTGTTAAAAAAAAAAATAAAAAAAAAAAAAAAAAAAAAAAAGTCAAATAAGGGCAAGAATAACAAATATAAATATACATAGCGGTAAAACACTAGCAGCAGTTCCAGATATGGACAGTAGGAGTAGGAGTATTAAATATAAAGTGTGGAGGTGCCGATAGACATGTGCAATAGATTAAATTAAGGTGATGTACAATGAATGTACATAAGAAGTGCCTAGAGCATACAATGAGGTGCGATGAATGCGATTAATGCTGCTGGTTGAGAAGCCTGATGGCCTGGGGGAAAAAACTGTTTGTGAGTCTGTTAGTCCGTGCCCGAATGCTCCGGTAACGTCTAACAGACGGCAGCAGCGAGAACAGTCCATAGCCTGGGTGGCTGTAGTCTTTTATGATTTTCTGTGCTTTCTTAAGGCATCGCGTGTGGTAGATGCCTTGCACAGAGGGGAGGTGGCAGCCAATGATGCGCTCCGCTGTCTTCACCACCCTCTGGAGGGCCTTGCGATCAGCAGCGGAGCAGCTGCCATACCAGGTAGTAATGCAGCCAGTGAGAATGCTCTCAATGGTGCACCTGTAAAAGTTGGTGAGAGTTTTGGCAGACATGCCAAACTTCTTGAGTCTCCTCAGGAAGTATAGGCGCTTTTGGGCAGTTTTTACTGCCGCGACCGATTGCCTGGACCAGGATAGGTCATCGCTGATGAACACACCGAGGAACTTGAAGCAGGAGACTCTCTCCACTTCAGCTCCATCGATGTGAATGGGGGCGTGACCCCCCCCCTGTCGCTTCCTGAAGTCCACGATCATCTCCTTAGTCTTGCAGACGTTGAGAGAGAGGTTGTTGTCCTGGCACCATGTTGCTAAGATGCTGACCTCCTCTCTGTAGGCGGTCTCATCGTTGTTGGAGATGAGACCCAGGATGGTGGTGTCGTCTGCAAACTTAAGGATGGCGTTGGAGCTGCGCGTGGCCACACAGTCGTGTGTGAACAGGGCGTACAGGAGGGGACTGAGTACGCAGCCCTGAGGGGCTCCGGTGCTCAGGGTCAGTGCAGAGGAGAAGCGGTTACCCATTCTCACCACCTGGGGTCTGCCCGTCAGGAAGTCCAGGATCCAGTTGCAAAGGGAGGTGTTAAGACCCAGGATCCTGAGCTTGGGAATGAGCTTAGCGGGCACAATTGTGTTGAATGCTGAGCTGTAGTCTATAAACAGCATCCTCACGTATGTGTTACCCTTATCCAGGTGGGAGAGGGCGGTGTGCACTGTCAGGGTGATGGCGTCGTCCGTAGATCTGTTGGGACGGTATGCAAATTGAAGGGGGTCCAAGGTGTCAGGAAGGGAGGAGCAAATGTGGGTTCTGACTAACCGCTCGAAGCACTTCATGATGATGGAGGTCAGTGCTACAGGGCGGTAGTCATTCAGGCAGGTGATGGAAGGTTTCTTTGGTACGGGGACAATGGTTGTCTGTTTGAAGCAGGTGGGGACTGCAGACTGTTTCAGGGAGAGGTTGAATATAGAGGTAAATACCTCCGCTAGCTGGTCAGCGCACGCTCTGAGGACACGGCCTGGAATGCCATCTGGCCCTGGTGACTTCCGAGGGTTTACTCTTTTAAAAGCTCTCCTCACGTCAGCCATAGATAGGTACAGAGTGCAGTCATCCTGGTCCTCAGCTAGTTTTTCAGAAGGGATGGTGTTGCTCACCTCAAACCGTGCGTAAAAGGTGTTGAGCTCATCGGGAAGAGAGGCGGCGGGCTGGGCATCACTGCTATTTCTCCCTTTGTAGTCTGTGATGGAGCGCAGTCCACGCCACATGCGTCTGGGGTCGGAACTGTGGTAGTTGGACTCCAACTTGTCCCTGTAGGCTCTTTTTGCATCTCTGATGGTTTTCCGTAGGTCATATCTGGACTTCCTCAAGGCCTCCAGGTCCCCAGATCTATAGGCAGAAGACCGTGCTCTGAGTTTAGCACGGACATCACCATTAATCCAGGGCTTTTGGCTGGGGAAAGTCCTAACATTGACTCTCGGGACAACGTCATCTATGCACTTGGAGATGTAGGCTGAGACAGAGTCTGTGTATTCATCAATGTCCCCATCAGCTGCAACACAGAACATCTGCCAGTCTGTGGTTTCAAAACAGTCCTGCAGAGTGGCAATGGATTTCTCACTCCAGCGTTGAACTGCTCGAAAAACCGGTTTTTCCTGTTTTAGACGTTGTCTGTAGGTTGGGAGGAGAAGAATGGAGGTGTGATCCGCCTTACCAAAGGCAGGGCGGGGGAGGGGTTTATAGCTGTCCCGTAGTTGAGAATAACAATGGTCAAGAGTCTGATCACCACGGGTAGGTGTGCAAGTATCTCTGCAGATGGGGCATATACACGCCCATGTAACAGTGACTACTCTACAACCTAAAGGCCACACAGTGTGCAAGTATCTCTGCAGATGGGGCATATACACGCCCATGTAACAGTGACTACTCTACAACCTAAAGGCCACACAGTGTGCAAGTATCTCTGCAGATGGGGCATATACACGCCCATGTAACAGTGACTACTCTACAACCTAAAGGCCACACAGTGTGCAAGTATCTCTGCAGATGGGGCATATACACGCCCATGTAACAGTGACTACTCTACAACCTAAAGGCCACACAGTGTGCAAGTATCTCTGCAGATGGGGCATATACACGCCCATGTAACAGTGACTACTCTACAACCTAAAGGCCACACAGTGTGCAAGTATCTCTGCAGATGGGGCATATACACGCCCATGTAACAGTGACTACTCTACAACCTAAAGGCCACACAGTGTGCAAGTATCTCTGCAGATGGGGCATATACACGCCCATGTAACAGTGACTACTCTACAACCTAAAGGCCACACAGTGTGCAAGTATCTCTGCAGATGGGGCATATACACGCCCATGTAACAGTGACTATTCTACAACCTAAAGGCCACACAGTGTGCAAGTATCTCTGCAGATGGGGCATATACACGCCCATGTAACAGTGACTACTCTACAACCTAAAGGCCACACAGTGTGCAAGTATCTCTGCAGATGGGGCATATACACGCCCATGTAACAGTGACTACTCTACAACCTAAAGGCCACACAGTGTGCAAGTATCTCTGCAGATGGGGCATATACACGCCCATGTAACAGTGACTATTCTACAACCTAAAGGCCACACAGTGTGCAAGTATCTCTGCAGATGGGGCATATACACGCCCATGTAACAGTGACTATTCTACAACCTAAAGGCCACACAGTGTGCAAGTATCTCTGCAGATGGGGCATATACACGCCCATGTAACAGTGACTACTCTACAACCTAAAGGCCACACAGTGTGCAAGTATCTCTGCAGATGGGGCATATACACGCCCATGTAACAGTGACTACTCTACAACCTAAAGGCCACACAGTGTGCAAGTATCTCTGCAGATGGGGCATATACACGCCCATGTAACAGTGACTACTCTACAACCTAAAGGCCACACAGTGTGCAAGTATCTCTGCAGATGGGGCATATACACGCCCATGTAACAGTGACTATTCTACAACCTAAAGGCCACACAGTGTGCAAGTATCTCTGCAGATGGGGCATATACACGCCCATGTAACAGTGACTATTCTACAACCTAAAGGCCACACAGTGTGCAAGTATCTCTGCAGATGGGGCATATACACGCCCATGTAACAGTGACTATTCTACAACCTAAAGGCCACACAGTGTGCAAGTATCTCTGCAGATGGGGCATATACACGCCCATGTAACAGTGACTATTCTACAACCTAAAGGCCACACAGTGTGCAAGTATCTCTGCAGATGGGGCATATACACGCCCATGTAACAGTGACTATTCTACAACCTAAAGGCCACACAGTGTGCAATATCTCTGCAGATGGGGCATATACACGCCCATGTAACAGTGACTATTCTACAACCTAAAGGCCACACAGTGTGCAAGTATCTCTGCAGATGGGGCATATACACGCCCATGTAACAGTGACTATTCTACAACCTAAAGGCCACACAGTGTGCAAGTATCTCTGCAGATGGGGCATATACACGCCCATGTAACAGTGACTACTCTACAACCTAAAGGCCACACAGTGTGCAAGTATCTCTGCAGATGGGGCATATACACGCCCATGTAACAGTGACTATTCTACAACCTAAAGGCCACACAGTGTGCAAGTATCTCTGCAGATGGGGCATATACACGCCCATGTAACAGTGACTATTCTACAACCTAAAGGCCACACAGTGTGCAAGTATCTCTGCAGATGGGGCATATACACGCCCATGTAACAGTGACTACTCTACAACCTAAAGGCCACACAGTGTGCAAGTATCTCTGCAGATGGGGCATATACACGCCCATGTAACAGTGACTATTCTACAACCTAAAGGCCACACAGTGTGCAAGTATCTCTGCAGATGGGGCATATACACGCCCATGTAACAGTGACTATTCTACAACCTAAAGGCCACACAGTGTGCAAGTATCTCTGCAGATGGGGCATATACACGCCCATGTAACAGTGACTATTCTACAACCTAAAGGCCACACAGTGTGCAATATCTCTGCAGATGGGGCATATACACGCCCATGTAACAGTGACTATTCTACAACCTAAAGGCCACACAGTGTGCAAGTATCTCTGCAGATGGGGCATATACACGCCCATGTAACAGTGACTATTCTACAACCTAAAGGCCACACAGTGTGCAAGTATCTCTGCAGATGGGGCATATACACGCCCATGTAACAGTGACTACTCTACAACCTAAAGGCCACACAGTGTGCAAGTATCTCTGCAGATGGGGCATATACACGCCCATGTAACAGTGACTATTCTACAACCTAAAGGCCACACAGTGTGCAAGTATCTCTGCAGATGGGGCATATACACGCCCATGTAACAGTGACTATTCTACAACCTAAAGGCCACACAGTGTGCAAGTATCTCTGCAGATGGGGCATATACACGCCCATGTAACAGTGGCTAGTCTACAACCTAAAGGCCACACAGTGTGCAAGTATCTCTGCAGATGGGGCATATACACGCCCATGTAACAGTGACTATTCTACAACCTAAAGGCCACACAGTGTGCAAGTATCTCTGCAGATGGGGCATATACACGCCCATGTAACAGTGACTATTCTACAACCTAAAGGCCACACAGTGTGCAAGTATCTCTGCAGATGGGGCATATACACGCCCATGTAACAGTGACTACTCTACAACCTAAAGGCCACACAGTGCTACAGAAGATTTAGTAGCCTTGAGAGTAGAAGTGCATTTCTCATTGATGAAAGCTGATGGCCTGAGATACATTGTTGGAAGGAAGAAATGCAGTGGTAACCCAAGGACCTCTGCCCAACCTAGACCTACATTACTCCTGACAGGACAAGGCTATGGAGGTCCTACCTTCTCAGACTATTGGAATGGTGTACAGTAAATCCAGTCAGTTATATATACATGTATACTGCTGGTAGGAAGGAGAATGCATGCAAATGCAAGCCCTTACAAACATCTATTCACAGCCATGGTAGATACATGGAAAGATTATTTAGAAGCTGAAGTCATTCATTTAAAAAGCCCATTAACAAACGCAAGGTTATGGTGTAATGACTCAGAATCCTCAACTGATTATTCACTCCATGTCTAATTAATATTAAGGATTCATTTCCACTTCTTATGGTACAAGGCGGAAAAATGATTACTTATTTAATATATATCTTTTTTTAGGATCTAAATAAAGACCATGGCCATTGGCTGTGGGGCTCTAGGTGGTATGAACTCATTTATTGATGGTGTTCCTTGTGAAACATTAAATTGATGAATGATGCCACGTATATTCAACTGTTGAGAGATGGTGAGTAAAATCCATGGGAACTTGCTTGGGCAGCTATCAAACAGGTTATACTTTGTGTTACATGGTCCTCACTTTGCGCTGAAAACAAGGTCATGCTTTTTGATACTGAATTGATTTTGCTTTACCTACTTTCTAAGATATTAACCAGATATTCGATAATTGCAAGTGTTATTTCAAATTAGCATTTTATACCAGCATAAAAAAAACATCCTTTTAAGGGAGGGACAAGGAGAATTCTCCAGCTGAAAAAATAAGTAAATAATAAAAATGTCAAAATCTGAAAGTGCTGCTTACCTCATATTGACACAGGTGTGTTTACATGGATCATCCGTACGTTTGGCTGAGTAAAGCATGGTCTCATTTCTGCCATTTTTGGGATTGGAGAGAGGAAGAGGATTATCCCGGCTTAAGAGATCGCGTCTCCAGTTCTGTCCGAGAATCGAGGAGGCCGCAAAAGAATTCCAGCCGTAAGGGGGGATTCTGGGATATTTCCCATGAGCCTTGATGAGGTCAACAGCTCCACAGCTCCATATCAGAACTCAAGGGTGTCTAGAAAACAGAAAAAAAGCCCCAAAAAAAGCCATGTGTCTACATAATCCGTATTTTTCTTCCCATACTTTTCTACAATGTCTATCGCCTCAGAAGAGCCACAGACATTACGTTGCTTTTAGGGTGTTTGAGAGATTATTCCGAGCGACTGACACAGAAGCACAGTCGTTCCCTCCAAAGTGAAGGCAGCCATCTTGTTCACTCTGCAATCCACCAGCCCAGCTCTTGCAGCTGCTGCACAGGCAGACCTGTAAATGGCAGATTGATTGGGGAGCACTGAGGTAGGGAATATCCTACCAACTGAAACCCTCCCACCCTGACCACAGTCTACCCAGTCCATGGGCACAGTTGCCACATATGGGGCCGGTTTTCCGGATATGAATCATGTGTAGATTTTATTCCAGCCAAAGGGCAGACCCCAGGGGTTATGGTTAGTGGGTGTTTTGGGTTAGGGGTTAGAGTTAGGGGGTGTTCTGGGTTAGGGGTTAGTGGGTGTTTTGGGTTAGGGGTTAGAGTTAGGGGGTGTTCTGGGTTAGGGTGTTCTGGGTTAGGGGTTATCGTTAGGGGGTGTTCTGGGTTAAGAGTTAGGGTGAGTTATCGATTAGGAAAAGGTTAGACTGACAGTGCAGAGAACGTTCCGGTTCCTGTGCGTTTGTTTGAGCCGTACGTGTTGTGGCTGTGAAGATGATATCAAATAAATTGGGAGTGGGAAGACCAATTATAATATTAGGCTCCTACTGATATGCATGCTAAATGTACAAAAGTGAACTAGCGACATTTTTTTGTCCACTAGGGGGCTTTTACAAACACTACCTAAACAACAGCACTCTGCATCACACCATACATGTGAGTGTGTGTGCCTATGTGCATACATGCGTTTGTGCGTTTGTGAATGTGTGTGCCTATGTGCATACATGCGTTTGTGTGTTTGTTTGTGAGTGTGTGTGCCTATGTGCATACATGCGTTTGTGTGTTTGTTTGTGAGTGTGTGCCTATGTGCATAAATGCGTTTGTGTGTTTGTGAATGTGTGTGCCTATGTGCATACATGCATTTGTGTGTTTGTGAATGTGTGTGCCTATGTGCATACATGCGTTTGTGTGTTTGTAAGTGTGTGTGCCTATGTGCATACATGCGTTTGTGTGTTTGTAAGTGTGTGTGCCTATGTGCATACATGCGTTTGTGTGTTTGTTTGTGAGTGTGTGTGCCTATGTGCATAAATGTGTTTGTGTGTTTGTGAATGTGTGTGCCTATGTGCATACATGCGTTTGTGTGTTTGTGAGTGTGTGTGGCTATGTGCATACATGCGTTTGTGTGTTTGTGAATGTGTGTGCCTATGTGCATACATGCGTCTGTGTGTTTGTGAATGTGTGTGCCTATGTGCATACATGCGTTTGTGTGTTTGTAAGTGTGTGTGCCTATGTGCATAAATGCGTCTGTGTGTTTGTGAATGTGTGTGCCTCTGTGCATACATGCGTTTGTGTGTTTGTGAGTGTGTGTGCCTATGTGCATACATGCGTTTGTGTGTTTGTGAGTGTGTGTGGCTATGTGCATACATGCGTTTGTGTGTTTGTGAGTGTGTGTGCCTATGTGCATCCATGCGTTTGTGTGTTTGTGAGTGTGTGTGCTTGTGTGCGTGTGGGTTTGGGTTCGGGCAAGTCTACACCTATGGCACTGGCAAGGCTGATCTGTACATAAATTTTTATTAAGTCCAGCCAATTATGTTTCCTTCTTTTTATTTTCTCATAGAGCCACTCCAGGTGCTTAAAGTAATAAAAACAAAACATAAAACTCCTTATTGAAACACTTCCATTATACTGCCCCCGTTACATCTTACCCGGTATCTCAATTCGGCTGGCTCTAAACTAACACATGCCTTAATCCACATCTCACACGTAGATGAAAGCAAACTTAAAACTGTAATATGAACAATTTATAAGATATTACACACTGTAAGACTTTAAACACACAGTCGGTTGGGGGATAGGAGGCACTCGTAATTGAAAAGAAATTTTGGAATTAGCGTTTAGTGAAAGCAAAGCTCAAAGCTCTCTCCTGGAAGTCTCCAGAAAGACTATATTAAATGGGACGAAAGGAATTTGTGGTCAGTGCACACAACCCAGCTGTACAAAAAGAACATTAAATTCACTCTAAAAATATCCCAGTTTAACAATTTAATTATGCACACACACACACACACACACACACACACACACACACACACACACACACACACACTCACAAGCATACACACACACACACACACTGGATCTTTACTGCTGGGTCATCTTTTCTAATGAACACAAAGGATGGGGTAAGTAATGACATTTACAGGTGTTTCAAGTCATTTTCTTCCCTGGCACCATGCACAGGTATAAAAATAAGAAAATTATGAAATATTAAAATTCTGAAAAGATGAAGATTTTGGAGGACCAACCTGATTTCAGTTTATTGGAATTTATTTCTGGAGGTTAGAGTCTTGGGAAAAGTTTTTCTGAATGTGCATACAGTGTAGGTAAATGAAACTACGCACAATCACAAATTTTAATTATGTGAATATGCACTTGTGTACTGTTTTTCAGGTTGCACCTGGAACTCTTTCGGGAACAGAAGTGATTTCCGTTGTGAGATGGTAACATTTTTAGTACAGTAAGTGGACTCATTGGTACTCTTGTGCTTCTGCGTGTAGCAAATATGTTATTGTCTCAGTGAGGCTTTTTGTTTTGGTCTTGTTTTAGTTTTGCGCCGTCGGTAACTGATTATCCATTTCCTCACGCTCGCCCCCTAAAAATAGTACATCATTTCTGTTTGTGATTTTGACGAGGACAGACAAATGGACAGGCTAAGTACGCTGTCAACAAGGAAATGCGTACGGCGTGAGGGAGTATCCTTTGATTCCCGTTGGCAATGAGTCATCCAGTGGACTTGGGCGAAAGAGGCATTTTGGCACGAAAGTTTTGTGCGCTGTAAATAAATAAAAAAAACACAATCAAGCAGTCATAAGACTCTGCCTTTGAATAGCGAGCAGCCAGCAAAGCATGAAGCCAGATTACCAGATTTGATAATTAGAGCATGAAGAGACTCAAATGCTGGGACACCACTTAAAATAAACAGCCTGTATTTTGAGGTCCAGACTGTCCCCCTCCAGTCAGCTGGTCGCCTCTCTGTCAGACCCCAGTTTGGGGCTGGATTTGGGGGGACAGAGCCTTATGAAGGGCCTCACATGGAAAGTTGAAAAACCTGGTGACCAGAAGCTGAACGGTTCAGCTCGGGTCACTCTGAATCACATCTCATGCAGGCTTTTTGGGGACAAGGCCCTATTCTGCCACCACCTGCGCAACGTGTTCCTACAACAAAACCCTGTGGTCACAAAATAATGGCCAAATTTAACCATGGTGTGGGAAACAGTGTCGATGGTATGGGAATCCAACCCTGTCCTGATCCCACACCCCTCATCCACCCTCTCCACCCCCACCCCCCTCTACAAGGCTCCCAGTTCTCTTCAAGCATTGGATTTGAGGTCCGATGGTAAGGTTTTTGTTCAACACCTGCTAGGGAGGGGAAATATTTACATAATGAGGGCTTCTTGAGTGGCACATCTACGTCAGTACAAGCCCAGTGAAACATCTCGTGGACTGGAATCAAACTGTGGTCATTCCGGGCTGCCCCATAGGGTTGCACACAGATGGTTCTCGTGTTGTCCAGGAAGAAAGGGTTTGAGCCAACATGACATCCCCCACCCCATAGTGTACGAACCACTCCTCTGTTACGAATGGATGTAATGGGCAGCTGGTGGAATGCGGAGAGAAAAGAAGCATAGTCTGGCAGAATGTGCTTAGAAGAATAACTGTGATCTACCATCATGCGGATGTTTTAGCGATGAGAAGTAGATTGCGGTGGCAAGTATGCCATCCGCCACGTTAAGGCTTGGCAGGGCACGTCCCATACCTAAACAGCACAGAGAGTATGGCACTTTTCTGGGTTTCCTACAGAAATAATCACAATGACCACAGACTCTCAGCCCTTGGGGAAATTTACCTTTGTACCTTATTATATATTGCAGGGCCAAGGCTAATAACTCTACATCCAGTCCACATTGGTCTCCACATCCTTTGGACAACTAATCAAGTTAACTGACTGTGTTACCATTTCCCTCCACCTCTTTCAAACAGCTTAATTTAGAGAATAAGCAGCTACAGCAGTTCAGTGTTGTGGTAACACAGAGGTTTGGAGGTTTAAATCCCTGGTGGAGCCCTGCTATTCTAAAGCAATGCATTTAACCTGAATTGCTTCAAATATCCAGCCTTTGAAATGGATGTAAACCTGTAATGCAGATTATAAGCAAAATAATTATGTCAAAACTGTGCAATTTAAAGAAAAATCTATGACCTGCAATTTTCTGAATGCAGTTGTCTGTTAAATGTGTAACGATGTACTGTAATGTAGACAATAATTACTTCACCACTGCGTAATTAAAGATGAAGCCATTTGTTGATAGTGTGTTTTGTTTAGTGTGTGAGTACAGTGAAAACCTGAATCAACCACACAATAAACCCTGCTGAACAGTAGCTACGCCAGTGTTGTCACCGTTACTATGCTCTGACACCTTGTATAAATGAAGCTCGAAACATCCCATCTAAAAAAAACAAAAAAACAATGGGCTTAGCTATGCCATAATAGCCAATGGAAATTTGGCTGGTTTTGTACAGAAATAACAATGTAGAAATTGTTGAATTTAATGCATTCAATTAAAAGATATCAGTTAAAATGTACATGTAATTTGTCACCACATTGAACTTCGAATCCATAGTACTCTTTTGAAGGCTAAGCGTGTAGAACTTCACATTGAACTTAAAATCTATAGTACTCTTTTGAAGGCTAAGCGTGTAGAAAAGATGTTGGTTTTATTGGGTGAGCGCAAACGCATGACAGGAGCGTGCAACTCCATGTGAGTATGTCCTTGGACATGTCCGTGTTTTCTTTCAGACATGGACATAAGAGAAAATTATTACATTAACTTGCAAGAAATTGCATTTAATTAATGGCTCCCCACACGTAAGTTGCTTCTCACACTTAAGTTGTACCTTCTAACAGTTCACATAAAGTCATTGCTCATGATGCTTCTGTCGATTCACGAGTGGTGACCGTGAATTTTATTTTTTCTTCCACTCAGTGACAAATCTGAATGTATCACTGAAATTGGTCACAAAGAGCATCTGGCCTGTCACGGAGGCATGCGGATAAGGTGTTGTTTATGAATCACTGTTCAATGGGGGAGTATCTGTTCTTCATGTCTTCATTGAACCTAAAACCTGCAAAATGACTCACGAGCACTTCGGTCCTTTTCCATGCGCGGCCACTCTCTCCTGTCAGGCCCAAGGATTCTGGGAACTTTGGAGATTCACGCCACTAACGGTGAACTTCTAGGTTATGAGGGGGGTGGTGGGTTATAGCAGAAAATAATTAAATTTCTGTTCAAACTGACATCCAGTTTGAATTTGATGTCAACACTTTTGGTGTTTGATTTAGGTGTCACTGTTTTCTGTACATTCCAGCTGAACGGGGGGGGGGGGGGTATTCCACAAAGCAGGATTACTGAGTTAGCTGGATTACTGCACTGAGTAAAATCTGGAACATCTTTTTTCACTTCAGTCCACGTTCCAGATTTGGGAGGGTTCCAGGATTTACTCAGTGCAGTTATCCAGCTAACTCAGTAATCCTGCCTTGTGGATGTTGCCCTATTTCTTTAAATCTTTCAAGCCTATTACGATGGAATAAGAAACAAACGTGGGGACTGTGTCCACAGTTATGAATACAGACTATATCATTCTTACATCCCCACCCAGTCAGGTCTTCTCCAAATCTCTTCTGGCTATCAAATGTCTTCAGACAGCAGTTAACCAAAAATTCCCATAAAAATAAAGACCTTTTGAGTGGATTTGGGTCGATTAAAGTGAATTCCTCTTCCCATAAAGCCAGGCAGCTGACGCAGATAAAATACAAACATCCATGAGTTGTTCCCACTGAAAATCCTGACCTTTAATGCCTGCGCATCCCAGAACAAACGTAGCGAGGGACTTAATTCACGCGATTGTCCTTGTTATCGAATCTCCCTCATTTTAAACGGTCAAACTTCAGAGAAGCAGCGGGGAGAACGTTTTATATCAGCTGACAGCGGTGAGATCAGACACAAATTCAACCATGACTTCTGCGCTTAAAGAGCGCTCCTGTCTCAGGACATCAGGGGAGTCAAACACGCGTGAAAATGAACGGGCATGAAATCTAGCATGCCTGCGCAAGTAGAAAGTTTGCTTGGGGTTGACCTAGCACAGATTTCAAGCAGGATGCTGGACAAAGGTACTGGCATTTACGACACCTCATTCGCAAAAGATGAGCCTGTACTAGTACTCAGGCAAAGGTATCTAACACAAAGGTCAATAAATGTTTCACCTCTAAAGAGCAACAGTGGGTGTTACCATGTTATAATTGAAATGACAATAATAATACAATATCAAAATCACCATCGTGTTTATCATCACCCTCTCCATGATGAACGTAGGTTTGTCATAAATATAAATCTTATGTGCTAAAGTTTATCAGCCAGGGAAATGTGATGAGTGGAGAGCAGTCTTACAACACTGTGCAGATTTCTGTGAGTTTAGTGGATGCTAGCGCAAAGAGGACCTCTATGGGCAGAAACCTGTATTGCAACTTGTTCATAAAGTAGAGTAAGTTCTCTAGTGGAGTGCTTATGGAACAACACTGCAGGCAGGAAATGTCTTAAACGTCTTAAATTTACACCAGTTTTGTATGGCTGTATGTATGAAATACCTTCTGCTGCAGCACCACACTGAGAATAACAGCAAGAGCTGTAGTGCTGAAGTTGATATGCCTAATTGCTGCGCGTGTAACTTTATGCAACATTTATCTAGTACATAATGTAATCAATAAATCGCATGAATTATCATTAAAAGGCTGTTAGATGTTTTTTCCCGTACAGGTCAAATGCATTTTGTGACTATAGTCCTTAAGATTAAGAACAAAGGGATTCATAAAAAACTTCAATCCAATGTTCCATCAATTATGAAAGCCCAACATGATGGAAGATAACACCTACATACATGTGTTTCCATATGTGTGCTTTGCGTTACCTACGTTCTCAAAGTTCAAATCTCAAAGGCAGTAGAAATCTCCTGTATAAGATCTATTATGCCTCCTCTCTGCATAAAACCTAAAAAAAAAACTATTCATACAAGATTGTCTTTCAAAGAATGAAGCATCAGTGGAAAAACACAAGAAATCTGGATGCGTATCAGTGAACAGTTTGTTTCTTTCCAGTTGGTTTACGCCACAGTCTTGCATGGCTTGTTCTGGTGTCCCCTCAAACAAGCAACTCTTTCTTATTCTAATACTAATTATTTTTTGTTTCTTTTTTGATTTTTGATTTTTTATTTTTTTTGTGTTATACATAGCATTCCATGACTGGTTTGCGATATAAATAATTGGATCAATGGAGGGAGTAAGAAGCCAGCAGGCACAGAGATCAATAAACCCTTCCATCATCAGTCCAACATTTGTCAAGTGCACCTCCAAAGTCTATTATTCATGAAGTGATATAACATGCAGCTTGTTGTATGGCTGGGATTTCCACCACAGTTTGTATGGAAAAAAATAAAAATACTTCTACCGTTTTCATTGAACCACTGGAATATTGCAGTCATTGGCCAGCATCTGCCCGATGAATGATTCCCATATAATCTGTGAGGGGAAAAGCAGCGGATGTATTGTAAATAACGTGCCCACGTAACTCACTTCCTCTGTGTTATTCTGACAGGAAGTAAACAAGGTTCTCAGGCAATCATCATGCAGACCCACTGATCTCTATCTCATATGGATGTGTTGGATCTGACCTAGCAGCTGATCCAGGTGAGGCGGATATCAGTTGATATGCATAGTGCCTGTACCAAACTGATGCCAAAAAAAACAAGCTATGTACTTCTTAGGAGCAGAAAATATTGTCCAGGTAATCTTAGGAACAAAAATTTAAAATAATAATTTGTGTTCGCGATAATGGAGAGGTGAATGATTCTTATAACCCTGTTCCTGTCATGATTTTGAAAACTATTTGTTTTTAATAATAAAAATTGTACTAAACATCAACCAACTTGTGTGACACAAAATTAACCTCCCACACAATAGAGGGCGCTAGTCAAAATTTTGTCAAATTTTCTACATGACATTATATGCCTTATGAGTAAGGTCACTCGTTTTTTCCAAAGCAGTTTTCTCACCTGAATGTCAGTCATGTCTCGACATGAAGTCAGTGGAGTTCTTGGATCATATGTGATGGACAGTTATTACTTGACACCTTGTCAGTCATCCACATAGATAGGTCAATTGCCACTTAACAGTGATTGACAGCAATATTCCCACACTGTCACATGCTGCATGAGTTATTAAAGTTATGAGTTACTCTGTGCAGTTATTAGAAGCACAGACGTGTGGCAAAAGTCTATTTTTACAGTGTTGTGCTATATCATTGTTTTTTTGTGATCTGTGGAAAGAAGCCCACACACATACAAAGTGAAGTTATATAACCTGCACAAATAAATGCAAGTTATAAATACAATGCTATTCATCAACCTTTATTTATATCTCAGTGATACATCGAGGAAAAGACCTTAATTTTCAATTTATAATAATGAAATGATATGTGGCTGATGTAAAAAAATATAATTCAAATCATTCAACAAATTCACTTAAATTAATGTATGGTTTAAATGTCAATTAAAAAAAATATATATTTTCTCATTGCTTGATGATGTTTGGTCTAAAATTGTCTGTATGATGAGACAAATTTTTTTTTATTGACAGAGTTGGTTGAAAATGACAAGTATTGTTTTATTTTCTGTGCAACATTTGGGATATTTGGTTTTCTCACCTTTTTCCCAGAAGTGCCGTTGTGCCATTGGTGTATCGTTCTTCTTGTACAAATAATTTGATTGTGTAGATTATGGTCATTTACCTACACTGTAAGCACATTCAGAAAAACATTTCCCAATACTCTAATCTCCAGGAATAAATTTCAATAAACTGAAATCAGGTTGGTTCTCCAAAATCTTAATCTTTTCAGAATTTTAATATTTCATAATTTTCTTATTTTTATACCTGTGCATGATGCCAGGAAAGAAAATGACTTGAAACACCTGTAAATGTCACTACTTACCCCATCCTTTGTGTTCATTAGAAAAGATGACCCAGCAGTAAAGAGCCAGTGTGTGTGTGTGTGTGTATGCTTGTGAGTGTGTGTGTGTGTGTGTGTGTGTGTGTGTGTGTGTGTGTGTGTGTGTGTGCGTGTGTGTGTGTGTGTGTGTGTGTGCGTGCGCGTGTGTTGTTGCAGGTTTCACTGATATTTCACAGTTTTGCGGTACATTCTGTGGTATTTATCCTTTGTTGCCCTCTATGGGGAGAGTGAACATGCCGTGTCGATCAGCCCTGCTTGCCTCTTAATGAAGGAGACACTCCTTTTTTCCATTTGGATGAACTGGATTTTGAGTTCCCTCCCAAATCACACACACCCTGCTTTTCCGAAGCTGCTGGACGTGAAACAGGAAGCCGCGCTCTCCTGGAGGGGATATCCACCATTAGCCGCATGGCTGGATGGCTGGAGATGAGCAGGAAGAGGCCAAAGGGAACGAGGCACTGGCAGCTGAACGGCTCCACCTGTGGCCCATCACAGAACTGCAAGTCCAGGGAGCTCCGGAATGACCTTTCCCTTAAACTCAAATGCGTAGGTTACGCAGAAAAACCCTTGCCTTTTAAAAAATGTTCTCTTCCCAAGAGAACTATCCAAGGGTTTGACCGCGTCTGAGGGTCAACTCCTTGATTCGGTGTGTATAGTCGGAAAAAAACACACAAGTGGAGTGCGGAGCTTCATCCTTTCTTTCACAGGTCTCTGGCAGAACTGGGAAGCAGCTGGATGTGTCCGCCTCTTACTCTCAGAGAGAAGGCATAAATCAGTCTGGATCTAAGGACTGCTGCAATATATCAATAGTAGCCTTCAAACCATCCGTTCACACCTGTGGAAATTCAATTTGGTTTTAACTAGGGGTGGCCAAAGTACTCGCTCCATTTCCAAGCATTATGAAAATAAAGATTCCAGATTGCTTGCTAAGTTTACAATGCCTGGGCCCGAGATGTAGTCAATGTTTTTTTTCTTACCTGAGGGAGGATATTTGTGGCTAGTGCCTGGCCTGGCCAGAAGCAGAAGCAGACTCAAGGCACAAATGTCATCAGTCTTGGTCGCAAAAAGGAAAGTTACTCTTGGCCTTGCAGAAAAACCTGCCTCTCAGGGCGTTTTATCATTTTATTTTTCGTTTGGTGAAGGCTGAGAACGGGATTGCACTCCGTCGTTTTGCTTCTCACGATTTTCGGCCATAATTCATCGGCCTGGAAATGAGCGTGCTAAATTAGCAGACTGTTTGAATTAGCGCAGGGCCTCCCTCATACGAGGAGAGTGCAGGCTGCGTATGAGAGCTCGCTGTGATTTTAAAGGATTCATCACTACGGCGAAATGATACATTCCTCACTTTCGGGGTTAAATCCAGGGTGTTTCGAGGTTGGGGCCTGCTCAGGCATACTCAATAAGTGAGAAAAGTCGATCTGTCAACCCTGCATTTTTTTTTCTCCTCAGTACTGTACTTTTTAAACAAACCTTTCCAACCACAAGCGCCTGTGTTCGATCAACGTGAGAACAATGGCCTATTGAGGACTATCATAAATCCGTCTTGTCTTATTTTCCATTTGAACGGTTGGCTCATTAAATGGTGATTCCATATTGTAATTGAAAAAGGGTAAAAGGGTTAAACTCCATTCTGGCCTTAATTACCTGAGCTACGTACTTTGAACGGAAATTCAGTGCCTCTCCTTTTGTATGGACAGACCCTGTAGACGGAATATTGAGTGACTCCAGTACGCAACTTTCCTTTGGTTTTTGGTCAGCTTTATAACTTTCATATTAAACAAGGTAAATTGACGGCTTTTACTTCATAATACGTAGGTGTTTTGTTTTTTTTGTCCGCCAGATGTGGATCAACCCGTGGTGACGTTTCTCCATTAAAAAGGTTTGGAGAACAGAATTATTTTCAGAACTCTAAACCCTGCTGTGACCCAGTGGAGAGGTGCCATATATTCTGTCATATCCTGCCAGCCTGCCATGAGAAGCATTTTTTATTTATTTTTTTATTCCCGGCTTTCCAGTTGCTGAGTGAATTAGCCCTTCAGCCCGACAAATTATTCGTGGACAGCCCCAGGAAAGAGAATTGCACAGCATACAAAATTCACATCTGCCCCAAGTAATCAAGTTCTTTCGGGTAGCTGGTTCACTTCATCAATTGTGACAAAACCACAAAAAATGTCAGCGCCATTTCAAAGCCGTGGACTGTGTTTGGTATCATAAATGTTCCGTCTGTTCCTTGCAACTGCAGGTAATTGCACAAATTTCCATTAAGCATGTTTTATTTAAGGTAAACATCCCGTATCTTGTGGTACATGAGTGAGAACCATGGTTTCAGATCGAATATGGTAGTACCAGTGCTGACTGTGGCCAGAAGCCCCTCAAGGGCGGCTCACAGTTGGCTTTGCATCACAAAGAGATATATGAGAGTGCTTCAGTCGTCGGGGACAGCAGTGTTCATTGCTCCAGCGACCCTCTGTTGGTCAACCGGGCGCCCGTGGCTCTCTGTGCACGCGTACGATTGGGGCTTCACCGTCCCAGCTCTGCACGTGCACGGCTTATGGCTGCATGCAGTGTGAATAGAAGCAGCTGGCTGGCGCCGCGTGTTTCGGAAGAGAACCGCGAGTCGTCTTCACTCTCTCAAGCCAGCAGCAGGGGGCGTATATGAGCGTTCTTGTACATAGAGCGATGGGAGATGCCAACACAATAAAAATAAACTAAATAAAATTAATATCAGTTCTATATATAATTTAAAAATACTTTGTCATTTTACCTCAGGTTTATTCATTGGGTAGAGCCTTTACACATGTACTTGTGTGTGGAAGTTTGCTTTCTTTTTTCATGTTGGTTCGTTGGTTGATTGCATTTCATATTCGTCAATCCTATACTGCAGGCAATGTAGTCATCGCAAAGAGCCATTAAACCAGGTTGTAATGTATGTTCAGCAACAGCCGATAATGCGCATTGAGGTTATTTGGATATCGCCATACGGTACTGACCATTGGTGCAGCTGTCATCTTTTCCTCGTTCTGATCCTTCTTGTGCATCCCGATAACCAAAATTCCCAAGAGACGCACAGCAGAACTACCCTCACATGCAGGCCGTGTCTTCCGTGACCCGCCTGCGAAAGGGCGAGTCTGGGGGCGTGAGTTCGGTCTGCAGACATCCCTAGACTCCCATCCGAAACGCTAAGCCTTCAGCCACACCAGCCGGCGGTCCAGAGCCATTAAGAAAGCACACAGGCGTTTGGAATGCTCGCATATCCGCATCTCCAGATATTCAATAACAGCAGGGACAGCCAGATCCTGCAGAAAAAAATATCATTTCCCACAAGCTCATGGGAGATTTGGATAGGAGAAAGATAAGGATTCACTTTATACTCAACTTCAAAGGCATCTGTAGTAGTGGCATGTGGATTTATTGCATTTTCCAGAAAATGTAAAAATTTACGACAAGTTCCAATTAGATGTAGATTTGTGGAGAAGACATTTTTTGCAGACATCTTTATTTTTCCTTAGTGGGTTTAGTCACAGGATGAATCCCCTGATTTATAAAGGCTTTCCGTTACTACAATCCACCTTATCCAAAGACATACTGTGGCATACTGCTACAAGAAACTAGTTAGACTTTGATATTATGCGATGGTAGACTTGACTAATGGTACATTTTTCATTCAAAATAAACAGATTCTGTAATGGCGGGTTCCCAACAGGATTTCCAGCTGTTTACCTCGCCTTGGGAAGCACAATGGGATGCGATCCACACAAAGAGAGCCGGAACTGCAGTAGAAAACCAGATTAAAACTACATTAAAACGGCCGTTTATCCATAAACGCTTTAAGACCGTTGCCGTGGAAAATTGGTAGGGAATTTATGATTGCTCCATGGCACAAACATACATTTTGTGATGTATTTGACGATGAGCTCACCTTTCGTGTCATGCCTTATAGACGCAGTTCCACTCAAGATGTACGCTTAGCAGCTATTTAGGGTCACTGCTAAATTTGAGCACACACAGTAAAATGTCCTGTGTTAATTAAACTATAACAGAGGACATATGAGCCTAATCTGGCCAGAGTAGGCTCATATGTACACTGCAAGAGTTGAATTAACACTGGACATTTTATTGTGAATTTACTGTGCACCTGTTAAAATAGGCCCTTGATTGTAAGAACTGTTGAAGGGTTTAAGCAGCTGTTATAAAAATTGTGCTTCTGTCTGTTCTTACACAACATTTTTGGTTTGTTTCAGCCAAAATTGTTTTGTTACGCAATTAATTTTTTAATATTATGCAGAGTCTAGCATGGAGGTAGGCTGTGCGTTCCTCACATGACGATAGCTTCACGGTTCTGTCACGGCGGTGGACACACCCTCCACCGTGGGGTCTGAGTTTCGTGTGTGGTTTCTCTCCAGCTCCTCGCGAGACCCGCGCGTGCACGCACACACACACACACACTCGCCACAGCAGCGACCCCAGCAGAAGCCATTACCACTCCCGCCATCTGTCTAAACACTGCACTGACGTGCTTCTGGGGATTATCTGAGGCTCCCTGCCATTGGCTGGGCTGCGGAACATCGTTTCGCTCGTGATGGCGGATGGAAACTCTGTTGAGAGACAGCTACAAGGTCAGGCATGATCGCTCTTGTTCGGTGGCTGACGGAATCCAATTTCTGTGCATTACGACAAGAATATTCACATATCAATGTTTGGCAGTGGACTGAAACGACAATAAAACTTTCTTTTTCAATTGTTTAGATAGTTATCTAAAAACTTCACTGAAGTCACATGTATTTAGACCATTATATTCTGTTAAATTTAATCAGCATGAAGATAGAGTTTCACTAATCCTGTTTCACACCCTGGATTTATGACTGCAGAACATGGGTTTATGACTTCAGAACATGGATTTATGACTTCAGAACATAGATTTATGACTGCAGAACATGGGTTTATGACTTCAGAACATGGGTTTATGACTTCAGAACATAGATTTATGACTGCAGAACATGGATTTATGACTTCAGAACATGGGTTTATGACCTCAGAACATGGATTTATGACTTCAGAACATGGGTTTATGACTTCAGAACATGAATTTATGACTTCAGAACATGGATTTATGACTGCAAAACATGGGTTTATGACTTCAGAACATAGATTTATGACTTCAGAACATGGATTTATGACTTCAGAACAACTTGTGCCACCGGAACTGGAGAATATTGTGCTTTTTCAGAACCATACCATTTGGTAGTACCAAAAACACACGCAGGCCTGCGGGCTAAAACTTTTTAGTTGTGCCGCAAGTCTGTGTTAACCAAGGGCTAGAGAGTTAGCACCCAAGTCAACACTTCAACCCCAGTTTTGATAATTGGCCCACAACTAGTCAAACTCACAAGAGATAAATACCCAGAGCAGGACCCTCACATCTCACTCTCAAATCTCTCTGGGTCTCTCCCCTAAAACTCCCACTCCAAAAGGCATTTACAAAATCCTACGGCCTGTTTTGGTGGGAAGCTGTTTGCAAATCTGGGGCACACATGTGGCTATGGGACTCTTAGCCGGGACGACGGATAAACATTGGATACCACATAATTTTTTAAAGCTGCCTCAGGTGATGAGCTGTTCGAGATAAAAGGCTAATAGCATATTTCATGGCGCATCCTTTTACAAATAACGCAGCGCCTTGGTGGCAAAAAAATCTCACGGTCAATCAAACAGACAAACAGACTCCTTACCAATGATATCATGGCACGGCCATCCACCGAGACCACAAAACAGTGTTTAAAAGACTTTGAGCCGGCTGCGAAGTGTTCGTTCACTCGTAGTTTCTGTTTGTGAGGTCATTTTTCAATGGCGTACAATGAGAACCGTATGGGCCTATGTCACCTCTCATCTGAATGCGACCACTTCTGTCCCCATTGATCCTTTCCCATGGGCTCTTTACGTCTCGTCATATCCTTCTAAGCATTTCACACGTATGCATAGGCCTGCTCTCAAGCAACTTTAGACTTACAAATAAATCTTTTTTTTTGTTTTGCATTTGATTGTGAGTTAATGTAAAGAATACATGTTGATTGAATCCTGGCCATAGATTTCATGTAGATATAGTAATAACGCAATTTATTGCGCTGACGTAAACCTCTGCACTGTAATCGGTGAATCAATACCTTTTCTCACACTATTTTCTTCGTGTTACTATTGTACATCTGGGATGTAAGGCCTTCTGCTTCAGTTGCAAAATGCTTGTTACAAAAAAGTACTGCCTTTCTATAACAAGGCTACTAATCATATAGACGGAAATACGATCATACACACTGACTGGACAAATAACTCTGAACTCTGTTCAGCACATCTTATCTAGGCAGCTCAAATGTAAGATGAAATATCAGAGCTTTGACAAGCGGCATCAAGCCAACAGATATTCAAGGGCTAACATTCACAATTAAAAATCATCTCGTAACAATAGTGTTCCGGTTATGTCCAAATGGAAGTTCAAGAAAGGCAAGGCCTGTTTTCCAATAATTGTCTTTTCTCCTTGAGAATAACCTGCTTTTTTTCCAACCCAACATCTGGTTACCATTTCTGTTAGTCACACATCTGGCCTAGGCACCTGCCGTGGTGAGGCTAACGCCTGGAAATATCAAATACTTATATTAAAATTTTCCACTGAACCCAACCCCTGGAGCAGACTTGGTAACATATTTGTAGAAGTGCATTAAGTACACTGTAAGTGCACGCAATCTATTCACAGATTATTACCATGAATATTATAGCATTGATAGATAGCATCAATTAATACATCTAGATGAAAACAGCTTACAACTGAGGTTAATTAACATCAAACACAATTCAAGTTTGCAAGCAGTTTGATTTCTGAGATTGTTCCTCATCACAATTAATGGTTGACACATGTTTTAGTTTTATAATGAAAGCAATTAATCCAATCAATAGACCTGCATTTTTGTTTAATTGATCATGTCTGTGACACGCTGCTTCAATATGGAATAAACAGCTAATGTAAACAAATGGTTAAAGTGAATGAACACACATCTCCTGCTTGTGGATGGACGCAAAACTAACATTGAAGATCAAAAGGTTCTGTTGATTTGAAATAAGATATGGGAAAATTTATTTCAGTGAAGCAGAGCACCATGGGCTGTTTTCTGAAAGAAAAAAAAAACGAATTAAATACCTTACTACACAGTATTAACTTGATGTATTTAACCGGAGCTTGAAATATGGAGCATGGAAGCACTCGTTACAAACGTTGATATTACATTATTTTAATCAACTTCCTGAGTCTGAATAAAAATAAATAAAGGTATATGGTAACATGAGCACCGAGTGCTAGTAATTAGCCATGACTCACAAGAGGGAACCAGCTTTCTCTGTGGATGTGTTGTTTATCGTGCCTCTTTTGATGATCTCCTACCAGTAACACGCAGCCCTGCCACCCTGATTATAAGGGCTATGACCGATGTTGAGCAATTCCACCTCTCCCCTTTCCGTACTGAAATTAAAAACAAGAGTCTGGTTCTGAAATATCCCAGATGAGAGAGAACAGAAACTCCGAGCTCAAACTACATAATATGTTTTAGCTTTGACGATGGCCACTAGGTCAGATTAGGATGATCAGAATCACATAACATATTAATGTGTCTTGTGGTGAAGCAGTGCACACTACATGATTGACTCTGACCCATCAACACATGACACAATCAAGCACAGTCAAGCATTCAAATTGTGTAGAAGGGGACAAGACCATTCTCAGTTTTAATCCGAAAAAGGGCTGCTGTGGGTTCAGGTTTTTGTTTTATTCCAGCACTATACGATACCTGGTTCAAAGAATTATAACTAATCATGGTATTCAATAAAGACCTTGATAAGTACAAGCAGGTGTCTCTGTGTGAGGCCACACACAAAGCAATGAAATCGCCGGCCATCGCTCTCGCCTCCCACGACCGGTCGCTTGTGGGCGTGCGTTCTATTTTTAAAACACCGTGTTTGTTAAATTATACCGATCGATATCCTACTGCCCTGAAACAAGTGATGTCTTCATTTTCTGAACTTGTAATATAAACTTTACGTTAATTCACTTGATAGTTCCAATGGAGAGAAAAAAAACAAAGTCAGATGTCTACAATTTTCAAAAGTATCAGATGTACCTGTTTTGTTTCTGGTGCAGAGGTATACTGTATATCAAAATATATTTTTTTATGTTGGAAATTATAGGCTTGAAATGATAAATATAATTAATTGAAATTAAACCCTGCCCACTTCCATATACAGCATGTATGTTCAGGGTCTGAAACAAATGAGCAGCTTTAAATGCGCAGCTAGATCCTGTGGTAAGACACGCTTTATTATTTTGCCTAAATCCAGTAAAACCAGCACGGTGAGTTTTTACTGTGTTTGGTGGGTCAAAAGGAGATTAAGAATCTCAGACTTTTTTTTATTGCACTGCATGACAATATGCATCTGAGATTGCTTAAAATGGTATTCTGCTGGGTTTAAAAATATATATATTTTAAACATTTAAACACAGCTTAATCCAAACATATTGAATACAATTTTGTATGAAAGGATCCAATATTTACGGTACTGTATGTATTGGCAAGAAAAATATATAGTTGACTTGTGTGTGCGTGTGCGTGTGCGTGTGCATGTGCATGTGCGTGTGCGTGTGCGTGTGTGTGTGCGTGTGCGTGTGTATTTGTCCTATGCTGTTTTCAATACTTGCAGCTCTGAAGTGAGATGTTGCAGGTCTGTTTTAACGAGTCAGAACGATCGAGAGTGTACGAAACACTCTTCGTTAGGACCACTGACATCAGAGGCCCAGTGGCCATCCATTTTATGAAGAATAGCCACAAGGGTCCCCAGTCTAAAATGGCGGGGTATTGAGAAAGTCAGCTCGCCACACAAAAGAGGAGACATTGAGAATGTTCTTCTCAGATGAATTACTTGGCTCCTCCATCCCTACGCCTCTTAAAAGGTGAACTCCGCCCCAAAAATCATCATTTGATATGATCTGCTGTACCCTCGGTATAATGGGTGTGACCTGCATTCCACGTGTCAAAAACAAATCTTTCATCTGCTATCTACAAGAAGTGATTTGAAGTGATGATGTCATTGAGACGCAAATCATTTACTCTTATCTTCTAAGGAAAGCGAATCACTAATTCAGTGTTATTGTACAGACGTAGTTTATTGATCCCTCCGCTGCTTGAAGGTTAAAAAATAAACAAGCTGCGGTTGTCAAGAAGGTTTCGGGATTCTGCATCGTGCATCTAAAATACTGCATCGGGTGGGTGCAGCTGCCTTCGTGACACAGATCTTTCCAGGATAGGAGACAGATGTAGAAGTTGTCTGATATCTAACGCTGCAAATGTGATTCCTCCTCTCTCCCCATGCGGCTTTCATCCTTATCAGTCTCATCTCTCGCTGGTTGACACATCAGTTTATTGGGTTTATTTTTCACTCTCCTGTCTCACCCCCCAATACTAATTCCGATTTCTCAGCTCACTGGGGCTCACTAACCCCCATCCATTCCTCTCCCTCTTGCCTTCTCCGCCTCGCCTCCCCTTGCCCCCCCCTGCCACCTCACCCCCCCCCCAATAAAACAATTGCCCATGCCCGACCCCCCCCTTGCACTCCCCCCCCCCCCCCCCTCTCCCACGCCCCCCTCCGGCCTCAACTCCCCCCGCACCCACCCTCCCTCCCCCCTGCCCCCCCCCCCCCCCCCCCGGACACCCCTGCCCAGCCCCCCCCCCCCCCCTCCTCCCCCCCCTCCCCCCCCTCCTGCCCTAAAGCCATTGGCCCCAGCCACCACCTCCCGGCTCGGGTGTGACGGATGGGCCCAATAACGGTGGTGAGGAGGACCCGACCATTGTCCGCAGCCAGGCTCTGAGCCCGAATGGACAAATGCCAGGAAGGGGATGGTCGGGGTCCCCTCCTTCTGTACAGGGCGGGGTCGGTCGGCCCCGACTCCCCGCTGCTGGAGCCTGACCAAGCCGGGCCCCTCGATGACCTTCGTGTACTTCGACCGCCGACCCCTGAGAAAAAAACGCCCCCCCCCCTCTGCCTAATGCGTCCTTTCCCAACACCTGAACCTAAAAAACCGGATGGGGGAGCTCCCCACTGACTTCACAGTGCAAAGCAAACTTCGAGTCAAGAATGTAGTCAGGAGACAAAAGCCCGTCCGAGAGAGATGCTTTCCTTCCGTGAAAACACGAGCCGTCCACAAAACCTCCTGCCGAACTTTTTTTTGTCCGGGTCCTGGAGTCAGTCGCGTCCGGTCCGTCAGGTCCACCACTCTTTTTCTGAGTGCCACTTGGGACGCACCGCCCCAAAGTCCCCGCACCCGAACCTCCTTTTCGTCACTTGGGTTGGGACCCCAGGTGACCCCCGCCGCCCTCCGCCTGTCCTCCGCCCCGCCGCACTGCCCTTCGCCGCCCCACAGAGTCCCCCCGCCGTTCCGTACCCCCATATCCACCCACCACATGCCGCATGTCCTCGTCCCCAATCACTCTGCCCTGTCCATGCCACATGCAAGCCGCATGTCCATCCAGTACCCAAGTATGCCCCCCATTGGAATGCAGTACAATCCGCCCGCCAGCCGAAAAAGTGGCCGCCCCTGGTCGTTGAACGGAAATGGGGAAGCGGCCGCCAAATTAAATAGCCAGTGGCGGAAGCCGAAAAAGAAAAACCCCGAGCCGTGGGAAGCCGGTCATCGAAAAAAGGAACGGATGGACACGGAAAAAGCCGACTAAAGCTGGCACTTGTCGACAATGGAAAAAAAATCGAAAAAAATCCCAGATAATCCGATACACGATCTTATCGGCCATGGGATAGGCATCGAATCTAGACCCTTCCGATACACTTCTCTTCACACACAGTTGAAGAACATCTCTTTCCGGCTTTTTTCCACAGACTTCTTTATTTCTCCCTCCACGCACTTCTTCTTTATTTTACGCCCAACTATTCTTGTATTTGGTAATTCTGTTGATTTTTCGGGTTTTTTCAATGGGGAAGGGGTGAAGGGTTGCTTCGGCACCGGGGGACAGGGGATGTCTCAATATGGTGGGGGATAAGAGTTGGTGGGAAAAAAAGGGGATTTGGGCAAATCCGGGAAATGCTTGGTCAGGTCCCAGCTCATCTCTCTCCTGAGAGACTCTATCTGATCCGGGAAAACCGGGTGAGTCCTGATCGTGAATCTTGAAGGGATTCCTATTTCTGTTTCTCCTCCTTATCTACCTATCCCCCATTTTCCCGGACTATCCCCCCCTTCGTGTGAGTCCACTCCAGGTCGCTACCAATTCACTTCTACCCCCACACTCCTCCCACTCTCTCCCCCACTCAAAATTTGCTTCCTCTATTGTCGTGCTTTTTTGAACTTCTCTTGCCTTCCTTAAATCCTCTCCCTTCTTCCTCCTTGAACTTTTGCCGTTTTTTTCTCTCTTTGTCCTCTATTCCATTATTTTGTGGAGTTTTGCCTCTCGTTTTGCCTCCCAGCTGAATTTTCTCCCAGTGTATGGAGTTTTGCTCTCACTCCCATTTTTTTTTTTTTTAAGTTAAAATACCCCCTTTCCCTCCCCGTGGAGGAACTTCACCAGGAAAAAACCTTTCAAGGCCTGGGGGACCCTCTCGCAACAACCAAACAAAATGAAAACAAGCTGGGGAAATTTCTTTTCAAATTTCAAAGCAAAAAAATTTATCAATCACTTATTCCAATTTCTTATGTAAATCGTGCACAAACTTTCCAATTTCAAGTGGATCCAAAACACAAATTTAGTGTTACCTGTGTTTCAAAAGTTACACGCAAGTTTTAATAGTTTGAGACAAGTTGAAGAATCTCTTTTTCGGGATTCAGAATCTCTTTCGGGATTCCAAGGAACTTTTGCGCAATATTTAAACTTGGGGGATTATCGGGGGATTGTCTTTTATTAATCCTTTCGGAAAATACACTTTTACCGGGATAATGCGCAATCAAAAACAATACAAATCGGTATCCGGCATAATCCACTTCAACTAATACAAATCCAAATCAGTAGTCCTCTCATCAAAATGACCTCTGGGAATGGGGAATGGGATTTGGGGGAAATGGGGGACTTACAATGGTGCACCTCCGCTGGGCATGGCCGGGGCCCGGGCCAAGGCCATACGGCCCGCTGGGAAGGGCCAGATGCAATCCCGGTACAGCCTTTTTTTGCCACCCCAACGCCCAGCCCCCATTATCCGGCAAATGTTTTTTCGGACGGTTTTTGCCGTTTTTTGGGGTTTCAACTGGCGGTTTTTCGGTCATCAAAACCTGTCACTCCCTCAATCTTCATCAACAATAACCTATAGACAAAAATGCAAAAGTCTCCTCCGCAGTTGCAATGCTCAGGGCGCACATATGAACACAGGCACACACGATCACCAAATAGACACAAAGCACGGGTCGAAGGCAAGGCGTAGGGTATCATGAAACACCTCCTGGGAGTGGTGAACCATGGAGGGGGGGGACTCCTCCATGATGGGGCCCCCCCCCCCCCCCCCCCCCCGGTCCCCCCACCCCCCCCCCCCACACCCCCCACCACTTCACACCACCCCCCCCCCCCCCCCCAGTTTCCCCATCACCCCCCCATTTTTTCCACCACCCATTTACCCCCACACCAGCCGTTATCGTACCTGATCCCCCCCCCCCCAAGATTTTTAAATCAGAGCCTAATCTATACTTTTTCTTTTTTATTTGATTTTCCGGTATTTATTTATTTTTTTATCTATGATTTGCTTTATCTTTTTCCCTAATTTCCACCACCACACCTGGTACCATGTGCCTCGCCGATCTCCACCACTCTGGTTCACCCACCCTGCCCCCCATAAAAGCTGAGTTCCCGGTGTTCTCTGGTGTCACACCCTTCCACTGTCCCCCGACCCCCCCTTACCGGGACGGCGGACTCCTTGCACCGAACCCCACCTACGGACCACCCGCCCCGCGCCCCAGCGCGGACGGCGGCGCGACCACCGGGACCACCCCCCCCACCCACACCCCGCTCACCCCCAGCCGTCCGCCACCCCCGCCCACACACCGGTCCACTGCGCCTCTCACTGGGGACTGGAGGGGGAGGGGAGCGAGAGGGGGAGCTGAGAGGGGGGGGGGGGGGGGGGGGGGGGGGGGGGGGGGGGAAAGGGGGGGTGGGGGGGGTGCAAGGGGGGGGGGCGGGGGGGGGGGGGCGGGGGGGGCGGGGGGGGGGGGCGGCTCCGGTTTCGCTGGGGGTGGCCAGGGGGTTGTGCCGGGGGGGTCCAGGCGGGGGTGGACGGCGGGGGTCAGGTTGGTGGGCGGGTCTTGCGGGGTCCGCACCCGGCCACCCCCTAGGCACCCCCCGACAAATCCCTCCAGACCCCCTGCTCCTCCTTTCTCCAGCCCTCCAGCTCGCCTCCCGCTCCGCCAGCGCGCTGGCGCGTCGCCGGCCTCGCCTCGCCGGGTCGTCAGCGGGCAAAAGGCCGTCCGTCTCCGGCACTCCCGTGTCCCCCCCCCTCGGTGCTCCCCCGTCCGGGGTCCCCCCCCCCCCCCCCCCGCCTGGTTGTTGTTCCTGTACACCGCCGCGCCGCGCGGCGCAGGCCATGCGCTGCGCGTGTTGCGCCTCCCCCCTCCCCCCCAGCAGGAGGGCCAAGCCACGCTCAGCGGCGCCTCTATCGGGCTCGGGAGGCTTCTGCCGCTCAAGCCAGCTCTTCTGCCTGAGTGAAAGCCTCTCCGTCATTATTTTTGGGGGGGGGGTGGGGGGGGGGGGGGGGCTCTGTGCCCCTGCCCCGGTGCCGTAAATTGGAGCAGTGCCTGTGTCTGTGGCTCGACTCTGCTTGCTGCTGCCGCAGGCTTTGCATTGCTCCAGCTCCTGCGCAGCCTGCTCCTCGGCCGCCCCCCCAGCGCCAGCCCAGCACTCTGTCAACGTTGCATTTTGAAGACGTCTCCCCGCTCTTCCGTTCTCTCTTTTTTCTTTTTTTTCTTTTCTTTTTTTCCCCACTTACAGGGCCACCACTGTGGCGAAGTTAGAGCTTAGCTTAGCTAAGGGAAAGAAGAAGAGCACAGTCAGGTAGTAGATGCAGTTTTTTGTGTTTATTTCGTATATCGTCATCTCATGGACACATCTCAGTCCTCCTCTCTCTCCCTTTCCCCCCCCCGCGGCATTTATCATCTCTCTCTCTCTCACTGTTGACAATCAAGGCAATAATTGGTAATTGATCAACAAATAATCAAAAAGTCCCCAATTGCCCGATTGCCGACCGAGCTGCCGGCCCCCCCCTAAACACCCCGTGTTCTCTCTCTCTTGCTAGCTGCGCCTAAAACCACGCCCCCCTACCACAGTTGACTTTATTATTAACAGTGGAAAGTTCCATTTGCAATAAGAAACTCATTTCTGAGTGAAGTTCCTCTTCAACACCTGAAACATTCAGATTAAACTGTATACTGGAAAGTTATGCTGAAAGACCTGTCTGTACGGTTCATTGGCCAATAAACCAGGCAAGGGATTCATACCACCTCCTGATTGGTTAATAACTTTGTCCTATAAGGCCTCCTACTTCCTCTTGTCACAGGAAAGAGCACAAAGCACAAAGATAGTGTGCATGTGCCAGCGTGTTTGTGGCTTTTCACTGTTGTTTTTTTGCTCATTCGCTTTGTTTCGACAGAAGGCCAATTTCCTGTGTTTTCTGCCAGAAATCTTTTTTTTGTTCTTTCTTTTCAGAATGGTACAAGCAGCCTCCATTTTAATAAGATCAGCTTTGTTGAGGTGAATAGTGTGTGATTAATCTGTGAACCTTTCATAAGACTTTCATAAGAACATTTCAAAAGACAAAATCTCAAAATGAAACTAGGGCAACAACAGTGGAAAGTTCAATTTCAATATTATCCACCCTAAATGATTCACATATTTCTATTGAACCATTATCTGCAGTGGTATTGGGACATTTTTGTTTTATTATTTAATGTTTGTCTAAATATACCCTTGCCATTTATTTTCTAGTTTCACCTTTTTCATGCACATCTTCGAACTGTACAATTACATCTCGATAGAGGTAAGGTAAAAAACGACTAATCAAAACATAAATTAATATCAGCAACTTCTATGGACATGTTTAAGAAAAATTAAAATGTATACCCGACTCTCATAGGATAAGTTAACCCCTTCTCAAGCACCACCTCTTTTGAACACAAGCCTGAAAATGAAATGGTTACTTTTCTTGAAACCCTTTGACTACTGGAATAATCCTGGTCTTTTCTGCAAGGTAACCATTATGTGGTTGTTTTACAAGAGTCAGAATTAGTCTAAGAAGTATTACTTGAGCAAAGTAATGGAAGCTCAAACACAGTGGGATTTTTTATTTTTTTTTGCCAGAATAAGGATATCGACTTTATCGTGATTTGTATCTTCTGTGGATTTCCAGAACACATAGAATGTATGGAGTCGTGGTTTTTATTGAGCCAGTTTTGTGTTATGTTACGAAATAAGAAGCCGCTGCGACTTTAACATTGGGGTTATAAAATAGTTTACAGAGACAGAATCGTGAGTTTTAACACTTTCAAAAGGTATGGAATACGGGCCGGAAAGAACAGGTCACAAATCGAGCAACAGAATCATATCTGAGCATTCCCAGGTCTTGTAGGTCTTGTTGGTCATCCAAAGGCCTCAACAATCGCCGCGAACATTCCCCGGCTGCTTTTCCAGCTTACAGTTTCTTTTTGTTTAAATTAAAAATAAACACTTTAGCTAGTAATCAATGTTTTAAGAAAATCTTAAACAATCTAGTTTTATGTAATGCAGATGTAACCTACAAATTATATGGGAAGGTTATAAGCTTGTCCACTGACTGAGGGTGAGCCCGCATTCCTTTCAAAACCAAATGCCGTAGATTTGGCCGAATGACACTAGTAATTACGCGCCAAATGATAATACTTGACTAGTAAATTAAACCTAGATATGCCTCATTTCTAGATTTTATTGAATTTTTCCAGTCCAGGAAAAGAAGCTGTTTAAGGACATTGTGTAAATGTTCTCAAGGGCTAGTTTGAGAGAATAAAGGAGTAATATGTCATTGCTGGCAGTTTATTAGAGAGAGCATTATTATTACTTTGTAAGTACATTATAATCTAATTTCATACAAATCACACACGACATGGCAAATCCTGCTCAGTGATTTGTTGGCAAAGCTTTCAAACCTTGGACCATGCTCTAATTACTAATATAGTAATAATACTTTCTGTTATGACTATGGAAATGGAAATATTTAAATGCACACTTCATGCATTGGCCCTCTCTCATTTTTTTAAGCCACTGCCAGAGCAGATTAAGTATGATCTATAGGAAAATATGCCTCAGAGACCAAGCCTAAAATATCCTAATTATTATTCTGTATTAATTATTTCCATCACTTGACAGAATACTAGAATACTTTCGGGGGGAAAAAGCATGTAAAAATGTATAATCATCAATAAAGCTTTAGCTATAAAAATGTATTATTTACAGTTCACAAAAAATTCAGCCACAAAGCTAACTAGTAGATCTGCTAGATATGACCAGACAAAAGTGCTCTCTCTATGTATCAGTTTGACTCGCAACCTGTCTTAAAGCCTAATTTATACTTTCGACAAAGTCTCATGTGACAAACATGATTGAGTCGCACAACGTTTGGCATTTATACTTCGGCAAATGACTGCGGTGAGGGTTCTGTTGTCTCCATGGTAATGAGACCAAACTCTTGCCCACTAGTTAACATTTGTAACCTGTCAAATCAGCACTGCACAGCAAAGTATGACGGTGTCTGTCACTTAACAAAAAATAAAATAATCGATGCGCGACATTCAGAAACAATTTTATCAATTTATTTCAGATACTGTTTTCAGTTGAAAATATGTCATTCGTGTGTCGTGCGACAAAGTATAAATGAGGTTTTAGGGTATCAAACTCAATTCCTTGTAAGATTTGGTCTAAGTAACATTATACTCCCTGTTGCTTCCCAACCTCCACAGTTTATGCAATTTATGCAATATTTCCGCTTACACACATCGAGAGGCACTGCGGTAAACATGTTTCTAGGCATGGGGCTCATGTGCAATGTTCAGCGATGATCGTGTGTAAAATCTATAAAATGCCAAACCAAATAAATGACGGACTAATTAGATAATTGAGAGCAGACCCTGGAGTAAAATCCAGCACTTTTGTGGCCCTCCAGGAATCCAGTTTGAGGCCCATGTTCTGTTTCTGACTACAACGTGAATAAATCCCAAATCATGTCGATGCATGCCACTCTTCGTGATACTTTGCAAACAACACGCAAAACAGTAAAAGATGAAGGAGGTCACTCATTTTTTCCTGGTGGAAAGCCACAGCTGACAGGAGAGTGAATTTCAACACTTGACATGTCTACGAGGACCAAATGGGTTTGTGAGGTCATACTACACTGCACCCTCCACACAGACAAACACAGGCATACACACACACACACACATGTGCACACAAACACACACACTCACATGTACACACACTCACAAACAAACAGACACACACACAGTTAGAGTGAAAGGATTTGTAAAAAGAAAAAAAAACAGAAGTTGCAGCTGATCAAGGCAGCAAAAGAGAGCTCAGAACAAAAGAATAAAAACAAAACAGCCCTCAAAACCATCCATTAGCACCATTCTATAATCTGTGGGAAAGAACACCATGTCATCATGTCAAAACTTAATAAATTGCTCTCTGTTTACTGGAAAAAAGTTAATAACAAGCAGGGTCGACCTAAGCAGGAGATAATTTGCAGACCCCAAATCCATTTTCCACACTCCAACACACCCCCACCCATTTTGAGCATTCACCCCTCCCCCCTTTGATCTGCTTTGAATGATGAACCAAGATACCGATAATATTATATTTTTTCCCCAAACCAGCAAGCCAACTCAGATTAATTTAACTGTCTGAAACAGAATTCTTGTTCATGTACTTGCTTTGGCCTTCAAGGAGTTTGTCAGATTTTGTATCGCCCTCGAGGACAAAGGTCAAAGGTCAATAGAAGTGCACCAAGCTCACAGTACTTTAACGAGGTGTTGTTTTGGACAACTCGTAGACTGTTCTCCGTTCAGTTAAATCATTTCACAGAGTGGGCGACAGGTTCACCAGAGAGAATAGTGAGTCAATTACTGCATCTCCCCTGTATTTCCTTAGTAAAAATAAAAACATAAATATATAAAGATATTATTCTAAATAATCTCCCATCAGATTTGCGTTTATTTTCAGTTGGCCAATCAGTCCAAGTATTTGTAAATTCCTCTTGGAAGGTATTTGGTGTATTGAGCCAAAGAATGATCTACAGTATTTTAAAATCATCAGTTATCAAATTCATATGAACTCTGGTTGGATATATCTTTTAAGAGCATTTTAATTGAATGGACCTTGTGATATTTATCACTACCTGTGTCCAAAACATTCGGACTTATTCTTTCGGACGCCAGCAAAAATTATTTATTAAAGTTGTATATTCTACAATGCCCCATGTTGTTTTCAAACATTTTCCAAAACACACACACAAAAAAAAAAGTTTCCCTGTCATCCTATTCACACCTTGCCAAAGTTCTTAGTTAAAAAAAACAATTAGTGAACTCTAATTGGGCTCAATTCAGAATATAATTAAATCAGGGAATGTTCTCCTTTTTTCATATTTAATTGAATAATTATGAATTCCACGCTGCTTCCAACAAAACCTAATGGATTTCTGAGTTGACATTGCACGATAAAACGGAGAGTTGACCCATAATCATTAGCCTATATACCACACAGCCATGCATAATGCAAACATAACATTAGCACCGTAGGACACATGTAATCCGACACGTGTAGCTAATCCTGTGCCCGTATGGTTCACTGTTGACATACAAACCTGCCTGTTTTACAAATCCAATTATACTCACACAGAGAGCGAACAACACTGGCGAAGCTAATGCAATCTGCGAGCCCGCAGGGTAGCAGCGGACCGCAGGCGCGGCCATGCTCTTGTTTTATGTTTATTGACCATTCCCGGCAGCGTTGCACTTGGAAACACGGAACGCGGTTGAAAGTTTCCCGCCATTCTCTTCCCGTCTGACTGCGATTGTGAGACGTTTACCCTCGCGAGCAATCTGCAACGCCCAGTTAGGCTGCATTCAGCATCTCGATATCGCATCGTATAAAACCGCACTGTCGTGTCCCACATTCTGCTTGTTGAATCCTAAAAATATGTCATTAATTAATTTTTCTGCAAGTGGAAAAGCAAGAAAGCTGCACACTTCCTTTGGAAGATTGAAATATTTTCTGTTTTCTATTAATTTCCAAATCATGCTGAGAACTGAGAAATAGCCAATGAGTGTCTGCATTCAGACACGTTGGACCGGTAGCAGCTTGGGGAGATTAGTCACGCAGCGAGGACGGTTCACGCAAAACAGGCCTTCTTTTCAAATAGCTTCACCCTCACAGGCATGAACACTTTCTACTTTTCCGTGTGAAATTCGTTTGGTTTCGCCCATTAGTAGCCCCGCCTTCAAACATATCGTGAGAAAACCACTTCAATACCTGTGGCCGGATTCTGCGTGACTACTGAAGGCTACTTCACTATGACTATTAAAACAGCAGTGAAAAATACATATTTTTTTAGCTGTGCGGAGAGAAACTCAGTTGAGGTTTTCAGAGATGTGACTAGGCTGCTTATTTAGTTGTTGGACATGGTATCAAATGTCAGTCTTCGGATCAATATTGTGCAGTGTTGCTTGGGCTGAAATTTGGCATCAAACGGATATTGGTTATGTCTGACCTCCCACTCCCCACTGGACTGTAGTCTCCCCTATTTTCCGATTAAGTGCAAGTACTGATGGAAAAGAAACATACTCTACCACACATAGAACCAGGGACCCAGGGAACTGGACGGCAGTGTAGTATAATGGTTAAGGAGCTGGACTTGTAACCAAAAGGTTGCAGGTTCGATTCCCAGGTAGGACACTGCCGTTGTACCCTTGAGCAAGGTACTTAACCTGAATCGCTTCAGTATATATCCAGCTGTATGAATGGATAAATGTAATAAGAAGTTGTGTAAGTCGCTCTGGATAAAAGCGTCTGCTAAATGCCTCTAATGTAAATGCCTGTAATGTAACAGAATGTATCCCTAATCGGAGGGCTGCAACTGAGCAAACTGGGGTATAGATACTGAATATATAGCTGCTGCTTGAAAAAAAACGTGTTTGAACTTCTCAATGTATTGCTGGTTGAATAGCTGTAATCCCACTGCCTTTGTTAACACGCGTTTTGCTTCTAACGAACCCTTGAGATGAACAAAGCTCGGGCGGCCTCCCCTTTTGCATTGTAGTGCTGACACCTATCTCCTGAGGTACTGCACTGGCACAAAGAGAATACTGGCACTCTGTGAGC